>JAZDUH010000168.1:0-406156 GCA_036419115.1 Scarus forsteni
ATACATAAGATAGCAAGACAAATACAGGAGATCAACATAAAACACATACAAACCTTAAACAAGTGAGGGAAAATACAAGGCAGTGATAGTAATACCAACAAAAGGCAAACTGGACAGGTAAGAAAATACAAATAAGACAGGAGTAGGGGGTTACTGGTCCCACATCTTTATGTGACAAAGAATACTGTTATTTAAGTGTGTCAGGGAGTAAAATTTATGTCATATCAGGGCACAAACTTACATAACATATTGAGGATAGATAAATAAATATGGAAGGGAAATATTAATAATCTAAAGACAACATCAACAACAACAAGAGTGGATAAACAAACAAAGAAAAAAACAACAGAGAAAAAAGGAACAACAACCATACCTAAATATCTGGTAAATATATATATATATATATATATATATATATATATATATATATATATATATATATATATATATATATATATATATATATATATATATATATATATATATATATATATATAGACATATATATATATATTAATGGTCTTGTATTGTTGAGTGCTTGGTTGATTACTGTGAGGTTTCCAGGTAAGCAAAGTGAGGGAGCACTGGAAGGCTGCATCCCATCACACTTGATGTCTTTTCAATGAACTCCTCCCAAAAAGTTTGTAGGGGGGCAGAGCCACATGGAATGATAGTAAATATGTGTGAAGTGTACATAATGAGCAAATGTCTGTCTGTGAGTCCCATTTTATGTATTAAATATGTGGTGAGGTGAGTTCTGCGAATGACTTTATATTGTATTAGCTGTATATTTGTGCTTTTTGTCATTGTAGAAGTGTTCAGGCACATTTGTTTGTGTGCTTTTAAACATTTGTGTTCCCCCTCTAAAAGTCCCTTTTTGTTTAAATTTTTGTTTTCGGTTGTTTATTATTGTATTAATGTTTATTTTCAGTATTTGTTGTTATTTGCTTATAAATGTGAATGTGACTCTTTAGTCGAGAGTGAAGGGGGCGGGGGGGGGGGGGTGCTGGTGATTGGACATGTATTTTGTCTTGATATATAATAAAGATAAATGCAGAAAAAAAGTTGAACATCTTCAGCACAGAAATTATCCTCATGAAAGTACAGGCCAGACACCAGACTTAAACAAAGCCATAAATCTTATGTACAGAAGGAAATCTTTGGTATAGTCCATTCTAAATTTAGACAAAGTACAACATCCTCAGCACAGATAGTTATTGTTGTGATGTTAAGCACAAAAGTAATCTTTGTGACAGTACAGTCTATATCTGACCAAATTTGAACATCTTCTGCACAGGTTAGTAATTTTTTTGATAGTGCAGTCTATGTGCTATTTGATGTGATATCACAGTCTATGTCCACACAAAGTAGTTCATCTTCAGCATAGATATAATCTTTGTGAAAGAACAAGGAAGACTAAAATGAACTAGAACATTCTCAGTACAATGGTAATTATTGTGACGGTATAGTCCATATTTAAACAAAGTAGAATATCTTCAGAACAGATAGTAATCCTTGTGGTAGAATAGTCTATATATGAACAAAACTGATCATCTTCATCACAGTTTGTAATCTTTGTAAGAGCACTGGCTATACCACACAAAGTAGTACAAGTACAGCACAGACCCTAATCCTTGTGACAGTACAGTCTTTGATATGGAAATGAGAAATTCTTAAGCACAGATAGTAATTTTTGTGATATTGCAGTCTATATTTACACAAAGTAGACCATCTTCAGTAGAGTTGGTAATCTTTGTGAAAATGCAGTCTATAAGCGAACAAAGAATATCTTGAGCACAGCAATATTTTTTGTGAAAGAGCAGTCTGTTTTTAAACAATATAGAACATCTAGAGCACAGATTTCATTGTGATTTTAAAGTCTATGTTTAAAAAAAGCATCACATCTTCAGCACATGTGTTAAGTTTGCGATATTAAAGTCTACATGTAATCAATTTAGAACATATTAAGCACAGAAAATAATCTATGTGACATTACAGTTTATATCTCACCCAAGTTGAACATCTTCAGCACAGATAGTAACCATTGTGATATTGCAGTCTATGTTAAAACAAATTTCGATTTCTTCATCACAAAGAGTTATCTCTGCGATTGCACAGTTTATATATACAGAAATAATCTTTGAGAAAGTACAGCCCAGATTCAAACAATGTGGTGCATCATTAGCACAATCAGTATTCTTTTTCATTGCAAATTTAGACAAAGTATAACATCTTTAGAACAGATGGTAATCATTCTGAAAGTATAATATCTATACACGTGAACAAAATTGTTCATCCCCTTTCCCCCTTACTACAACACATCCATTCCTCATTAGTGGAAAATAGGGGTTGGCCTGTGGACGTTGCTGCATGGGGGGTTCGCAAAGGACTAAAGCCTTGAAAACGGGCACAGTGGTTCATCTAACTGCCCCCACTGTGCTTCAGAGCTCTACTCTGCTGAGAACCCCCATTTCAAACCACTTCTACAGAACAACTGGCATTTTCCAAAAGGCTGATACTTGATGGGTGGTATCTGGGTCCAGAGATATACCCACAGCACGAATGTCAGCCCTGTAGGACCTTCCTGTCCCTTGGTCATAGATGCTGTCCATGCCTACTGACTGTGGGCATGAGTTGTAAAATAACTTTTAGCCATCAAGGACCGAAATTCTTGCATCCCAGTCCTAACCCCTTCCTGATAATTTGGCCTCTTCACCTCTCTAAGAGGGCTGTTTGCGGACTTTGTCTCCCACTACCCCAAATTAAGGCTAGAGACAGGGGGAGCATGGGACAATAGTCATTTCTTTAAAACTTTTATTGTGTGGAAGGACCCTAAAACAGAACTGCTTTGGCTAAAATCAAGATTTATTAGCCAAAGATCATCCATTAAGTCCTTGAATGAAAGAAAAACCACAGCCACAGATCTCCTCACCCAGGTTGACCTGCTGAAATCTTGACTGAAGGCAACTTAAAACTGTTCTAATGCCCGCTCTTTTCATGGACCGCAGCGGCCTGATGTCCTAAACTGGTGACAGTTGCTCTTAAAACAAAATATATGTAAACATACTGTAAACAGTACAGGCCAAAAGTTTGGACACACCCTCTCATAATTTTTTTTTCTTTATTTTCATCTCTATTTACATTGTAGATTCTCACTGAAGGTATCAAAACTATGAATGAACACATGTAGAATTATGTACTTAACAAAAAAAGTGTGAAATAAATGAAATCATGTCTTATATTCTAGTTTATTCAAAGCATCCACCCTTTGTTCTGATTACTGCTTTGCACACTCTTGGCATTCTTTTGATGAGCTTCAACAGGTAGTCACCTGAAATGGTTTCCAACAGTCTTAAAGGAGTTCCCAGAGATGCTAAGCACCTGTTGGCCCTTTTGCCTTCACTCTGCGGTCCAGCTCACCCCAAACCATCTCGATTGGGCTCAGGTCTGGTGACTGTGGAGGCCAGTCATCTGGAGTAGCACTCCATCACACTCCTTCTTGGTCAAATAGCCCTTACACAGCCTGGAGGTGTGTTTGTAAGAAACTTTGAATGTGTCCCCAAGGGAGTTACAATAGGACTCTGCGGTTCTAAACTCTTCCGATGGGTTTTGAGTGTCTTGGTTTATTCTCAGATAATTAACTACCCCTGATTTAACCTTTCCAAAATTAGTTTAAGACATTTAGTTAATACTCAGTAACCACTCATTATACTTCAATATATCTATTTAGTACCAATAATTTATTTCATTAATCCAAACATCATTATATTTTTGCCATTTCTTCTTTCTAAAGTTTTGTCATGAACAGTTTAATGAAACCGCCTTAAGTTTAAAGTTTTCTGCTTGGGTCTGTTCAGAAGTTGTGACATCCCTCTAAGGAAAATTTTCACTCAGGTTTATGAAATTGAATCCAATTTAAATGTAGCTTCACAAACTTAATAAATAATTAATAGTAGATATATTTTCTAAGGTCATTACACATTGGTGCCCATATTATAATTCTTATTCTAGGAGAAACTGTCAGTATTACTTGAACATAATTTTTTAATTGATGTCCATAAATATATTAAAAAAAAACATCACAGCATTATTGTGGTGCCCCATGTGAGGCTATACCAAGAGGAATTTCCCAGACATTCCCTGTCTTTAAATGCATATTAGAATGTTTAAAAACTCAGATCTAAAGAGTCTGATTGATTATCAACGTGCAGTTTAAAATCACCCAAAATAAGAACTCTATCATACTTGGAATTTATAAAAGAGAAATATTCTGAAAATTCATTAACAAAGGAGGCACCATTAGGTGCCTCCTTTGTTAATGGGTGGTCTGTAGATTGTCAGACATGGAATGGGCAGACTGCTAAAAACAAAGCAATGATGCTCAATTGAGCCATAGTCATCAAATATAATCTTTTCAGAAACCATTGCATGCTAATAGAATTGTGGCTGTCCCCCCACTTCTTTTACATTGCCCAAAAGGTATGAAAATTGGTAGTTGGGGGAAGACGCTTCCATCAGAATTGCTAGTGCATCCATACTGAGCCAGGTATCTCTTAAAAACGTAACATCAATATTATTTTCTAAAACCAGGTTGTTGATAAAAGTCTTGTTTGAAAGATATCTAACATTTAAAAGGGTCATGTTAAGTGTAGTCTGTGGAGTTTGTGGTGGATCAGATTGGTATGTGTGTGAGTTTTTGTGTTTAAGTTTAAGTATATTTGTACCTGAGGAAGAGTGTGACCA
Source organism: Scarus forsteni (assembly GCA_036419115.1). Classification (NCBI taxonomy): domain Eukaryota; kingdom Metazoa; phylum Chordata; class Actinopteri; order Labriformes; family Labridae; genus Scarus; species Scarus forsteni. The sequence continues at coordinate 4,744 of JAZDUH010000168.1, forward strand.
GTAGTGCTCTCTGGGGATAATGATGACAAAGAAGGGTGAGTTTTAACAGTCAGAGGGTCCAAGTCCTGCAGGATGTATTTTACTGTTAAAAGACAAACTACGAGGTGCTAGTTTGGCAGAGTGGTTAGCAACCAGGCACCCCATGTACTTGCTTCTGCTGGTCCAGGTTCGAATCCCGCCTGTGACCAGTTTGCAGAGTGTCTTCCCCTACTCTCTCACCCCCTTTCACAAGCCTATCCACTGTCTCTCTCCTGTCAATAAAGGCACAAAAATGCCAAAAAATAGACAAAAAAAAAAAAGACAAACTAAAATGATACGGACTGGGACCAGGGGGGATATCAGTGGGTGTGGGCTCATAGTGGGGGAGAATTGGTGACGAGCTTCCATGCTGGATGCAGTATCACCGGTTAGTGGATAGTAGACGTCATCAAGAGATGTTGAGGTGAAGTCCATCAGCCCTGACAAGATGTCTCCTTTGCCAGAAGGTATCAAAGTTGTTTATAAAGCCCACTTCATAGCCACAGACCGAGGAGAGCAAGATGTTCAGACTAAGCAACCTGCTGAAGCTACCCACAGCTTGGTCACAGATGGGGGGAAGGGGGCGGGTCAGAAATAAAAATTCGCAGATGGGACTGATTGACTACATTGGACAGGTGGAGGAAGTCTTGTTTTAAAAGACAAAACTGCTGTTCGGGAATGTTGTTTGTACCTCTGCAGATGATGATCTTGGTGACCTCTGGATACGATTTCCTGATATTGGGTATTTACTTGGTGATGTCCTCAATGGCTGCATCCGGAAATGACAGCGTGACTGCCCCTCTCATGGCAGGTTTGTTTATTATTGAGTCTCCGATGATGAGAGTTAATGGTGAAGCCATTTGACTAAGCAGTGGCAGGCATGTGGCTGTTATCCCAGTGGGGACTTTGTTTTTAATGGACTCTGAAATGCTTTTCTGCAGGTTCCTATCACCTATCGGACGAGCAAGTTTGAGTTGGAGTGAGTGATGGAACTCATGTTCTTCCAAAATTAGTTCCTACATTGCATACTTAAAAACAGTACAAAAATTGATTTTAAAGCAGTGTTTCTCACACAGCAAAATCAGCGTGCGACGTTATCCAACATAAATATATATATATATATATATATATATATATATATATATATATATATATATATATATATATATATATACATATACATATACATATATATATATATATATATATATATATATATATATATATATATTAGGTCGATCACTTTTGTGTATTAATTAGATTAATTAATTACACTCCAAATTAATGCATTATATAAATTAATCGCGATTAATCGTAGCACATAAACATTTTGATATTGTCCAGCTGGAGGACCCAGACATGGCAATGGCACGCCACTTCACACATGCGTCTCTAGTCAAACCAAACAATGCCCAGGTGCCAACAGGAATGACCTATTTAAGACTTAGTCTTATTTTATTTTTAATGTATTTATCTATGTTTGTACTACATTCTTTAATAATGCATCAGGCCTAATTGGTTTGCTGGATGTCCTCGATCTTTTCTTACTTTGAATTTGATTTATGAAACACACTTAAAGTTTAATTTGAGTTACCTGATTGAGCTTAGAATTATCTGGACAAGTTGTCCTGACTTTGGTTTTATTTAGTCACCAATAAAAATGTGGATTTACAGATCTTCACTTCTTAGTGTATTCATTTGATTAGTCAGGCACTACAATTTTATAATATCCTAGAATTCAAATTCTTTATTTGGGTACTTTAAGCAGATATGAGATTAAAATGCGATTAATTAGATTAATTAATTACAAATCTGGTAATTAATTAGATTAATTTTTTTAATCGCCTGACAGCACTAATATATATATAAACAAACAAACTATAAATAAACAAGAGTACAATCAGCACCTCGGATTGCGCCACACGTCATGCACTTTGGGCAAAAGCTCTTCGTCTTCTCTGTTCATTTCCCACAGACGGATCACTTACATCTCTTGCAGGAGACCAAGGTCTTTTTCTGCTTGCAGTAGCTGTTGATCTTGCACTCCCATCATCTTGCAGGCTCATTTGGCTGTTGTGGTTTCAGTGCTAACGAGGTCAGACTGGCTTTGGTGCACATATGTTCCTCTCCCAGCTCCTTCCCCAGCTGCAGAATGAAGGCTCTCTTTGGGAGGATGGTGCTCATGTATTCCTTGAAAAACACATGGGCATGTATCGCAGCCATATCAAGAAGGTTGTACGACAACAGGCCTTCTTGTGGCACCTTTTACTAAATACATCCGAACCATCTGGTAAAATTTATATTGCTAATAATAATAATAATGATAATAATAATAATAATAATAATAATAATAATAATAATAATAATAATAATAATAATAATAATAATAATAATAATAATAATAATCTTAAACAATTACACATCTTCATGATATTGTAGAAGAGTGCATGGTGCTGATTAGCGCATTGTTTTTCCGCGGATTTCCTGGTATAACCTACCATGAGAGTGGCACGCTCATGCCTCAGCACTTTGGTGGAGAAAAGCTTCTCTTTGTTACTGGATTGAAGGTTTGGAGCTCATACCTCACCTTGTTGATTGTGCCAACAAGGCTGGTGTTTGCTTTCAGCAGGTATAAATGCTCATAAATCTCATGCGTTGTTTTTTGAGGATCATATCTACTTCAGCGGACAGCCAGTCACAGGGTAGCAAGAAATGGTAAAGCCAGTGGATGAGCGATATGGGGTTAGAGGCAGGACTTTGTGTGACATACTCTGGCTGGCTGCTGGATGAAATGTGTTGCTGAGTGCAGCCACAATGTCTAATGGAACAGGAAACGTAAAAAGTGACTTTGAATTAAAATGCTTGTGCTTTGAGTTAAGGACCATGCGATGGGCACATAATATTGATAGGGACATGTCCCTAATGTCCCTAACCAATTCTACGCCCTTGCCCCAAACAACACTGCTAGTCCTTCCTTGTCCAGCTTTGAATAGTTTTTTCTCTGCTGTATTAAGATGTTCCATCAGTCATGTGATGAGACAGCACTGCACCTACTCCATGTGGTGATGCATCACATGGTAGCACAACGTCCTTCTCAGGATCTTTATGTAGAAGCAGCTCAGCTTACTGCATCATTTCTTTTGGCTTTTCAAATGCAGTCAACTGTGCCTCTCCCCACTGCCACTGTGACTTTTTATAGCAGTTTGTGCAATGAATCAAGCTGAGTTGACAGACTTGGTAGGAACTTGTTATCATAGTTCTACAGTCCAAGATATGACTTCAACTCTGTCATGTTTTTCCTTTTTTTTTTTTCACTTTTCTGTCACATCTGATGGTGTATGTCTCCTAGATTACTTCTTGTGAACTGGTTGTATTCCAGTTGAATCCACTTTGTGATCTAGAAATGTACCTTCCTCAACCATGAATGAGCATTTGGTCCTCTTGACCGGCATCCTTTAGCCGCAGCACTTTGACAAGAGTCGAACAATTCTGTTGGTCACCTTTCGCTGTCAGCAAGATACCATCCAAGACAATGGCCACATGAAGGATGCCATGCAGCAGTCCTTTCATGGTCCGTTGAAAGATCGCCGGACGGATCAGGCTCTGAAAGGTGGCACTTTGTACATAAACAAACCTTTATGTGTGTGTTTATGATCTCATTTTTTGCTTCCTCATCTAAAAAGTTTGGTGATAAGCATAGCTCAGAATTTGAAAATTTCTGTCCTCTTGACAGACTGCCCAAGTCCAATTTTTGGAATCGGTTATTGCTCCAGTTTTGACACCTGGTTTACAGTCAATTTGTAATCTCCACACAGCCTGGCTGAGTCATTTGGCAGCATCACTGTTGCTGCCCACTTGGCATATTTCAAGGGTTCAGTTATGTTCTGGTCTAGGAGACAGTGGAGTTCTGCCTCAGCTCTTCCTCTCCTGTCATACGGGGCAGGACTGGCTTTATAAAATCTGAGGTTTGCATCCATGTTCTTATATATCTTACCTGGGGACCCTGAAGTCTCCCGAGCTGCTCTTTGAAAACCTCCTCATATTCCCTAAGAACCTCCTTCAGGGTCTCTTCTCTGATGTGGTACATTCAGGGTTCTGGTCTCCAATGTCAACCTTTTCATCCAGCCTCTTCCAACTAGATCAGGACCTGTTCCTGTCACAACTGCCACTGGTAGGTTTTTTGTGTTTTTACTCTGCACTTTGACCAAAATTCAGTGCTGCTGTGGTGACGTGATGATATGACTGACAGTGCTCGTTGTCCAGTCACATGAGAAAAAGAAACACCAGAACAATGCTTATTCACTGTCAGTCAAAGTGGGAGTGTGCAGGACGCACTTCTTGCAACCCACTGGCAAAGTTGAAGTGGCCAATCCCAAAGACGCCTCAGGACAAATGACAAGAAAAAGAAACATTGTATACATGGACACTCATTAGACCCGTGCCCGCCATAAGTAAACTGTGTATTCACAAGCGTTGTTGCTACGTAATATATATTGTAAAAAACTTTATTGAATAAGGACAGGTGCTGCTGACAGACTATTACTGTGTGACAGAAAAATGTGTTTTTTCAGTCATTTTTTAAATAATTTAATGGCAAATTATGTAGTGTTTAAGTAGTGTTTAAGTAGATTTCCCTTGTTTAGGAGGGGGCGGCGCCCCAGCGTCCCCTATTGACAAACCACCACTACTAGTACCTCTTGTAAAATTTTTTATACCAAGTGGTTACCTGCTGTTACCACACATCCTGAGTCGACCTCAAACTGCATATCATTAACTGTCAGTGTGCACACAAATGACTCCTCTGCTGGTATGTCTATAGGGACTTTTACACTAGCACACCTTGGCTCTACTCTACTCGGCCCTACTCAATTTGCAGCGTGTTTCCACTAGCCTGGTACCTCCTAAAACAAGCTAGTTTTAGTATCTACTCCGCTTTGGCTCCAAGCAAGCTGAATTGATTCTAAAAGATGACTTCACCGACTGCCAGCTACTGATTGGTCAGACAATGTCATCATCGATGAGTCATGAGCACGACGACCTAGCATGCTTGCAATAGCTACCGTTAGCTTACCCTCATAAGTCTTTTCTTTGCAGCTCGATTGCTCTCGTCCTTGGCTTCATTCTGTTGTATAGCTTCCAAAACTCTCCTGTGCTTCTCAAGGGGTATTTCTTCTTGTCACCTGCAGCCTTCTTCTGCTTTCCTTTTTTACTCGGTTTGTGACAAAAAGCCACAGATTGTTGTGTCGCGCTCAAAATGACGTCACCGCAGAGCCGCTCAGCTGTTTACAGCTACACCACCCCGTTGGGCAGGCAACTGGGGCTAATGGAAAAGCAGCAAAAGGGGGGGGGGGGAGTAGAGCTGGGTAGAGTCAAGTAGAGTAGAGTAGGGCTAATGGAAAAGGGCCATAACACATCCAGTTTGTACAATGAGAACATGACCTCATCTGTGTCAGTCTCATCCTCCCCTTGGCTAACAGAATTTGCACCCTGAGGTTTTCTTTGCTTTCTTATCTGCTGATCCTCCCCATTTAACTTTAGCTGCCCTAGCTGGACCCTTTGACCTGCACACTTTTGATATGGCCCATTTTGCCACACTTGTAGCAGGTTTCCTTTACAAACTTACAGTCCCCAGCTCTGTGCTGTTCACTGTCTCACCTGTATCAAGCCTTGTGCTGGTTCTTACTGGAGTTCTGCTTCGCTGACACTTCGCGGCGCCGCCTGAGGATTCCTCATGTGCTAGGATACCGACTCCAGTGACTGCAGGTCTCCCACAAACTTACTGGTCGTTTTGATAACATGTGCCAGCTTCAACGCATGAAGGCCAGCTCCTGCTCTGGCAGCAACACCCGGTCATCTCCAATCCCACAAACCAGTCTATAATGAAGCATTTCCAATGACTTGTCTCCATGGTTGCAATCTTACACTAATTTCCTCAGCACAGCGACGTATGCCATGACTGATTCTCAGGACCTCCTTCATCTTGAGTTGAATTTAAAACGCTGCACAGTCTCTCAGGGTTTAAGGTTAAAATGGTCCTTCAACAGCCTCACCTGCTCATCAAAAGTCTTTTCGCCCAGCTTCCTGTCATGACGGGGCTCTGGTGGATCGCTGATGCTGAGGGATCTATGAAAATAGTTAACAGAGAGGGAGAGTGGGCATACTTGCTTGGTCTCCCTGTGCAGTCAGAAGCTTTGTGAGGTCTGTGTTTTAGTTATGACCGTGGCTTTGGGTGATCTGTAAAATTTCTTGATCCAGTTGAAATATGATTCTCCAAAACCAAATCTGTGGAATCAATGGTTATGTTAACAGATAAAGATTATTTAACAAATCACTCATTTAAAAACATGTAGCATATGCTATCATTGAACATATATTCCTTTGACACCATCATTTAAACAATAAAGGATGAGAAACACATAAAAATAGATGTGCTAAATTCAAATACCACAAAATAATAATACTTATCACGCTACTACTACTACTACTACTACTACTACTACTACTACTACTACTACTACTACTACTACTACTACTACTAATAATAATAATAATAATAATAATAATAACAATAATAATAATAATGGAAAAGACAAAGGCATCGTCATGTGGCTCAGTAATCTTTTAAACACATCAGTTTGCTCCCATAATAGTGGAAGGCAGAGGTTTTAATTGGGATCAAATTTTATCAGTTTTTTCGCCATAATAAAATCATGTATTTTTTAACCATTTGAATAAATGATGTTCAAACGACAAATCTGCTGCAGCCGTGTGATGCCATCATGAAGATATGGACCAAAATCACATCACTGAAGATTTAAGGAGCTCTGAAGGGAAAAAAAATGGTTTCACATGTTCAACATTTGACTTCTCCTAAAGTTTGTGGTCTACAGACCTTGGCTGCAGTAAAAGGTGATTTGAGTTCCTGTTTCCTTTCTGCCATCTCCAACCACTCTGACCTTTCTCCTCTTACCTTTGGCATCAACAACACACTTCCAGCTGCTCACTGAATATTTTCTCTTTTTCAGACCACTCTGTTTTTATAAAGATGGTTGTGCATGAAAATCCAAGAAGATCAACATTTTCTGATGGACCAGCCATCATCAAAATCTCTTTAACCACCTTTGTTCTCCATTTTGATGCTCAATTTGAACTTCAGCAGGTTGCCTTGACTGAGTCTATGTGTCCAAATGCATTGAGTTGGTGCCATGTGATTAGGTGATTGCAATGTACAGACAGTTTTTAATGGATATAACATAAAATAACAAATTGTCAAACAGCTAACATAAACTATAAAAGTGCTAATATAAATTCTAAAAATTTCTAAAGCAAATTATAGATTGGCTACACGTACATTTTAAATGGCAAAAAAATAATTATAAAGGTTTAAATAAATAAAATAAATTTAGAAAAAGGATACAAACATTTAAATAAATTATAAAACATCTGAAATTACCATACAGTATGACTAAAATAACTCCATAAAAAGGAGAAACCATGCACACACAGTCAAGCACATTCTGTCAATATTAAATCCATCCCAGCAGTCCATCATGGATATACAGTCGATATAGTTTAAAATTTAAAAAAGAAAATAAAGTCTACAAAATATCTATTATGAAATATAAAACTTATAATAAACTATCAACTGTCTAAAATACTTAGAAAACAGTTTAAATGAATGATCAAAAGCTCAAACTAATTATTAAGCATATAAATGAAAAAACAGCTGGAATAAATTCTTAAATTTTTCTTAGATTAATTAAAAAGTGGTTGTAGAAAATGTATAAATAGCTAAAATAACTCCATAAACAAGCAGGACCCATGTCCACACAGCCGAGCAGACATTCTGTCAGTATCTCACTGATCCCTTAAAGTCTGTTTTCACCTGGGATGATGATTGTATCAGCTCTGACTGTGGTGACTGCTGTGGGATAAAAACTTTTCTTAAATCTGTTGCTCCTTGTTTGGACTGATCTGTACCTTCTACCTGAGGACAGCAGCTCAAACAGAGTGTGTCGGGCTGTGAAGAGTCCTTCAGGAGGTCCTGAGCTTTTTGAGAATGATGTCCTGCATGATACATCCCTATCTACTCAGGATTGTTTGTTTTTGTTTGTTTTTCCTCTTTTTTGTCCCCTGATGTTTTTGTTTTTGGAGAGATGTCCATATGCTGAACATACAACGTACTTAATGTTTTGGCCATTATTCTGTGGCCTGTTCCTGTAATTAATTACTATAATAATATTCAATTATATAAACTGTTAAATATAAAGAGCATTAATAAAATGATTTTCCATCAATGACTTAAACAGTTGAATATAATGAGTCACTACAAAGTTTCGTATTTTTTGTTCTTCTGATTTTAAACTCAAATGTTTGTATTTAACCTTCAAACTGTGTTCAGATTTTTTTCATCTTTTGTCCTGTTTAGTTTTCCTAGATTTGAAAATGTTTCATGTAAATAAAATATAACATTACTCTAAAGATGATTATTGATAAAAAACAATGTATTTCTTTTCTCTGATTTTAATTTTGAATATAATGTAAATAAATATATTTATCAGTGTAATACATAAAATTATCAGTGTAATAAATATGTATTGATCAGTTAAATGAATGTATTGGTCAGTTTTTTTTTTTAAATGTATGTTTTGCCTTGCTTGTCTCTCAGTTTCTGTACTAACCTATAATAAACATTTTAAACAAAGCTCAAACTATATATTTAAACATTTTCAGGAAAGAAAAAACATTGTAATAAATATATCTATTAGTATAACAAAAGTTTCATCTCACTGATTATTCTATTTATCTGGTTTATGAAAAAAATCTGATTATTTATATTCAACAGATGAATAAATACTTTGACTGATCGATACATTTGTCATTATAATATGTATATAATTCAGTTTATGAGATATTTTATCAGTTTAATAAATATGTACCTGTGTGTTTAACTGTTTAAACATATAGTGAACATATTTATTTTAGTTCACATGTTATCAGTTCATAAATGAATCGAAAAGTTTAAGAAACATATTCATCAATTTAATCAATTATTTATCTCTGTGTAATTTACTAATCAGTTGAATAAAGCATGTCTTAGTTTCATAATGTCTTTGCATATGAAATATTGTCTGTGTCAGTTCATTAAATGTATTTGTTTTGTGTATTGATCAGTCTGCAGCTGGTTCTTGGTGTTCACATGTTCATCATCAGGTAAATAAAGACATGAAACATTTATTTTATTTATTTATTTTTTTTAATTTAAGTCTAGTTTTGTTCAGAACAATCAGCTGTTCATAGGTGACATCAGCTGACTGATGATCAGCTGTTTCCTGTCAGCACAAACAGACGTCTCTTCAGAGGACAAGACGTCTCAGGTCTTTGAGTCCTCTGCAGGTTTGGACTCCAGAGGACACAGAGACACGGAACCACCAGACCAGACCCCAAACCCAAACCCAGGATAGAGGGGCTCAGTGAATGTGGTCTCTGTGGTGTGGAGGTGATCAGTCCATCAGAGGAGACTTCATAGAAGGACAGAGATCCAGCAGGACAGTCCACATACACCCCTACTCTACCAAAGGGTGAAGAGGAGGAGGAGGAGGAGGAGGAGGAGGAGGAGGAGGAGGAGGAGATGGGTCTTTCTCTGTCATTGTGAAAGGCAGAATAACCATCTGCAGAGCATCTCAGACTCCAGGAATGATCATTAAACCCAGACAAACATTCATAACCATCTGCTGTACTCCAGATTCTTCTGTAACTCACTGATACATCAACACTTCCGCTCCACTGACCTCCCAGTAACAGCGGCCACTCAGAGCAGACCTGCACAGCAGCTGAGGATAAAGACCATCAAATCTGTCTGGATGATCAGGATATGACTGAAACTCTTTCACACTTGTCACTGTCCTGTTGTCTTCAGACAGTCTGAGTCTTCTGCTCACTGTGTTTTCATCCACCTTCAGCTCACAGGTATCTGATGGAGAGAAGGAGAAACATCACAGCAGCAGGTCATCATCTGATCATCTACAATCATCTGAGCTGACGCTCCATCAGCCTGAGGGTTCAGAGTCAGCTCTGATGGTTTTAGCTTTTATCTCTACTGACTCAGCAGAGATAAAAGCTCTCTGCTGAGTGGTTTTGATTTCTGTTTTTGTGGCTCCATGGTCCATGTTCCATGTTCAGTTTTTATACGTGTTCTCCTGAGATCTGATTGGACAGCAGCTGAGTCATGTGAGGATGAAGCTTCATGTTTAATCTGTCAGATATTCCAGGATTTAAAGCAGCAGCTCAGAGTTTCAGAGGACATTGTGTTCATCAAACTTCATTTTCATCCAACAGCAGGAGATGGATTTAACAGGATAGATCCCAAAACAAGTCCATTCACAAACAGACAGAAACTCTGTTTGATTAAAGCAGTGAGACTTGTGTCAGCTCAGAGAATCCTTTACCAGCTGATAATCAGAGCTGATCTCAGTTCTGTTGTCAATAATCAGTGAGAAGCTCTCCTAGAGTGATGACAGCAGTCTCCACAGATCTTCTCTCCTTAGTTCTCACATCAGTGTTCTGACTTTAGGCTGAAAATCAACAGTATGGAGGTCTTCATGTGATGAGAGCACGGCTGTGCTGGGACACTTTGGTGCCTAAAACACATGACAGGAGTTGAACTGAGACAGAATCAGTCTGTTTAACAGACAGAACACTCTACAGTTTACAGTTCACACATCTGACGCTCAAATCAGTCAGAGTTTGGACAGAAGATGGTTCAGATTTTAGACAACTTTAGACTTTGATTGACACAATGTCCTCTGAAACTCTGAGCTGCTGCTTTAAATGCTGGAACATCTGACGGATTAAACATGAAGCTTTCATGACTCAGGTGCTGTCCAATCAGATCAGGAGAATATGCAGAAAACTGAACAGGGAAATGGTTTTGATTGAAGAAAAACTACAATAGAGAATTAAATCATTAGGAACAAGAGCTGGTATACAATCAGAATAATTAATTGAATAAAGTTTATTCTTTCATCATGTTGCTCACAAACTCAAATATGCTCATGACTGATAGCCAGTATAGATCTAGAATACATAGATCTAACAATGAGACTGTATCGTAACATGTTGGAGTAGCTGCAGCCATGGAGGAGTCGCTAGTCTCTGCAGGGATCTTGACCAATGAGGAGCATTTCTCCTCCATGTCACTCAGTTTGGTCAATTTGTAAAGCTGACCAGACCAGAACCACCATGGTCTTTACTCTGCACCAGCCGTGGGAGTTGCCTGGTGCCAGTCCTGCCTCCCTCGGTAGAGTGGGGCCTGGGGTTTGTGTCGGGGACCTGCTGGCTTGGTGCCCTGGGGGACCCTGTGGTCTTCCCATGGGGCAGCGTCTTGGGAGTGGTCCACCCGAATTTGGTCTCTGGTGGTTGTTGGGTCGGTGGCTCTGGTGCAGCAGTCTGCTGGGGGAGGGTTCTTTTGTAGGGCGTGTCTGGTCGCTGGGGCTCATCTGGGCCATTGCCTGTGGACCCTGTGACCTGCTGTTGCGGGGGCCACATGGCACTGCTCCCTTGCTCCCACTCGTCGAGGCTGGTTGAGGCTGGCCCTCACTAGCCTAGCCTCTTAATTGCACTTCAATATTCATACATTGCACTCCTGTATATATTCGCAGTCTTGGGCACATACACAACAGTTAGGGTTCTCGATGTCGGGATGGTAGAGTGGCAACTAGTTTGCTCTCTCTGCCTCTCTTGTCCTCCAATTTTAACTGCACTACATACACTACTGTGGAGGGGAGGCGGGGCAGAGGTGCTGGGGGTACAAGTGCAACATGTTTTAGGTTGTGACCCCTCTCTGCTCACCTCCCAGCTGCCTCACCTCCATCTGTTTTTAATGCAACACTACATCCGCTTGCCTGGGGCGGGTAGTCGGGAAGGGGGAGAGGGTCGGTGGGCTCCCACTCAACCTGCTTTTCCCCAGTTTCAATTCATCACACTACACTTAGAGCAGCACTTAGTCAAAGGGAGGGTTAACGTATCCTTGACTGGGAACAAAGATACAAAATAACAGGGGGGACAGGGGTGTTTCACTATTTTAGGCTTGGTGTGGCTGGTGGGGTCTGGCCCCTTCTGACCACAGCTCCATGCTGGGGAGCCCTTCTCCATCCACTGGGGTGGTGGAAGTGGCCTTCGGGTGCAGCTGGGCTCCGGTGTCTACGGGTGGGGACCCGCGGTGGTGCCCTGGGGGCAGGTGGCCCCTGCTAGGTCATGCATCCCTCTGTGGCCCGGGGTGGCGGGATCCAATGGCTTGTCACTCGCTGGGAACCTCAGCGTGGGTGGCTGCTCTGTGGGGGTGATTCGGGGGGCCCCTTTGGAGCTTGGGTGGCGGTCTCTGACACTCACCTCGGCCCTGGCTCTTCTGGGGGGGCGTGGCATGAACGCAACCTCACCACCACATGCCCACACTCCGCCCCACCTGGCCTTGCTGCGGCTGGTACCTGGAGCAACATAAGATCTGCCATGGTTCCCTCTGAAGGGGAGGCTGGTCCCGGGGGTTTGGCTCCTGGGGGTAGGGGTGGGGGTGGGGGAGATTAAGTACTTGGGTGGGGGTGGCTTGGGGCCAGGTGGACGTGTGGAGGGTGGGGGTGTGTGCTGTCTGCAGTGGGGCTGCCACCTCCCTGGTGTTGTCCCTTTGTGCCTTTGGGGGACAGGTCGATCCCCCCTTGGGTCCTGGGGCTATATCTGGGTCCTGTGGCTCTGACGGCCGTGTGGTGGGTCTCACATCCCCTGGTGTCCCTGGGGGAGCCCTTGGCTGTGGTCTCCCTGGGTATGGGCAGCCTCTAGTGTATTCGGTGATCACCTCACATGCATGTGTGTACAGATATTCAAGCTCCTGTTGAGACTAATTGTTAAGAAATAATTGGTCCCGTCAGAATATGCTGAGTTGGGCACTGCTACAGATCTTGTCACATCTTGCGATGCATGCTTCTCCATATCTCACCCCTGTGGGTCCACCCCCTACTATCAAGTCCCACATCTCTGGTGTCCCTGGTTTTGTGGAGCCTTTACTTCCGGTATGAAATAAAATCAGCACAGCACTTGGACTGCTATCATAAATTATTTACACTACCTGTTTGTCCTCCTCCTTGTTGTCTAGTCTCGTCCTGTCTATCACTATTTCCCCTTCTTTCACATTGTGGTGTGGCACGGCCCTCCCCTTCAGCTCACATCAGGAGTTAAATAAAGTTTGATTTGATGTAGTAGCCTACAGGGAGGGCTGGTGATGGTCACTGTAGCAGTGATTCATATTTGCTTATCTCTCACTGCTAGAAAAAATGCGTTGGTCTTTCCAACGCTGCCATTGGACACAGTGCTCAGCTGCATACATAATGCAGACGGGGGGGGGGGGGGGGGCGAATAAAAGAATAATGACCTCAGACCTTCATGTCTCCATGGTTTATCCTCCTGATGGTGTTTTATCTCTGGAGCTCTGAGAGAAACCTTAAGGTGAAACGTTCATGAGGACTAAAAAGTTTAATGATCGTCATTAAATCAAAGATTAAAAACACTCACACTTCTTCAGACCAGGTCTCAGTCTGTGTGGTCCACCATGGTCCAACCTGGAGACAGAAACCAAAGCTGGGATCAGTTCTTCATTCATGAGGGTCCTGAGATAGCCTCCCTCTCCAGCCTACACCAATCAGGAGGTTTCTACAGAAAAGCTTCCCCTCTGTCTCCATCCAGGGTCTGTCTGGGCTCAGAGCTCTGAGTGGATCCTCTTAACCAGGTCAGACCGTGGTTTTAGTAAGACCGACCTGTGGATGGCTCTTTATTTTAAGACTTCTGCATCACAAACAGGATCTCTGTGTTTACTTCTGCTGTTAGTACATGAGTGTGACCTGTGTTTATCAGTCTGAATGTGGGTTTAATGATTTCTTTGTTAATGTGGGACCTGATCCAGCAGGAACAACATCTGAGTGTGATCATCTCAGAGAGAAAAGTTTGAGCTCAATGTTTGTCACAGGGCAGGCTCTGTGGCGCTGCAGGTAGCACATGCCTCACAGCAAGAAGGTACCTAGGTCGCTTCCCTGGGTCGGACAGGGGCCTTTCTGTGTAAAGATTGCATGTTCTTCACGTGCATGCGTGGGTTCACTCTGGGCACTCTGGCTTCCTCCCACAGTCCAAAAACATGCTTGTTAGGGTCATTGTGGACCATTAATTTGGCTTGATTACCTTCGGTATACCTTGCACTCATACCTTTGGTATGAATGTGAATGGCTTTCTGTCTCTATATGTTGCCCTGTGATCATCTGGCGACCGGTTCAGGGTGTACACCAACTCTCCCCAACCCCCGCCCACGAACCCCGAAAGGGGATGAATGAACTAGTTAATGTTTGTGACATCTGTGGATGAAAAGTAAATAATAGCCACTGTTATGAAGACTCAGATCGGAACATCTACTTCCTGTCCAAACTCAAATGAGTCTCCAGTCTCTCTCTCTGCAGCCCTGACGTCTCTGACTCTCATTAATCTCACTTTTCAGGCTGCTGAACATCAACATGTGATTCTTTCTTCTTCTATGGTGACAAAATACCTCAAGATGTTCAGTCTGCAGCGTGGATCTTCCCGTCGAGCAGACAGCAGCTTCTCTCCTCGTTCTCCTGGATGATTGTAGCTCAGGTCCAGCTCTGTCAGAGAGGACGAGCTTAGAGCAGAGTCCAGAGACACACAGCCCTCCTCTGAGACCAGACAGCCGGATAGACTGCAGACACACAGACAGACAGACAGACAGACAGGTAAATCCACAGTTTGACATCATACTTTCAGGTCCAGAATAAAGGTCTGTCTGTGGCACCAACAGTCCCTAAAGTAGAATGGGGGGAGGAGCCTTTAATCATAAGGACCTTTAAAGTCCTCTGTCAGTCCAAGTCTAGGAGGGAAATCCTAACTGCAGACTGAAAACCTCCTCTTTTTATGATAAAGTTTAATATATATATCTGTGTAGACCACAGATATAAGGACTCTGTCCTAGTTTGGTTTATATATAATGATGAATGGTCTGGATGTGCTGCTGATTGAGGGGGTCGATCATCTCAAAGACTCAGATCTGTTCTGGCCGAACAGCCTTGACTCTCCTGAAATGCTTCAGAGCTGTTGGTCTTTCCCTGCAGAGTTTTTAGAGGAACCTGATCCACCCTGAGTTTATCCATCTCTCCTCTGACCCTTAACCTTCAGGGAGACTGTGAGGATCACAGGAGTCTCCTTACTGAATATCTTCTATTTCATAACTAAGGTCCTTAGTTTGTTTAGAGCACATTTGTAGCTCCTTCATGTTGAAGATCTGCAGGTGCTCAGAGGATCATCAGAGCCTTGATTGTAATTTAAACATTTTGAATGTTTACCGGAGAGTCTCCAGTCTGCAGTTTGGACTCTTCAGTCCAGCAGACAGCTCCATCACTCCTGAATCCTGAAGGTCATTGTTACTCAGGTCCAGGTCTCTCAGGCCAGAGGACTGTGAGCTGAGGACTGAGGACAGAGCTTCACAGCTTCTCTCTGACAGTCTACATCCACTCAGCCTGGGAAAGGAATCAGAAGAGAATAAAGAACAAACAGATTGTGATCATTATTGTAAAAATACAGAAATCTGATGTAACCTGTGCAGGTAGGTGCACCTACAGAGCTTTGCTAGAGGCTTTGACCACTGGCAGCAGCCTCAGAAGAGCCTCCTCTGAAGCAGAGTATTTCCTCAGGTCAAACACATCCAGGTCCTTCTCTGAGGACAGTAAGATGAAGACCAGAGCAGACCACTGAGAAGGAGACAGTCTATCTGTGGAGAGATGTCCTGATCTCAGGGCCTGTTGGATCTCCTCCACCAGAGAACGATCATTCAGTTCGTGCAGACAGTGAAACAGATTGATGCTCTTCTCTGCAGACATGTCCTCATTGATCTTTGACTTAATGTACTTAACTGTTTCCCGATTGGTCTGTGAACTACTTCCTGTTTGTTTCATCAGACCTTGTAGAAGACGTTGATTGGTCTGCAATGAAAGACCCAGGAGGAAGCGCAGGAACAAGTCCAGGTGTCCATTTGGACTCTGTAAGGCCTGGTCCACAGCTCTCTGGTGAAGGTGTTTCAGATCAGGTTTAAAAAAGATTTTAAGGATCTTGAATGGACTCGGTTCTTCTGCTATCAGATTGACTCCAGAGTTGATGAAGGTCAGATGGACATGAAGAGCAGCCAGGAACTCCTGAACGCTCAGATGGATGAAGCAGAACACCTTGTCCTGGTACAGTCCCCTCTCCTCTTTAAAGATCTGTGTGAACACTCCAGAGTACACTGAGGCTGCTCTGATGTCGATGCCACACTCTGTCAGGTCTGGTTCATAGAAGATCAGGTTTCCTCTCTGCAGCTGCTCAAAAGCCAGTTTACCCAGAGACTGGATCATCTCCCTGCTCTCTGGACTCCAGTGAGGATCAGTCTCTGCTCCTCCATCATACTTGATGCTCTTCAGTTTGACCTGAACCACCAGGAAGTGGATGTACATCTCAGTCAGGGTCTTGGGCAGCTCTCCTTCCTCTCTGGTCTTCTGCACATGGTCCAGGACTGTGGCAGTGATCCAGCAGAAGACCGGGATGTGGCACATGATGTGAAGGCTTCTGGACTTCTTAATGTGGGAGATGATTCTTTTGGCCTGCTCCTCATCTCTGAAATGTTTCCTAAAGTACTCCTTCTTCTGCTGGTCAGTAAAACCTCTGACCTCTGTCACCATGTCAACACATCCAGGAGGGATCTGATTGGATGCTGCAGGGCGTGTGGTGATCCAGAGGAGAGCAGATGGAAGCAGGTTCCCCCTGATGAGGTTGGTCAGCAGCACATCCACTGAGGTGGACTCTGTGACATCAGTCAGGATTCTTGTTTGGTGGAAGTCCAGAGGAAGCCGACACTCATCCAGACCATCAAAGATGAACAAGACCTGGAACTCCTCAAACCTGCAGATTCCTGCTTCTTTGGTTTCACTGAAGAAGTGATGAACAAGCTCCACCAAGCTGAACTTCTGCTCCATCAGCAGATTCAGCTCTCTGAAGGTGAATGGAAACATGAAGTGTATGTCCTGGTGGACTTTGTCTTCAGCCCAGTCCAGGGTGAACTTCTGAGTGAGGACTGTTTTACCAATGCCAGCCACGCCCTTCGTCATCACTGTTCTGATTGGTCCATCGCCTCTTCAGGAGGTCCTTTAAAGATGTCTTCTCCTCTGATGGTCCTCTCTGGTTGGTGTGGTCTTCTGGATGTGGTCTCCATCTGTTGGACTTCATGCTCCTCCATGACCCCTCCAGTCTCTCCCTCTGTGATGTAGAGCTCTGTGTAGATTTGGTTCAGCAGAGTCAGGGTTCCTGCTTTCGCGATCCCCTCAAACACGGTCTGGAACTTCTGCTTCAGGTTGGACTTGAGTTTTTGTTGACACAGTGAGGCCTCAAATCCTGAAGGAAAAACCAACAAATGACATTAAAGTCTGGATCCTGGACAAAGTCCTGACATCGCAGAGGGCTGCTTAGATTTTCAGTTTGAACTAAAATGATTTTATTATAAACACCGCTTGCCATGGTATTGACTGGAAAAAGGTTTTACTTTTCCACAGACGGTCGGCCAGCTCATCTTGATTAATCGTCCTCAGGAAGTCCACTGTGATCTTCAGAAAAGCCTCTCTGCTGCTCCTCTTCTCCTCATCTTTACCAACTAACAACTCCTTGCTCTGACCCTCTAAGCATTCTGTGTAATCAGGTTTTAATGCTGTCTTGATTCTCCTCAGCTCGTTCTTCATAAAGGAGTTGATGTTCTCCTCCAGCAGCTGGAGAACAATGACAGAGTGGAGATTAAGTATGTTGATCATAGCCTGAATCTTATGACAGTCTGTGGTCATCTATAAACAGACCTTCACAGAGACTGGATGATGGTGGACCATAAAATCTGAAGATCATGGAGTTTGTTAAAGTGTGATGTTCTTACCATAAATATTGAGTCCAGCTCTGATTCAAGCTGTTTGGGTCCATCACTGAGGAGACCAGATGTTTCCAGCTGAACTCTGTGGATAAAAACAGGCCACATCGGGGAGATTTAATGACTCAGCATGAAGATAAACAGAGTGACTCAGCATTAACAATCAAAACATGATCTTTATCTGAACGACTCTACAGAGACATGAAGGTAGTGAAGTCAGTGGACATAGTTAGGTGTATCTCCGGGGTCAGGGTGGGCTGCTTAGAGGCGGTGGCTTTTATGCGTGCCGGCTGCTCAGGATGAGCACACGCACAGGTGAGACTGCTCCTAACAGTCACAGCTCATCAGTGGAGCTATGCTCATGTGATTCAAAGGAGGTTTGTGTTTTACATCCTTAGACTGGAAAATGTAAATTAAAAAAATGAGGGCAGTCTTATTTCCTCTGACAGAGGTCCTGTGATAAAGTAACCCAGTCCTTAACCGCAGTTATTCCCTGGTTGTTTTCTCCTTCCTGTGATGGTCTGTTTGCTCCTTATGCTTGAGAAAACTGAGGGTGTGTTTGAGCTTGTCAGGAAAAACTATATTTCGCTGCATGCAGGTCATTTGAAGTTTTACTGACTTACAGAAGTGTTTATTCACAAATTACATTCCATGTCTGTTTTTTACACACATCGTTCTCCACTCCGCCTCCTGCAGTCGCTGCAGTTCACCAGAGTCTGATCATCTGTTAATGTTTTACTGATTTACATTTTGTATTCCAAACAAAACAGGCCTTTTATTTTCTTTTTTTCCCCTTGTTTGCATTGTCTTTTCAGCTGGGCACTGTGTCTGATGGCAGCATTAGAAAGACCAATGCATTTTTTTTTTCTAGCAGTTGGAGATATGTGAGTATGATTCACTGCTACAGTGACCATCACCAGCCCTCCCTGGAGGCTACTCCATCAAATCTAACTTTATTTAACTCCTGATATGATCTGAAGGGGAGGGCCGTGCCACACCACAGTGTGAAGGAAGGGGAAATAGTGACAGACAGGACGAGACAAGACAACAGGGAGGTGAACAGACAGGCAGTGTTTTTGACTGAGTAGTCCATGTGTTATGCTGATCTTCGCTTCTGAAGGAATTAAAGGCAGTGAGGAAGCAGGGACACCAGAGATGTGGGGTCTTGATCGCAGGGGGAGGTGACTACACAAGGATCAGATATGGAGGAACATGCATCGCAAGATGTGAGCAGATGTGTTAAAGTGTCCAACTCAGCAAGTTCTGATGGGAAGAAGTATTTCTTTAAAGTAAGTCTTGACAGGAGCTTGAGTAGGTCCAGGCATGAATGTAAAGTGGTCACTGAATACCCAGATAGTTACCCACCCCCTGGGAGACCACGGCCACCGGCACCACCCGGACCACCAGGGCACCTGAGACTCACCACACGGGCCCCAAAAGCTACTGGGCTAAGGAACTGCCCACGTACCCAAGGGACACTGACCCGCCCCCCCTGCGGCACCAAGGACAACACCCAGGGATCCAGGGCAGGGAAAACCCCACAGACAGCACCCACCTCTACCAACCACCCGCCCACCTGGCCCCAAGCCACCACTACCCTGCAGGCAAAAGGCCCCAGGCCCCCCGGAAGCGAAGTACTTCGGGACTAGCCCCCACCTCAGGGGAAGGAGGCCCTCGAGCCAATCCTATGAGGCTCGGCATGACAGCTGCAGCAAGGCTAGGTGGGGAAGGTGTGGTGTGCGCCAAGGTCAAGGTTAGGATCAGGTTCTTGCCCTCCAGAAGAGCCGAGGCCAAGAGGCAGCGACGGAGATGACCGCCTCAATGCCCAATGGGGGGCCCCAGGCAACCCACACAGAGCAGCAACTCAAGGCGGCCACCTGCGGAAAGGTCCCAAGAGAGCGACAGGCCGACAGATCCCACACCACAGGCCACCAGGGACACATGACCCAGCAGAGCCCACCTGTCCCAAGGGCGCTGTCCCAGGGCCCCACCCGCAGGCGCCAGAGCCCAGCCACACCAAAAGCCACCGTCACCTCCCCAACGTTTGGAAGGGCCCCCAGTAAGAGTCATGGTCGAAAAGGCTGAACCCCATCAGTCGCACCAGGCCTAGACTAGTTGTGCACCCCCTGTACCCCCTACTATTCTGTATCTTTGATCCCAGACAAAGATACATTATCCCTCCACCGTGATTAAGTGCAGCTAAGTGTGATGTGGTGCATTAAAACTGGGGAAAAACAGGTTGAGTGGGGAGCCCACTAACCCCCACACACACACACACACACTGCCTGCCCCACACAAGTGGATGTTGTGAAGCATTAACAACAGAAGGAAGATGAGGCAGGTGGGAATAGAGCAGAGAAGGGACACAACCTAAAACAGATTGCGCCCACACCCCCTGTCCTGCCTCCCCCTCAAGGTGGTGTATGTAGTGCAGTTAAAATTGGAGGACGAGGTAGGCAGGTGTTGCAAGGTGGTTGCCCTCCTTCCAGCCCTGACTCCAAGAACCCTAAGTGTTGTGAATGTGCCCATGAGTGAAGATATACAGGAGTGCGGTGTGTGAGTGATGAAGTGCTAATTAAGAGGCTTGAGATTGTGGGGCCAGCCCCAACCAGCCATGTGTAGCGTCAGTAACATCAAGAGGTAACAGAAGGGACTTCTCATGTTGAGTTCATCAAATGGCTCTTTCTGGGCCTCCTCTTCCTTCTCCCCCTGCGCTGCGACACCAACACCTCAAGTCGTAAATTGTCCTGATTCCTGTTGTTGGCGTGACCAACGAGTGACCCACCATATGCGCCCAGGACCAAAAAACATTTCTCTTTGATTTAGGATACTCCTCAACACAAGATTCCCTTGGCGATGAACAGTCTGGAGTCCTCCCTCCAGATTGACAGGAAGGGTCACAGTTGATAGAACATCAGTAAACAATCTTGTCTCCCTATCTCCGTGAACGGTGATCTGTCCCACAGCTGCGGGTCGTAAATTCCTTCATTTGGTCCCCCAGGATCTGGACCCTTCCTTTTGCATTCCAAAACCTCCAGATAAACTTCAGATTGCAAAGAGACCTTATAGAACGGGTATTAAAGTTCTAAAATCTAAAATGTGTACTCAGGGTGTGATGTACATTCCAGTGTTCTTTTAACGGACTTTCTAGCATGTTATATTATGAAGTTAAGATGTATGCATTTTATATGGGATAGACCTGTGAAATATGAAAAAGACCAACAGCTCCACCTAGTGACTTTTCTTGGTAGGACACAATTCTAGGTATGGTCATGTGCTTTGCACTGATTGCAGAATCTAGTGATAATATAATCAATATGTGTTACTATATATTTTTAACAGTGCCTATCAACATAATATTTATTTATCCACAGTTGTACACAGCCCTATGTTCATGATTCACAGAAAGTCTGACAGTAACCGAGTTATACTTACTGTGTGTGTGTTTTTCTTTAAATGCACTAGAATTGTTTGATATCACCATCTTGTCATTCGTGCATGTGGTCTGAGACCTAATACTTATGGTGAGTTGAGTGATATGAGTAATTCGTTAGTAAAGTTAAAACTTAATTATTAAATTAATAATAATAATTATAGGCGAGAATCGGCATATGATGTCATCACCAGCCCACTCGGGCGGCCTTTATAATTCAGAGTTGCCGACTCTCTCTCTCTCTCTTCTTGCTGTCTTTGTCGCTGTTGTCACTCTTTCCTTCCGTTACATTTCTTCCTCGTTACATTGCTTTTGACTACACCGTTAGGCCTCTGTCTTATAGGCACATGTAGTTCTTTTCTTGGGAAGAGGCCGGCACCATCCCCATATCCCGTGAGGCCACACCCAGACCCAGCAGTTCCAGTGCGCAGGGGGCAAGCCAAGAGCACCCCAGTACCCCAGAGAAGGCCGCCAGGCCAGTGGGCCCCACATGATGGGGGAACAAATCCGGGTACCCAGGTGGAAAGATGCCCCCAACTACCATCACAAGAGAATACTCATCTTCTTGGGGTCCCAGGAAACAGTCCTATTTTAAACGGTAGAGGAGAGAGAAAAGAGAAACAGCAAGGGGGACAGTACAAGCTTGTGAACTGTGTGTGTGAGTGTGGGTGTGTGTGGAGGGTATTGGCAGGGACAAACTAAGAGAAAGACAAAAATGACAATAATAGTAATAAAATAATAATAATAGCAAAACAACAAAAAAAATGAATAAATAGATAGGGCAAGATGAGGTTAGCTTACTTGTGTAATACTATTCTATTTTAATAGTTGAACAATCACAAGTTGTTGGATGGTATTGGAAATTAGGTGACAGTATGGGTTAATTTGATTATGAATGTGGACCAGGTTTCATTAAAGTTGGTTGATCTGTGAGTGAGGGAGGCAGTCATTTTTTCCATAGATATGTGTTCTGTCAGGAGATTTTCCATTGTGTAAGGCTGAGGTGGGCTTTTGATTTCCAGTTTAGGACTGTTTTCTTGGTGATAGCTAGGGCTGTATATAGTGCACTGGATTTGTGGTGGTTGAGTTGTAGTGTTGAGAGATCTCCTAAAATACAAAGGTTGTGGATTAAAAGGATGCAGCAACCCAGTATGGAGGATAAGTGATCTGTGACTTGGATCCAAAAGTGCTTAACTGGAGTGCAGTGTCAGAAAGCGTGCATGAGTGTGTCTGCTGTGTTGAGTGAATAGTGAGTGCATTTTCCTGATTTGCTAAGACCCATTTTGTGTAATTTGTCACCTGTGGAGGGTTTTAAATTGGATCAGTTGTGAATTTGAGGTTTTATGAAAGACAAAATTTTTTTTACAGATTTGGTTCCAGAAGTCGACATTGGTGTTGATAGACAGATCTTGATCCCATTTGAGTGTTGGAAGAGAAATTGAGGTATCTATGGTGGAGAAGAGAATGTAAATTCTTGACAGCATTTTCTTTATTCCAGTTATTTCAAGAAGATTTTTTATTGTGGCAGAATGAGTTCTGTTGGTTGAATTATTTTCTAATTGTGACTTTAACTGATGGTGTGAGGAAAAAAACTGATTATTTCCAATGCCAAACTTCTTGACCAGTAGATGGAAATTAATAAAATGTGAGTCTTGGATGACATAGTGAAGGTGCTTGATTTCATTGTTCTTCCAGGTGGGGAGATTTAGGGGTTTGCTGTTGATTTTTAACGTCTGGATTGTTCCAGATTGGTGAGTGGATAGAGCGTGCAACTGTGGAATTAGTAATCTGAAGCACTTTCCACCAAGCTGTCAGAGCTGAGGCTGTGGTTATATTTTGGAAGCAGAGATCTTTCTTGACGGTCTGACTAATGAATGGGAGGTCAGAGAGGTGGGTGTCATCACATAAAGCCTGTCCTGTTTCTAACCAGTGCGAGTCAATGTCTGATTGATAGAGTCATTTTATTAGATATTGCAGTCGGTTTGCAAGATGGTAATATTCAAAGCTTGGGGCTTCCAGCCCACAATGTTGTTTAGATTTTTGAAGAGTTGAAAGTTTGATCCTGGGAGTTTTGTTTTTTACAGTAGAATTTTGTTATTGCTGAATTGAGATTTTTGAACCAAGAAGAGTTGGGGGAAACGGGTATCATTGAGGATGAATTATTGACATTAGGCAGGATTTTCATTTTGATTGTTATTATTCTTTCATACAGTGAGATTGGGAGATTGGACCAATGAGTGAGGTCATCTTGAATTGATTTGAGCAATGGAGTGAAATTAAGAGTGAACAGCTCCTACAGCTTGGCGGAAATATTGATACCTAGATAATTTATATTTCCAAAAGGGATATGGTGGAGTGTGGACTGGGGGGCAGCATCCCAATTATCATGAGTTAGGGGAAGGATAACAGATTTTGAGCAGTTGACTGCGTAGTTGGAGAATTCTGAGAATGATTGTATGACGGTTACGCATTCTTTCAGCGAAGGGTGAGGGTCCTGGAGGAGGAGTAATGCATCATCTGCATAGAGAAGAATTTTATGTTTCGCGGACAGAGTTTGAATACCTTTGATTTTTTGGTTCTGACATATCGAAGCTGCGAGGGGTTCAATGAATATGGCGAAGAGTGATGGAGAGAGCAGACATCCTTGCCTGGTGCCATTGTTAAGAGTGAAACGACGTGACATGATTCCATTGGTGGTGACTGTAGCCATAGGTGATGTGTAAAGTGCAGTATACAAAGTATCCAATTAATAAATGGCTCTCAAAACTCTAATTTCTGAAGTGTGGCGAATAGAAAAGACCAGTTAACTCTGTCAAATGCTTTTTCTGCATGTAATGATAAGATGATGGTGTTCGGTTTTCTGGAAGTTGAGAGCTGCATGAGGTTGAACAGTTTTCGAGTATTTTGTGATGACTGTCGACCTTTGATGAAGCCTGACTGGTCAGGGTTTATAAGAGAAGGAATCACCTTTTCTATTCTGGCAGGACTTTACTGATGATTTTTAGGTCTGTGTTGATAAGAGACAAAGGTCGGTAGCTAGATGGAGAGGTGGGATCTTTGTCAGGTTTCAAGAGAAGAGTTATCGCGGTATTCATGTCGGGAGGTATACTATAACTAGATGAGAGTTTGTTGACCATTTTTAAAAACAGAGGAGAGATGGTAGACCAAAAACATTTGTAGAATTCAGCAGGGAAGCCATCTGGACTGGGTGCTTTATGATTTGGGATGTTATTGATCGCTCTGTAGAATTCTTCTGGGGTCAGAGGCTGGTTGAGATGGTTGGTTTGTTCTTCTGATAGGCGTGGCAGATTTAGGTTGTTCAGGAAAATATTGATATCATTGATGTTTGAGTTATGGTCCAATGTGTATAGGTTTTTGTGAAATGTCTTAAATACATTCAGGGTCATGGTGAGACTTCCCTGCTGAGTCCTTTAAAACAAGAATTGTGGCTTTGTCTTTGTTTAGTTTCATTAGATTTGCCAGATATTTACTCGATTTATTGTAGTGCTGAAATTTTGTGAGTTTGAGTTTTTCAATAAAGAATTGTGTTTTTTTATTTATGAGATCATTCAGTTCCAACTTACATTTTCTTAATTCATTGAGTATATTTTCTGAGGGGTTAGTAATGTAAGTATGTCCTAATCCTTAACTTTTTTCTCTAAGTTATGCTCTAATTCATTTTCTCTCCTTTTTTGTAAGAAGAGTGTGAAATGATTTTTTTCCCCTTAAAACAGCTTTACTAGTTTCCCAGAGGAGCGTTGCTGAGTTATTCGGAGAGTCATTTATTTCCATTAAGGATGTCCACTCCCTCTTGAAGTAAGTGTCAAAGTCTGGGTCTTTTAGCAGAGATGTGTTAAACCTCCACCTGGTCATAGTTTCTGGACGGGATTTGATATGAAATGTACAAGAAACTGGGGAGTGGTCACTTATAGTTGAAGAGTGTATTGTTATGTCAGTAATATCTTGGTGTAGTGTATTACTGATTAGAATGAAATCAATTCTGGAGAATGAATGTTGGACCTGAGAGAAGTGGGTGTAATTTCTTTCATACTGATGGTTTAGTGTCCAGCTATCCCTAAGTCCACAGTCCTCCATGTACTGTTTAAGGTTTCAGATGATCGCTGTGGTCGAATGGTTTTGTTGTTTGATTGATCTAATGATGGGTCTAAAACTGTACTAAAATCACCTCCTATGATTAACTGAGAGCTGGGGAAATTATTGAGGACAGCAAAGAGTTTGTGAAGAAAGGATGGATCATCTTTGTTTGGTCCATACAGGCTTACAATGGTAAGAGTGATAGTATGCATGGAGATATTAATAATTATGTATCTTCCCTCTGGATCTGTTACTGTATCGCTAAGAGTGAACTGGATTTTATTGTTAACGAGAATTGCCACCCCTCTTTGTTTAGAGTTATAGATTGCTGTAAAGACGTAGGGAAATTGTGATGTTTTCATGTCTGGGGTTTTGGAGTTGGATAAGTGTGTTTCTTGTAAAAGAGCAATACCAGTTTCCATTTAGGAGAGAAAATTTAAAACTTTTGTTTTCTTTGCCTGATTTCCAATACCATGTACGTCCTCAGTCAGAAATCTAACTGTGGACATTACCGAACTTTGTGTTTTTTAATTTTTTTATTTTTCCTTATCTTCCTCTTTCCCTCTCTCCGCCCGAATGAGTGTATGGGAAGTCAGTGACTGTCTGTGTGCATGTGTAGGTGTGTGTGTGTGTGTGTGTGTGTGTGTGTGTATGTGTATGTAGGGTTGCATAGATACCTGTACACAGCCTGGGGGAGGGAGGGGGAAGAGAAATGAGTCAGTAGAGTCAGTAATATTCAGTCAGTAGAGCCAAGGTGTCAGCTTGCTGTCACGATACAGCTGACTATCCACATACAGTTTATCCACATGGCTGCTTTACACTGGCTGTCAATGAACTGCTTTCTGATTGGTAAGAAAATTTGTGCCTCTCGAGGATTTCGTGGGGGTACTGGTCGTTTACTCCGGGGTGGTTGCCTCTCCGCTCTTTTCCATATCCTTTTATCAAATCTTTGTGCTTATAATGCTCGAGTTTAGCGATGATGGGTCGGGGCTTGTCTGATGGTTCCAAGACGGTGGACGCGATGGAAGGTGATGTGTTTGGCAGTGTCTGGGGGAATATTCATTTTATCGATGAGGAATGCCTTCAGTGTTGTTTCAGGCTTGGATGATGATCGGTCGGCGGGCTCGGGTATACCGGTTAAAATGAGGTTATCTCGCATGGAGCGTGCTTGTAGATCCAGAACGGTTTCTTTTAACTGTTTGTTGTCTTTGGTGGTGGCGGAAAGTTTGTAGGCCTATTACAACTTTGTGTGTCACTAAATATTCAGCTTTCACATCAGCTAATCTACATGTGGGTGAGGGTTATTATTGATGCGTACAAATGTAGCGATCCAAAATTAGAGATGAAAACACAGACATCATCAGTCATAGACAACTCTTCATTAATTTTCTTTATCAAATATGAACCTTTAAAGCTGTTTTATTTAATTGATTTAACAAGAGGAGATCAGCGGATACATTTCTGTTATTTCTCTTCATACAGCTCCACAGGTGGGTCAAAACCTACAAATAATAAACTAAACTGGCAGAACTGGACTGCTGTTTGATCAAAATGACCCAAAATATGACCCTAAAGGGTCGTGCTGGCTGTGAGGATGTGTCTTGTAGTCTGCAGGAGTGACAAATGTCCAAGTATGATTCAGAAAGAGACCATGTGAGTGTGGGCTGGCCAGGTGCTCTTTAAGAGGGGTCGGAGCAGTGGGCTTTGTTTGACTGTGACCTACATATGGGGGACAAAATTCATTTTTCTCTAAATGCTCACCTGTCCTCAGCAGGGTGGTCCAACTTAAAGTCAAGAGGATCACCTTTGGAGTGGTCACTCTTCATGGACACACAGCTGGGATCAGGAGACTCTGGACTCTTCATCCTGATAAACAGAATCATCTTCATCACCTCTGAGTTACTAAAGCATGGAGGTTCATAATTTCTCTAAATCCTCACCTGTCCTCAGCAGGGTGGTCCAACTTAAAGTCAAGAGGATCACCTTTAGAGTGGTCACTCTTCATGGACACACAGCTGGGCTCAGGAGACTCTGGACTCTTCATCCTGATAAACAGAATCATCTTCATCAGATAAAGTGAGCTGTTATTGAAATGATCTCTAAACCAATGATGAATAATTAACCAAGATATCTGTTTATAATGGACTGATGATGATGGTGTCAGAGTGTGATGGTTCAGGTCTCATCTCACCTCAGACCCTGGTCTTCTTCATTCACCGAGGTTTTAGATTGAGGGACCACCTCCTCTGGTCCTTCAGTCTGGTTCATAGCAGAGCACCCCCTGCTGTCTGTCAGCTGTGATGAAGGAGTCAGAGAGCAGAGAGTTAACAACAAATTCTGATGGTCTAAAGATATGGGGCTCTAATTTCGTAGACCAGGCGCAAGCGCAGGCGCACCTGCCCTGCGCCGGCCTTCGCCGTGCGCACAGGGTGTGACCAGCGCACTTTGCAAGTTTCCTGCAGTGCCAAGAGAGGCGCACTCAAGGCGCAGACCAGCGCAGACCATCGCATCCACGCCTCTGTGCCACCCACTCAGCGCATATCCAGAGAGGAGGAGACAGAGGCGTGAGTGTGTTTAACACAGCCGATCGCTGTCCTCACCAATCAAATGACCGCCTCTCCTCACCTTTAAATGCGCTGCAGCCGAGGCGCAGCGTCTGATTGGCCTGAATTATCTCCGCCACCGCGGAAACAGTGTGCTTATAGACCCAGCGGAGACGGTCAGAGCCGCTGTCCCTTCAGCAGGAGAATGGACAGCGGGGCGCGTCACCGTGTGGGCCAGCTCCCGGGACAGATGTAATCTGTTCCTTTGTCATTAATAGGAGTAAAAAAAACATGAGACAGTTTCACACCCGCTGGCTTATCCATTCATAATACTTGTGATCCACCTGCACTCCTGGTTTGTCATCGCCAAATAGCAGAGCCTTTAGTGATAAACTGTATACTCTCCTGGTGTCTCCTCCTCATCCTCCTTGCAATGATGTACTCCATCTTTTTAGATCACGTTAAAAATAAAGACTAAAATAGAGGAATATGGGAAATCACAGGTAAATCCCAAGTGACATACATTCATTTTATCTCCTTTTTCTTTGTCTTTTCTCCCTCTTTTCTTTAAATTTAATTAAGTGAAAGCAGCCAGATATATACTCAGTATCAGATGTTAAAGCTGTTTATTGTTGACTTGTAAAATGTGCATCAAACTTCCAGCTGCCGTCATGTTAAGTTTCCATTTTAACAAACGGCTTTAATCCAACATCAGATGTGACGGGACAGTTAATATAGATACAAATGTATATGCTGGTTCAGACGGTTACATCAAATAGTGATTGCTGTGGTGGTTTATTGCATTAAAATGTGCCTGACACTCTGGAAACCTGCCTCTAAGGCGTGCGCACATGTGCGCTTGTCACCAAATTACAGCTGCGGAGGGTGCGCTCCGCCCTGCGCCGAGAATAGACCAGGTTGGAGCTGGCGAGCTTTCAGCGCACCTTCCGCACAGTATTTGGCACAAAATTGTCACTGCGCCACACCAATCTGTCAACACTTCCCCTGGTGCGCTGTCACACCCATCTCTGCGCAAACGGTCTACCAAATTGTCAAACTGGCAGCGCATGGCGGTGCGCCGGACGAAATTAACACTGCGCGGGGTGCGCCAGGCTTGCGCCCCTCCACGAAATTAGAGCCCTTGATCTTATGTCTATGATCCAATATCTATGAACTTATTTCCACGGTCATATCTCTATGATCGTGTTTCTATGGTTTTACTTCTATGGCTGT
Organism: Scarus forsteni; assembly: GCA_036419115.1. Lineage (NCBI taxonomy): Eukaryota > Metazoa > Chordata > Actinopteri > Labriformes > Labridae > Scarus > Scarus forsteni. The sequence continues at coordinate 34,049 of JAZDUH010000168.1, forward strand.
ATTTTAATAAACTTTAATTTCTGTTCCTTTGTTTCTCTGATCTTTGATTTGTGTCTCTGTGTCCTTGTCCTCAGTGGTCTCTGAGATCTCTGGTCTTCATCTCTCTTTGTCCTCTCACACCTGCACAGCTTAAGCAGGAGTCTGGATCTGGTCTGGATCTCCTGTCCTCCTAAAAGAAGGTCTTTCCTGACCTGTCTACCTTTACTGTTTTTCATTCAATCAATGTTTGTTTAGCATCAAGTTATTACATATTTATCTCAAGATTTATTATAACAACATTATGTTAAATTCTGTCATAATAATCCTCATCATTATAATCATGATAATAAAAAGAAGATGATCATAGTAACAAAGAAAATAATAATTAGAATGAAAATGAAAAAACAAAAATATAATGTTTATGATGATATAATTGTTACTTTGATGTTAATTGGAATTATTATGTAACTTCAAAAACAGTTTTATTACAATTATAACTATAGTACTTGTTTACAGTCACCACAGAGTAAACCCAGCCGATTATAGTTAACTTTCAGTTAAGGCTGGCTCAGGCCTGGACCAGCTCAAAGATCATATGCTGCAATAGGCTTAGACTGCGTTTACAGGGCGCCGAAAACGGTGAAATCCGATAAGTTTTCCTTGCGTTTCGTCTGAAAATGGAAACTTTTGAAAACGGGCTCCAGAGTGAAAAGCTTTGAATGCACTCTCCATGCATCTCAGTGTAAACCCATATCAGAGCGTTTCAGGGTAAAACACTGATGTCACCACATGTGCAGTACTAGTACACATGAAGGCTGCGTGCGCATACCAGGAACAACAACAGCTTCGGCCGTCTGCCAAGTAACGTGTGAGCCTCTTACGTTGCTCGGTTTGTTTTCCAGACAAAACTGTCCGGACAGATTTGTTGTCCAGAAAAGAAACTCCTGTGTCTCTGTGCGTCTATTCTTCATTGTTGTTTGTGAAAAGTTTTTCTTCTTCATATGTGTGTTGTAGCAGCGCTGCCTCTCCGCAGACCTACACCGCCATCTACTGAACTGACATGCATACTACAGCAGATTCAGTCGTCTCCAGCCTTGTCATCTGAACGCAGAAGAATTCTAAAACGCAAAGGACAAATCTTTGCGTCTTTAACCCTTTAAGGCCCAAGACCATAGATTATAGCCTGAAAGTTCTAATTTATTGGAGCTGAAATTTTTGTTTCACTTTCTGCTAAAATCTAAAAAAATCAAAACGTCCATAAAATTCAACATGCAGATTTTTCAGATCTCATTTGATACATTAGGTGTTTTTGGCAACTGATAATCCATTGGAGGACATTTTTATCATTTATCTGATCATATTCAGATGTTCTTTTGTGATTTGTTGATCATATTGAGTAGATAGAGGTATTATAAAAGTATGTATCAAATATGATACAATATGCTTTATAGGGTTAAGTCTGGAGTGTCCGAGTAAATGCAGCCTTAGATTGGCACACTGAGCTCCTCCCTCTCTGTCCTCTCTCTGTCTCTCTGAACTTTTTTGTTTGCTCCTCGTCTCTGGTTCTTGTCTTGTACACTGCTTGGGATCACTGACGTAGACAGCATGCTGTTGTGGACCTACAAAGCTTCAATAACTTATAACTATGCTGCCTTCCCTTTATCCCCATTTCATTCTTACTATTACAGTTACTGATATGGAATTCAGAGAGATCAACAAAATTAAATCCATGGTAGCAAACAAACCTTAACAAACAATCATGGATGACCTGCTGCCGTGGACCTGCTCCACTTCATGAGCTCTAACCTGCATCAACTATCAACGGAAATAACATCATTTAACATACATTCATACTCTTAGACCAGTTAAACCCAATTTAATGGTGGTTTAACTTTGATGCTGCTGTTTTAATCCACATTAGTCCACTGTTCATGTTAATATTAGGTTGATCTCTCTATCCATGGTTGTTATTGATTATTGTTATTGATTAAACCCCCATAATAAATTCCTTTGCAACTATTTCGACATGAGGACCCTTTAGAAAACCAGATTCCACATCTCAAGTGGCTAACCTATCATAAATCTACACTGCCTGCCCAAAAAAAGTTGCCACCAAAAAAACGGTCAGACACTCTCTAATATTTTGTTGGACCGCCTTCAGCATTGATTAAAGCGTGCATTCACTGTGGCATTGATTTGATAACCTTCTGTAATGTCACAAAATCTATTTCCATCCAGTGATGCATTTATTTTTCACCAAGATCTTGTATTGATGGAGAGTCTGATTGTGCAAAGCCTTCTCCAGCACAAAGATTCTCAGTGGGGTTGAGGTCTGGACTCTGAGGAGGCCAATTCATGAGTGAAAATGATGCATCATGCTCCTTGAATCACTCTTTCACAATCTGAGCCCCATGAATCCTGCCATTATTATCTTGGAATATGCCATGCCATTAGGAGAGAAAAAATCCACTGATGGAATAATCTGCTCATTCAGTATATTTAGGTCATCCGATGAGCTCATTCTTTGGGCCATAATGTTGCTGAACCTCGACCAAACCAGCTGCAGCAGCCCCAGATCACAGCCCTGCCCCCACAGGCTTGGACAGTAGGCACTAGGCATGATGGGTGCATCACCTCACCTGCCATCATGCCTAGTGCCTACTGTCCAAGCCTGTGGGGGCAGGGCTGTGATCATGTGACTCTGTTAACAAAGCAGTTCGAAGAAAAGAAAGGGAAAATAACATATAATTATAATAAATAATTAAAAAACATAAAGATGCACAAAAAACAATATGTGGAAAATAAAAGGAAAAGTTTTCTTGTCTTTGTAGTTCGTTGTTATTCCCCAGTAGATTTATGATTAGGTTGATGGGTCAAATGATTATTTCTAATTGGATAGTCAGTGGCTCATAATGTTCAGGTATGAATAAAAAAAGTAGAAAAATATTGCAATAAACTCTGATTTGACTTGACACGTGAAGGATTTTCCTTCCAACTGACTCACATCTTGAGAAAGGATCTTACAATATAGGATTATCTCCTCCAGGATTTCAGTCAGATCCACACTTTTTGGAAATGTACTCCTTTTTTTTTTTAACAGTGCTGTTGGTTACTGATCAGCCTCTTTTTTTGCTGTTTTCCTTTAACTAAATTAGATCATATGTTTTTTTTTTTTTAAACTGAACTCACAACAGAAAGAAATGTTCCAGATATGAGGAGTTCTTGGGGAATAAACATTAAAAAAAACTACAGAATGTACACATGTTTAAGTCTAGCCCATATTACTTAATATAATTATTTGCATATGTTAATGATAATAAGTGTAATAACATGCATAATTAATATTACTTGCATACTGACAAACTGTTTTGGTATATAAACTTATATTTGTTAGATTGCTTTCATTAGTCTATTAATACTTTTGTAAAGTCTAATGCGTTGAGAGAGGTATGATCAGATCAAGAAGCTGTAAACTGTGTGTAATATTTCTTGCAGTAATAAATACTTCTATTTACTGACTTTTCAAATACTTCTTGATGTTTATGGGCACAGATATTTTATGCATGGTTTCCAGCAGAGCTTGTGGTCAATCAGAATGCACCAAAACTTACTTTCATAGAACCTTTAAATAGTTACACTGTCAACTACCAATTCAATTTTCAAATCATTGATTTATGAAAGGGCGGCACGGTGGCACCACTGGTAGAACACGTGCCTCACAGCAAGAAGGTTGCGGGTTTGATTCCCGGGTCGTGAGGGCCTTTCTGTGTGAAGTTTGCATGTTCTTCCCGTGCATGCATGGGTTCTCTCTGGGCACTCCTGCTTCCTCCCACAGACTAAAAACATGCTCATTAGGTTAATTGGTGACTCTAACTGGCCCTTAGGTATGAGTGTGTGTGTGAATGGTTGTCTGTCTCTCTATGTGGCCCTGCGATCGACTGGAGACCGGTTTAGGGTGTACTCCGCCTCTTGCCCGATGATAGCTGGGATAGGCTCCAGCCCCCCGCAACCCCGAAAGGGATAGCCGGGTATAGAAAATGAATGAATGAATGATTTATGAAAAAATTAAAAATAAACTTTGTTTCACTTAATTATTAGTGATGAAGTTTTTGTATGTTTACTCAGATCATTCTGGACCATGATTTACAGCTGCTGTGGGTTATCTCCAGTCCATAAAATAAAACTCTGTGTCCAGTAAGAAACACAACTCACTTCAGAAAAACAAGACACTTTAGAACTGTAATTGATATTTAAAATGAATCTTTTATTGAAGACAAACACACACATATATAAATCTATATGTATGTATAACATATATATATATATATATATGTATATATATATATATATATATATATATATATATATATATATATATATATATATATATATATATATATATATATATATACATATACGGGCTCATCATTCAATACAGAGTATATACCTGGCTTCTCTCATTTCATAAAATCTAAAGAAAAGAGAGGGAGCAGCTCGCTGAACAAATGTATGGTATCACTGTGTAAAGGATATCACCACATGGGCTCAGGAACACTTCAGAAAACCACTGTCAGTAACTACAGTTCGTCTACATCTGTAAGTGCAAGTTAAAACTCTACTATGCAAAGCCAAAGCCATTTATCAACAACACCCAGAAACACCGCCGGCTTCGCTGGGCCCGAGCTCATCTAAGATGGACTGATGCAAAGTGGAAAAGTGTTCTGTGGTCTGACCAGTCCACATTTACAATTGTTTTTGGAAACTGTGGTCGTCGTGTCCTCTGGACCAAAGAGGAAAAAAAACATCCGGACTGTTATAGGCACAAAGTTCAAAAGCCAGCATCTGTGATAGTATGGGGGTGTATTAGTGCCCAAGGCATGGGTAACTTACACATCTGTGTAGGCACCATTAATGCTGAAAGGTACATACGGGTTTTGGAGCAACATATGTTGTCATCCAAGCAACGTCTTTTTCATGGACGCCCCTGCTGTTTTCAGCAAGACAATGCCAAGCCACATTCTGCACGTGGTACAACAGCGTGGCTTCGTAGTAAAAGAGTGCAGGTACTAGACTGGCCTGCCTGTAGTCCAGACCTGTCCCCCATTGAAAATGTGTGGCGCATTATGAAGCGTAAAATACAACAACGGAGACCCCGGACTGTTGAACAACTTAAGCTGTACATCAAGCAAGAATGGGAAAGAATTCCACCTGAAAAGCTTCAAAAATTGGTCTCCTCAGTTCCCAAACGTTTACTGAGTGTTGTTAAAAGGAAAGGTGATGTAACACAGTGGTAAAAATGCCCCTGGGACAACTTTTTTGCAATGTGTTGCTGCCATTAAATTCTAAGTTGATGATTATTTGCAAAAGAAAATGAAGTTTCTCAGTTCGAATGTTAAGTATCTTGTCTTTGCTGTGTATTCAATTGAATATAGGTTGAAAACGATTTGCAAATCATTGTATTCTGTTTTTATTTGCGATTTATACAACATGCCAACTTCACTGGTTTTGTATAAGTTCTGTATAATTGCTCTGTCAGTTACTTGGATGAATAAAGTCTAATTTCCAAACCCAATGTAAAGAGGCAACAGTGTAGCCACAAATTCTTATAGCAGCAATTAGAAAAATTCCCCTTTCAGACTGGCCAAAAAAAACATTTAAATTAATTTGGCTGTCGGCAGTTTGAAGGGGTTTAATTGGCATTTCGACACGGGTTGACTGACCCTGCAAGCGACACAGGTTTTTAGCGGCTCACCTCAGATCAGCTTCAGTGGGAACATCACTCCTGAATCGACCTGCTAATTTACGGATGACGTCAGCGTACATCCCCACAGCATAATATCACGCCAGTTCCCTCTGTCTGTAACTTATGTGACTCTTTGCCATCTCAGCAACTAATTCCATCCGCCTTTGTATCATAAGCGATGAGTTTGTACATTTTTAAAGAGGGACAAAAGTGCAAAGTAAAGAAAACCGTCTCCATGGCGTCCATGCTCCTTTCCATTGTTTACACGGACATGTTTCGTAGCACTGATGATGCCATCAATGTGATGACATCAGCTTGATGCACCAGAGCAAAAGAGACAGTGTAGGTATCAGATCTGCCCCCCCTGCCTGTGCCTGCTGATGATGTTGCGCATTCCAACATCCTTATTGGCTGTGATGACGTTCCTGCTTTGTCACTGATAGGATCCCTCATTAGAAACACCCCGAGAAGAAGACGGGGGGAGAAGATAAGATGAACAAAAAGGATAATGAACGATACAGAATTCTACGGAGCCCCCCTGGTGACATTGGATAGAAAAAAAATAATGCGTGGCCACGAGAAGGTAAGGCGAGGCCACGAGACAGTAATGCGTGGCCACGATATAGTTAATGCGTGGCCACGAGAAAGTAATGCGTGGCCACAACATAGTTAATGCGTGGACACGAGATAGTTAATGCGTGGCCACGACAAAATTCACCTTTAGTATAGTATTGAGATCTACCAGTTTCAGAGCAATACAGAGACTGTAGCCTCTTAATATGGACAATTTTGAATACATTTCTCATTATTTTAATTTGGGAATGAACTACAATGACATTCTTGAGTCACTTGCGATTAGGCATGGAGTACTTCTTAGCAAGAGACACTTAATACGGCTGCTCTAAATGACTGCGGTCATACCATCCGTGATTCTGTTGCGCACTTTGCCCAAATGTTACGGTAGGCCATGACGGTGGTGCGTTCAGTGGCACCGTGGAAAAATAACTGCTAATTTCCAGACAATTTTACTGCAACATTAATGATTAAGAGCGCATCAAAATCAGGCATTTGAGGTCAATTTTTACTATAAGCAATAAAAAAAACAGTTAAAAAATTAAAATCAAACTTGTACTTATGATCTAGGAGGTCCAACAAAATATTGTACAGCACATTCCCAGGTAGGCCTTCCTCTGTGCTTCTTTCCCCAAAATTTACTGTAGCATTATTGATTGAGAGCACATCAAAATCAGGCATCTGAGGCTCATTTAATGAACAGCAAATATTTAAACATCATAAAAAGTCAAAATAGTACTATGATCTCTAAAGTCCAACAGATTAACAAAATTAGATCATAGTACAGATGAGAATTTTCAAATATTTGCTGTTCATAAAAATGAGCCTCAAACGCCTGATTTTGATGTGCTCTCAATCAATAATGCTACGGTAAATTGTCAGGAAAGAAGCACAGAGGTAGGCCTACCTGGGAATGTACTGTACAATATTCTGTTGGACCTCCTATATCATAAGAACAAATTAGATTTAATTTTTTAATAAATTTTACTGATTTTTCTGATATTCGCTTAAAGTAAAATAGGCGTCAAATGCCTGATTTAAATGTGATTGTAATCAATAATGTTGTGCCACTGAACGCACCATCGTCCGTAACCTTTGGCCTACTGTAATATTTGGGCAAAGTGTGCAACAGAATCACGGAGGCACGGATTATGTGACCGCAGTCATTTAGAGCAGCCGTATTAAGTGTCCCTTGCTAAGAATTACTCCATGCCTAATCGCAAGTGACCTAAGAATGTCATTGTAGGTCATTCCCAAATTAAAATAATGAGAAATGTATTCAAAATTGTCCAAATTAGGGGCTACAGTCTCTGTATTGCTCTGAAACTGGTAGATCTCAATACTATACTAAAGGTGAATTTTGTCGTGGCCACGCATTATTTTTTTTCTATCCAATGTCACCAGGGGGGCTCCGTAGAATTCCCCAAAAATTGTGCTGATATACAAAGAGTGATGCGAAGAATTAAGGAAATCTTCAATGGGAATATGATGAGACAGAAATTGACCGTAGACTTTTGTAGTTTTTGCTGATCATTTAATGTAAATTTCAGTATTTTGTTTCGTCCAAAAAATGTGTGACTAAAGTATGAAGTAAAAAAGGAACATCCATTTGTGTAATTTCTATTAATGGTTACCATACTTATCTATAGTAAGTATTTTTGAATTCTTGCAATTAAGATGATGTTGTGACAGATAATTTATTTTTAGACAGTTATGTATTTGAATATTATGCCATTTAATCGTCCAACAGCACTCAAACAGATTTACAGCAAAAATAAACAGATAATAATAAACAGATCTGGTACCTACAATGGCCACGCAGCTCGACTGCTGCAGATTAGACCGAGTCTGCTGGCAGTGGGAAAAGAGTCCCTTGCCAAATATTTCCAGGTTAACTTGTGTTGAAAAAAACAGGGTTGACCCGCTATTTTACTGTGAAAGCAGTATATATGACCTCACTGTGCATATGTGCATAATAATGTATTTAAACATGTAAACAACTGTCCTTTGGGCCACTGTCATCCTCTTACATTGATCTGAACTCAAGTATTTCTATCATGGATCATCACACAGTGAGAAACACTGAGGTCACAGATTCTAAAAAGTAATATTTAATTGGCATACTTTCTTGTACACTACAAGTACATGGTCTGTAGTATAATAGCTAAACTTATACTTAAGTAAACTTCATAAAATGAACTTCAAGTTCACTACTTTCTATCTCGCCTCTCCTGCCGTCTGCTGGCCTCTGATCATCTTCAGCCTGACTGAACCCTCCGATCATCTCCAGATCATTAACATGCTCTCTTACCTGCTGAAAAGTCCTTCTTCTTCTCTTAAATGTCCAAATAATTCAAGAAATCAAAGTGTCACTCAGAGCAAACTTCAGCTCAGAGAAAAACAACTGCGCCACAGCAGCAGGAAATAAAAGTAGAAATACCTGTCTGACAGGTAGTGCCGTCACCATCAGGGCGTCACTGGAGACTCACAGGAAGAGAGCAAATGCAGCACATGATCACAAAATTTCACAACCAGCTAACAAAACTTAGAAATTATTTAGTATTACTGTTTCAGTCTTTTTTTAAATACAGAACAACAACTGGAGCCTATCCCAGCAGTCATTGAGCGAGAGGTGGGGTACACCCTGAACCGGTCGCCAGTCAATCACAGGGCAACATAGAGTCACCAAATCACCTAATGAGCATGTCTGTGGGAGGAAGCCAGAGTACCAGGAGATAACCCACATATGCACGGGAAGAACATGCAAGATTCACACAGAAAGGCCCCTGTCCAACCCAGGAATCAAACCAGAAACCTTCTTGCTGTGAGGCACGTACACTACCTGCTTCACCACTGTGCCATCCCTGTAAGTGTATGTTTACGACATTAACAATAGAAATACTTAATACATCTTCAGACTAAATTGGAACATGCTTAAGTTCATAGCAGTATACTCTTAAGCTTACTTTATGGGGCCTTTTTAAGTTTACAAAAGTATTTATTATTATTTTTTTTATTTATTTATTTGTAAGCTGACAACAAAATCCATACACAGGTGCACATTACACCCTCAAACAACCACATTAATGATGGGAAAGGAGCAGTAAGAAGAGAAATATCTCTTATATTTGTCTGCCCCTAATTGAACAATTAAAAACCAGAAGAAAGAAAAGGTGGTCAGACATCACATACAGTTGATTTTCAATAACCTACACCAACCAGTCTTTGATTATAAAAACAAATACAAGCAAAAAAATGTAAGTACAATAAAATAAAGAACTGATAAATATACTAATCTACAGCTACAAACAATTGATGCTTAACATTCAGTTTAAGTTTCAAGTGTGTATTGACACATTTTTTTGCATTTGTACATTTTTTTTAATTGATGAGTCTCTGTACAACCCTTTAAGTCCTGTAATTGTGAATTCCATATTTTTACTACTGCTGAAGTACACATTTTTAAAATAGTTCGAGCAACGTGGTGCTTAAAATCAAACTTTCTTCTAGGATTTTGATCTTCTGAAGTAAACACAAACAGCTTTTGTAGGTTTTTGTTAAAACTCGGTTTCTGTCTTTGAACATAAATAGTAATGTCTGGAGTTCTATTATCATAGAAAGCTTCAATAATACTGATTTAATAAATAAACTATTGGTGTGCTCTCTAAACTGACCTTGAGAATGATTCTGATTGCTCTTTTGTGCAATGAAAACAAAGGCTTTATATTACTCATACATGTATTTCCCCACACTTCTGCAGAATAACTCAGATAAGGCAGTATAACTGAACAGTACAACATTCTCATTGTTTGCAAACTAAAATAAAAACATCCTTGACTTTTTCAAAATAAAACTTTTCTCTAAGAACTTCATTTTAACATGTGATGCATGTGATTTCCATGTCATATCCTCATCCATTATGATTCCCAGAAATCTAAACTCAGATACCTGCTTAATATTAACTCCATCCATGTATAATGATACTCTGACTTTACTTCTTTTAGAAAAAAAAAAACATAAACTGAGTTTTTATCAGATTTAATGACAGCTTATTTACATCAAACCATATTTTAAGTTTCACCATTTCACTTTTAATACATTCAGATAATGTTTTTAAACTATGTCCTGAACAAAAGAAATTTGTGTCATCTGTAAACAAACAAACAAACAAAAAAAAACGTAACCCCTCAGAAATGTCCCAAATGTCATTAATATAAAAAAATAAAAAGTTTTGGCCCCAAAACTGAACCTTGTGGGACTCCACACTCAATCCTCAAACATTCAGATGTAGTACCAGCAAACTGGACATATTGTTGTTGATTATGTAAATAGCTAGTTAACCAGTTTAGATCAACTCCTCTCACACTGTATGTATTCAGTTTAACAATTAAAATTAAGTGATGTAATGGAATGAATGTCTTCTTAAGTCAATGAATACTCCCATAGTGTATTTCCCTCTGTCAACTGCAGTTGTGTTTTCTTCCATTATTTCAAATATTGCCAGATTGGTAGACCTATTTGTCCTAAAACCATATTGACTTTCAGTTAATATCTCATTTTTTTTCATGTCTCTTCCATCATTATCAGTTGATGACTTATTTTTTATTGGAACTATCACAGAAATAATTTGATTTTCTCAAACTTCATCCAGAAACATTGACTGTGTCACCTTATTTCCCCTTTCCAGACACTTTCTGCTTGACCAGGATTTTTTATAATCTCATTTACCAAATTAGGCCCAATATTTACAAAAACAAAAGAATTACATTCATTTACCACTTCAGCCATGTTTTTAATCACCTTATGGTCCTTAATGAAATGGTTAGGTAGGTCTGTTGTTCTGAATTTGTTACCTATTACACTGTTAAGAATATTCCATGTACCCTTAATGTTTTTATATTCTTGTGAAACTGTATTGTAATATTTCTTTGTTGCCTGCCTCAGTATATTGGGTAATTTATTTTTGTTTACCTTGTACTTTCTTACAGCTATCTCTGTTCTAGATTTTATGAACTCTCTATACAGTTTATTTTTCTTTTTACATGATTTTTGTAAGGTCTTTGTTATCCAAGGTGTTTTGTCATAATTCATTTTATGCTTACTTACAACTATTGGACAGTGTTTATCATAAAGAGCTCAATAATTTAAGGAAGATTCATATGCAGTATTTACTTCAACTGTGTAAACTCCATTTCACTCCAGTTTTAATAGATCATTTCTGAAAGCATCTATTCAGTCACTTGTCCCCAAACTTTTATATCTGCAACATTTCTCTGTCTTCTTTAGCTGTAATTTAAAATTAAATGTTGCAAATACAGGTAGATGGTCACTTAAATCATTAGTGACTATTGTGAAGAATAATTTGACCTTTGTACATATTTTATGTATTTAACTTTTGTACATATTGTATATAATCTTTTCATGTATTTGTCTCTTTATAACCCTGTTCCATCCCTGTCATATAATCATGCTTTTAATCATTGTCTAGCTTTTGCATACTTCTGACACAAACACACACACGTACCTTACATACTGATTCATTACTGATAATGTGACCTCCGTACGTAACCTCGTATGGAGGCTGTCTCTCGGCCTTTATCAAGTTTGAGGGACATCCTCCATACCAGCTCAGTCTGGCTCGTTCCAAGACAGTGATGTACCGAGGTCACTACATACACACACCTTTCTTGTCACTCTTATAGAAGAGAGAAAACATTACACATCCTCAGTACAACATCCAGCTTCCTGTTGAAATGTTGTTAACGTGCTGTGAAGTAAATCCCATCTTTTTGCCTTCAGTTGTGTCTTTGTCATTTTTATTTTGAGTTAAGTCAGGGGTTTTTGGTACGAACCGTGAAAGTTATACTGAGCTGTTAGAATTGCAACGGGACAAAATCCTGACATAAATTGGACCTTCGAGTTGCTCCTCACAGCTGTGACCCTGGGAGAGGGGGAGGCCATCGTGAAAGTCCGTGCACAGCCTGGGAAAAGATTTCCAGCATTGAACAGCCCGTCTTGAGGGTTCACACTCGACTAGGGCCCGGTGACGAGGATCCACTCAAGACACAGCTGGCTGCACACTGGTGAGCATAGATCTTTTGTTTACCCTTTACTATCTAAAGAGTAGTATAGGAAGAAAGCCTCAGAGCGGATTTACCACCCGCTGTTTATGGTATAGGAGATCTCTGAGTGGCCTTACAAACCGCTGGTTTTCAGTGTAGGATGATTCAGAGCAGATTTGTAACCTGCTAATGCCTTACACTAAGAGTTTAGGATGAACCAGAGGTAGTGTGTACAGCTATCTAACTGTCCCTTAACTAGGATACCACTCCTAAGTGACTTTAACTGCGATGGAAGGCAGTCTCAGTCTCAGAGTGAAGACAATTGTGTGACAATTGTATAATGTGTGTGTGTGACACTATTGGCTGCAGTTGTTCTTGGTTCTAAATTGAGAGGCTGTGTGCGTGTGCGTGACACTGGTCAAATAGAGAAGCTGCAGATAAAGACGGCTACATCCGCTGTGAATTAGTCACAGTAGAAGCCTGATGTAGTGGACAATCTTTTTTTGATGGTGCCTGATCTATATTGATTAGTGTATGATATACACTGTAAAATGAGGAAGAGTAACAGTAAACCAAGTAAACAGTAAACTGAGTAAAAGATAGAATAAGGACTATGGATTTGATGTAAAACAGTTAAAGAAGCCAATAAGAAAAGAAAAGATAACTATGACCTGTAACAGCTTGAGGTCAGGTCATTGCCAAAAATGGTGACTTTCCAAGTTAAAAGTAAAAAAGTTGAATTCAGTTTTCACAAAATTAAGTTAATGGGAGGTATTTATAAGCACATTGATTATGTTACCAACAATAATAGACAACTAGAACATTTGCTTTGTTTTTTTTCTTCAAAAAGACATATTTAGTTTTCTGTCATTAATGTAACCACACTTTAGGTTATCATTACAAAATTCATATATGTGTACTTTTGATAAAGGATAAAATATGATGATAAAATTACTGCCATTCACTACGGATGAAGTTAAGCAATAATATATTTGGATAAGAGCTAAATTGAAAAGACATAATTAATAAAATCTTAAATAATGTCTAATGATATATGACCCTGGTGCTTCTCTTACATATTCTTGACATTTAAAAAATAAGGTCTGTGATACCAGTAACACCAGTGATGTTGATGTTTGATTATTAAATTGCCACTTCAGTTTTAGCTTTATTCATATATTAAACCAAGTGATTTTACATAATTGACCAATTATCATATATATGTTTATACATATGTATATAAAAATGAGGAAATATTTTAACACTGTCCAATAGAATTGAATCATGGCAGTAGGACAAGTGTTCTTTTAGATACAAAGGGAATTAATGCTGAACTAAGAAAATAATAATAATAATACAATTGCTACCCTAAATACACTGAAATTATCTTCATTTAAAATGGTATCTAATTACATAATTTTAGTTTAATCTGGATGATATTTTTTTAAGGAGACAAAGTTTTGTTATATTTATTATTACTATTATTTTATTTATAAGAATATATCTATATATTGTGCGTCTGGAATATGCAGGGACATGTTTGTCACAGTACTTTGAGAATGACCCAGTCACAGGCAGCAGTGAATGTTGAAAAGAAAGAGGAGCGCAGCAATATAAAGCAAAAAGATATGTTAGAACAACAAAAACTGAAACAATTAGAATATGATATGATGACATGACGTTTGTTTAAACAAGATAAGGGTGTAACGGAGCAAGCTCTAACACCTAAAGACAAGGAAAACCAGATTCAAGAGACCAGATATCAGAAGAGGTCCCTGAAACAGAGGAACCCCTCCATCTGTCTCGTTCTCATTCTAAGACTTAAAAAGAATTCTCTTTAAAGTTAGAGGCACTTTAATGTTAAATTCTTAAGTGAGCTCTAATTGCTCCAAAACAAATCATCAAAATCAATTTAGCTATGATTTAAGGTTCAAAATAGGTTAGCGCAACCATGGACAATACACCCATCATGAGTTTTTCAAAAATAAAGCTCTCTTGTGAAAAGTGAACTCCTGTGAAAAGAAAATTTATATTTTTTGTCAGTTCAGATATGTAAATAAAAACAGCCCTATGAGAAATTCATAGTATAGTTCATAGAAAGTGGTAAGTTCCTAGCATTAAAATTCATGGAGAAGTACAGACTACTTTATCCAGAAAGACCTCTGGTTAGCTAGCTCATTGGAAACATCAAAACTTTTTCGACCCTGCCTCTTAAAAGAATCGGAATCGAGAATCGTTAGGAACCGGAATCGATCAAATTCAAACGATGCCCAACCTTACTCACACCAAAAAATTCCACTTTGCAACTTATCTTAAAAAATTTGCATAATTAAAGTTTACCCCTTTCAATAGTTACAATGACACTAATAAACCACCTGGGGTCATGTGTGCTGATTTCTTTAATGTTGTAGATGTTATGGGTTCACATCCACAAACTGATTTTGTATTACTATTTGTCTTTACCTACAATTTATTATATTAATAATTATCTGTTCAAATAAATGAAAATGGGAATGTGAAGAATAATTTGACCTTTGTACATATTTTATGTATTTAACTTTTGTACATATTGTATATAATTTTTTCATGTATTTGTCTCTTTATAACCCTGTTCCAATCCTGTCATATAATCATGCTTTTAATCATTGTCTAGCTTTTGCATACTTCTGACACAGACACACACACATACCTTACATACTGATTCACTACTGATAATGTGACCTCCGTACGTAACCTCGTATGGAGGCTGTCTCTCGGCCTTGATCAAGTTTGACAACATCCAGCTTCCTGTTGAAATGTTGTTACTCAACACGCTGTGAAGTAAATCCCATCTGATTGCCTTCAGTTGTGTCTTCGTCATTTTTATTTTGAGTTATGTCAGGGGTTTTTGGTACGAACCGTGAAAGTTATACTGAGCTTTTAGAATTCAAAGGGACAAAATCCTGACAACTATCAATACTATTCTAAAGTACATAATTAAAAATGTTATTAATGTTGCACTGAACAAAGTTACTCTACTGGGCTTTGTGATCAATGGGTGTAGCCCTCTGCTGTATAATGGGTCCAGAAAGTCTGAAGACTGTTTATGGGTAGATACCTTAAAAAGATCGATTTAAAAGTCAACACAAAGTATCAGTGACTTATTTACATTTAAGTCTTTCATTAATTCATCTAATGTCTCATTAAAGACTTTTATATTTGATCCTGGTTTCCTGTAAACAAATGCAACAACCATGTTTCTCCTTTCTAATTTTATTTCCACAGTGATAGACTCCATTATATCATCTGTTAAGCATTCCACTGGTCTACATATTAAATTACTGTCAATGTAAAGAGCCACACCCCCTCCATTCTGATTAGCTTTATTAGTTACATATAAATCATACCCATTAATATGAAAATCAATGTCCTTCTCTTCATTTATCCATGTCTCAGATAGAGCGATCAGTTTAATTTATTTTTTAAAAAGTGTATATGTCATTAAACAGATGTATTCTACACCCTGTCATTTTCTTAAGAGTAAGATTGTCATGGTTCTGTCTGTTTTTGGTTATTTTGTTTTATTATGAACATTGTTCCTTGGTTTAACCTCTTCTTTATTGATTCTGTTCTTCCTAGTTGAGTTACTGGTTTTGTGTCTTGTCTCATGTTTCCTGTTTTATTTTGAAATCCCCGTGTTCCTCGTGGTGTTTCCTGCCCTCCCTTCTGTGTCTCCCTGATGATGATTCCCTTCACCTGTGTGCTGGTCTCACCTGTGCTTGATGATTCACCTGTGTATTTAGTCTCTGTGTTCCCTCTGTGTTGGGTCATTGTTCGTCTTCCCTACCGTCTACCATGTGTTCTTCGGCGTTCTTCCGTGTCTCCTGTGCTTCCTGTGATCTTTAGTGAGTTTTACATTTTTGTTGAGGATTTGGTCTTTTGATTTACACTTTGTTTTTTAGGTTTTGGTCCCTCTTGTTAGTTAATAAAGAGTTTTTGGTTTTCTGCATTTGGGTCCCACACTTTTGTTTTTTGTTAGTTTTTTTTTTTTTTTAATCGTGACAAAGATTTTTACTGAAAACCGATTTTTGTGAGAAATCTCAACAGAAGAAAAAGAAAAGAGATAAACAGGCTTAAGGAGCTCTGAAGAAAAAAAAAAATCATTTTGGTGTCACATGTTCAATATTTGACTTCCCCTGAAGTTTGTGTTCTTCTGCAGACCTTGGCTGCAGTAAAAGGTTTATTTGAGTTCCTGTTTCCTTCCTATCATCTCTAACCACTCTGACACTTCTCCTCTGACCTCTGGCTTTAACACTGTATTTTCAGCTGCTCACTGAATATTTTCTCTTTTCAGACCACTCTCATTATTTATAAAAATGGTTGTGGGTGAAAATCCAAGAAGATCAACAGTTTCTGACAGACCAGCTACGATGAAAATCACTTTAATCACTTCTCTTCTCCATTTTGATGCTCAGTTTGAACTTCATCATGTCATCTTTACTGAGTCTACATGTCTAAATGCATTGAGTTGCTGTTATGTGATTAGGTGATTGCAGTTAACAGACAGTTCTGCTGGATATAATTTGAATAAACAACCTGAAATAAATGATTAAATGGTAATTAATAAATGGTTAAAATGATATATAAAACAGCTAACATTAACTATAAAATAGCTAATATAGATTCTAAAATTTTAAATTGGGTACACTAAATATAAAACAGCCAAAATAAATTATAAACTGGCTAAAGAAATAAACATCTTCAGTTAATTTTAAATGGCTAATCTTATGAATTATAAATATAAGTAAAATGGCTAAAATAAATGATCAGACATCTAAAATAAATGTAAAACATCTGAAACAAATCATAAAATGAGCAAAAATAACATTGTAAACAAGAAGGAACCATGCACCCCCAATCAACACACACACTGTTAACACTGAATCCATCCCATCAGTCCATCATGGAGAGAAATTAAAATGAAATTAATTCTAAAACAGCCCAAATAAAACATATAATGGCTAATATAAAATAGCAACTGTGTAAAATAAACTACAAAACAACCAAAATAAATTATAAAAGAGTTACAATAAGTGATCAAAAAGCTCAAATAAATTATAAAAAGTCTGGATTATAAATCAGCTAGAGTAAGTGGTGAAACCTCTAAAATACATAATAAAAGGGCTTTTTTAATGATTAAAATAACATATCTAATGGCCAAAATAACTCTGTCAGTATCTCACTGATCCCTTAAAGTCTGTTTTCACCTGGGATGATGATTTCAGCAGCTCTGACTGTGGTGACTGCTGTGGGATAAAAACTTTTCTTAAATCTGTTGCTCCTTGTTTGGACTGATCTGTACCTTCTACCTGAGGACAGCAGCTCAAACAGAGTGTGTCGGGCTGTGAAGAGTCCTTCAGGAGGTCCTGAGCTTTTTGAGAATCATGTCCAGCATGATACATCCCTATCTGCTCTGGATTGTTTGTTTTTGTTTGATTTTCCTTTTTTTTGTCCCCTGATGTTTTTGTTTTCCGATTGTTGTATGAATGCTAAACATACAGGGGTACTTAATGTTTTGGCTACTTATTCTGTGGCTCTTTCATACTCCTGTAAATAATTAGTTATAGCTACACCATATTCAATTATATAAACTGTTAAATATAAAGAGCATCAATAAAATGATTTTCCATCAATGACTTAAACAGTTGAATATAATGAGTCTCTACAGAGTTTCATATTTTATGTTCTTCTGATTTTAAACTCAAATGTTTTTATTTAACCTTCAAACTTTGTTCAGTCTTTTTCTCATCTGTTGTCCTGTTCAGTTTTATTATTTAGATTTTTTTCATGTTTAATGTTCATAAAAATTAACATGATTCTGAAGATGGTTATTGTTGAAATTTATTTCTTTTTTCTGATGGTAATTTGGAATATAATGTAAATAAACATATTTATCACTATAATAAACATAATTTCAAGTGTAATAAATATGTATTGATCAGTTTGATAAAAATATTTATTAGTGTAGTTCTGTGGGACCCTGATTGTCTCTTGGTTTCTATAAAAATCTATAAATTGATAAAACAGTTTAAAATAAAGATCAAACTAAATATTGAAAAAATTAAAAAGCAGTGTAATAAATATAGCTGAGTAAAAAAATATATCTATTACTTTGATACATTTATTTTTCTAACTGATTTATATTTTTTTGAGGTTTCTGGAAAAAACAATCTGATTATTTTTATTCAACAGATGAATAAATATTTTAACTGATCGAAACATTTGTCATAATGATATGTATATAATTCAGTTTATGACATATTTTATCAGATTAATAAATATATATCAGTGTGTTAAACTGTTTAAAAATATTAAATATCTTTATTTCAGTTTATATTTTATCAGCTTATAAAAAATGAAAAGGTTAAGAAACATATTTATCAGTTTAATAAGTTATTTATCTATGCATAATATATTTATCAGTTTAATAAATGGGTTTTCACAGTTTAGTAACATCTTCATTTATTCAGTATTTTTATGTCAGTTCAATAAAAGTATGTGTTTTTTTATTAAATATATTGATCAGTCTGCAGCTGGTTCTTGGTGTTCAGATGTTCATCATCAGGTAAATAAAGACATGAAACATTTATTTTCTTTATTTTATTATTTATTATATTTCAGTATCTGTTTTTGTTCAGAACAATCAGCTGTTCATAGGTGACATCAGCTGACTGATGATCAGCTGTTTCCTGTCAGCACAGACAGACGTCTCTTCAGGGGACAAGACGTCTCAGGTCTTTGAGTCCTCTGCAGGTTTGGACTCCAGAGGACACAGAGACACTGAAGAACCAGACCAGACCCTAAACCCAGGATAGAGGGGCTCAGTGAATGTGGTCTCTGTGGTGTGGAGGTGGATCAGTCCATCAGAGGAGACTTCATAGAAGGACAGAGATCCAGCAGGACAGTCCACATAGACCCCTACTCTACCAGAGGGTGAAGAGGAGGAGGAGGAGGAGGAGGAGGATGTTGCACTTTTATTGTGAAGGACAGAGTAACCACGACCAGAGCAGCTCAGACTCCAGGAATGATCATTACATCCAAACAAACATTTATAAATGTCTCCTCTCCTCCTGATTCTTCTGTAAGTCACTGCTACATGAACACCTCCTCTCCACTGGACCTCCCAGTAACAGCGACCGCTCAGAGCAGACCTGCACAGCAGCTGAAGACCATCAAATCTGTCTGGATGATCAGGATATGACTGAAGCTCGTCCACACATGTCACCGTCCTGTTGTCTTCAGACAGTATGAGTCCTCTGCTCACTGTGTTTGTGTCCACCTCCAGCTCACAGGCGTCTGATGGAGAGAAGGAGAAACATCACAGCAGCAGGTCATCATCTGATCATCTACAATCATCTGAGCTGATGCTCCATCAGTCTGAGGGTTCAGAGTCAGCTCTGATGGTTTAAAACTTTTATCTCTGCTGAGTGGTTTTGATTTCTGTGTTTGTGGCTCCATGGTCCACGTTCAGTTTTCATACGTGTTCTCCTGAGATCTGATTGGACAGCAGCTGAGTCATGTGAGGATGAAGCTTCATGTTTAATCTGTCAGATATTCCAGGATTTAAAGCAGCAGCTCAGAGTTTCAGAGGACGTAGAACAACTGAACAGATCGATGGTTTTGACTTGGGAACAACCCATATGGAGTCCGATGTGGATACCGATATTTGTCAGAAAAAAATTACAGATTATAAATTTATCAGCCAATTAATTTGCTATATATATCTATATATATATATATATATATATATATATATATATATATATATATATATATAGATATAGATATATAGATATATATATATATATATATAGATAGATAGATATAGATATATGTATATATATATAGATATATATATATATATGAAGTGTGTGTGTGTGTGTGTGTGTGTGTGTGTGTATGTGTGTGTATAACTTGGTCCCAAAACACAACAATAAATATATGAATTACAGGGAGAAAAACTTACGGTTTTGAAATACTTTGTCAAACAT
The DNA here is from genome assembly GCA_036419115.1 of Scarus forsteni. Taxonomy (NCBI): domain Eukaryota; kingdom Metazoa; phylum Chordata; class Actinopteri; order Labriformes; family Labridae; genus Scarus; species Scarus forsteni. The sequence goes on from JAZDUH010000168.1 coordinate 54,436, forward strand.
CGAAAATGCATTGAACTTCTGGGAAATTAATTATATCACCTTAAAAAAAGAGTAATTCTCTGTCTTTTTTTGATGAAAATTATAGGAGGATTATAGTAAAGACAGAACAACTTTTAAAAAGTTTTAAACAGGAAAGCAACCACAACACTGAAGGTAACATTCTTTTCATATGCATCTTTTATTTTTCTTCTCTGCAGCTTTCAAGTACAAAATAAAAGAGTTTATTAAACTGAGGCAAATTTCTACAAAATAAAACAAATTACCTTTAAAAATATAAATATATAGATTATTTATGAACTCATTATCACATCTGCCTTTCTTTTCCAAGTTGTCATTGGTGCATCAGAAGTAGATTTTAGTTCAGCTAGAATCACTTTTTTATTGTACATGAGGTAACGTGTGAGGAAATTAAAATATTGATGCAACACTGTGGTCTTTAGTCTTGACCAAAGTAAAAGACCTGAGCTAATGATGCACTCATGTAACACCGTGGTCAAACATGTGGTCCATCAAAGCTCCTGAAATATAACCTCATTCTTCCCTCCAGTCTCCAACCTGGTAGCTCAGATTGAACTCTGCTCCTCCTCAGAAACCTTCATCAAACTCCTGAGCAGGATCTCTGTCCTCCATCTCAGGAGCAGAGCTAAACCTCACTCACTCCTCTCTCTCTCTCAGGAGCAGAAGAACTTGTTCACACCTTTATCTCCTCCAGGCTGGACTACAGCAGTGCTCCTCTCATCAGGATCTCCAGCAAGGACCTCCACAAGCTCCAGAGAGCACAAACCAGCAGTGAGAGGGTCCTGATGAGAGGAACCATGTAGGACATCACACCCATCCTTCAGACTCTCCTCAGGCCCCCTGAACATCTCCAGACTGAACCTAAAATCCCTCTGCTCACCCCTCAGAGCATCCATGGACCCGCTTCCTCAGACCTGAAGGACCTACACACCCCAGAAACCACCACCAGAAACCTCTGCTCTGTAAACACCAAACATCTCCAAACTTCACACTCTGGAGATCAGGCCCTCCAGTCCGCTACTCCAAAGCTGAGGAACACCTTCCTGACCACCTGAGGCCCCCACAGCCTGCTGAGACCTCTAAAGAAGGACCACAGAGCTTTGTTTTTAGGAGGACATTTCTCTGATCACACCAACACATCATCTCTGCTGATTTTTGTTCCTCATCTTCACTTTGATCATGTGAACTGTTCCTCAGACTAATGACCTCTGACCTTCATGTTTCCATGGTTTATCCTCCTGATGGTGTTTTATCTCTGGAGCTCTGAGAGAATCCTTGAGATGAAAAGTTCATGAGGAGTAAAAAGTTTAATGATCATCATTAAATCAAAGATTAAAAACACTCACACTTCTTCACACCAGGTCTCAGTCTGTGTGGTCCACCATGGTCCAACCTGGAGACAGAAACCAAAGCTGGGATCAGTTCTTCATTCATGAGGGTCCTGAGATAGCCTCTCACACCAATCAGGAGGGTCTACAGAAAACATTCCCCTCTGTCTCCATCCAGGGTCTGTCTGGGCTCAGAGCTCTGAGTGGATCCTCTTAACCAGGTCAGACCGGGGTTTCAGTGAGACCGGCCCGTGGATGGCTCTTTATTTTCAGACTTCTGCATCACAAACAGGATCTATGTGTTTACTTCTGCTGTTAGTACATGAGTGTGACCTGTGTTTATCAGTCTGAGTGTGGGTTTAATGATTTCTTTGTGAATGTGGGACCTGATCCAACAGGAACAACATCTGAGTGTGATCATCTCAGAGAGAAAAGTTTGAGTTCAGTGTTTGTCACAGGGGCAGGATCTGTGGAACAGCAGGTAGTGCACGTGCCTCACAGCAAGAAGGTACCCAGGTCGATCCCCGGGTCGGACAGGGGCCTTTGACGTTTGCATTTTCTTCCCGTGCATGTGTGGGTTCCCTCTGAGCACTTTGGCTTCCTCCCACAGACCAAAAACATGCTCATTAGGTTAACTGGTGACTCTAAATTGCCCTTAGGTAGGAGTGTAAGTGTGAATGTCTCTCTCTCTATGTGGCTATGTGACTGACAGGCGACCAGTTCAGGGTGTACCCCAGACCATGAAAAGGATAAAGGGGTATAGAAAATGAATGAATGAATGAATGAAAATGAATGAATGAATGTTTGTGACAACTCTTGGATGAAAAGTAAATAACAGCCACTGTTATGAAGACTCAGAACAAAACATCTACTTCCTGTCCAAACTCAAATGAGTCTCCAGTCTCTCTCTGCAGCCCTGACGTCTCTGACTCTCATTAATCTCACTTTTCAGGCTGCTGAACATCAACATGTGATTCTTTCTTCTTCTGTGGTGTCAATGTACCTCAGGATGTTCAGTCTGCAGCGTGGATCCTCCCCTTGAGCAGACAGCAGCTTCTCTCCTCGTTCTCCTGGATGATTGTAGCTCAGGTCCAGCTCTGTCAGAGAGGACGAGCTTAGAGCAGAGTCCAGAGACACACAGCCCTCCTCTGAGACCAGACAGCCGGACAGACTGCAGACAGACAGACACACAGACAGGTAAATCTACAGTTTGACATCACAGTATCAGGTCCAGAATGAAGGTCTGGCTGTGGTACCTTCAGTCTCTAAAGTAGTATGGGAGGAGGAGCCTTTAATCATCAGGACCTTTAAAGTCCTCCATCAGTCCAGGTCCAGGAGGGAGACCTTAACAGCAGACTGAAAACCTCTTTTTATGATAAAGTTTAAAACAAGTCTGGTTCTAGATGCTTATATGGACTTTGACTTCTCAGGGAAAAAGGTGTAGACTACAGATTTAATGACTCTGTAATAGTTTGGTTTATATAAAACAGTCAATGGTCTGGATGTGCTGCTGATTGAGGGGTCCATCATCTCAAAGACTCAGACCTGTTCTGGTCTAACAGCTTTGACTCTCCTGAAAGGCCTCAGAGCTTTTGGTCTTTCACCTGCAGAGTTTTAGAGAACCTGATCCATCCTGAGGTTAGCTGTCTCTCCTCTGACCATTAACCTTCAGGGAGACTGTGAGGATCATGAGAGTCTCCTTCCTGAGTATCTTCTGTTTTATGACTAAGGCCCTCAGTCTGTTTAGTGCACACTTGTAGTTCCTTCATGATGAAGGTCAGAGCTTTAACTTTAATTTAAACATTTTGAATGCTTACCTGAGAGTCTCCAGTCTGCAGTTTGGACTCTTCAGTCCAGCAGACAGTCGGTTCACTCCTGAATCCTGCAGGTCGTTGTTACTCAGGTCCAGGTATCTCAGACCAGAGGACTGTGAGCTGAGGACTGAGGACAGAGCTTCACAGCTTCTCTCTGACAGTCTACATCCACTCAGCCTGAAAAGATTTACAACAACCTCAAAGATTAAAGAAAGTTCTTTTAATCAAACTTTGAAGACTTTCCTCCTCTGTCGTAGTCCTGATTATACATCCTGGTATTTAAGACCTCTTCTCATTCTTACCTGAGAGTCTCCAGTTTGCAGTTTGGACTCTTCAGTCCAGCAGACAGCTCCATCACTCCTGAATCCTGCAGGTTGTTGTTACTCAGGTCCAGGTCTCTCAGACCAGAGGACTCTGAGCTGAGAACTGAGGACATAACTCCACAGCTTCTCTTTGACAGTCTACATCCACTCAGCCTGAAAAGATTTACAACAACCTCAAAGATTGAAGAAAGTTCTTTTAATCAAACTTTGAAGACCTTCCTCCTCTGTCGTAGTCCTGATTATACATCCTGGTGTTTAAGACCTGATGGATTTTTACCTGAGAGTCTCCAGTCTGCAGTTTGGACTCTTCAGTCCAGCAGACAGCAGCATCACTCCTGAATCCTGCAGGTTGTTGTTACTCAGGTCCAGGTCTCTCAGACCAGAGGACTGTGAGCTGAGGACTGAGGACAGAGCGTCACAGCTTGTCTCTGACAGTCTACATCCACTCAGCCTGAGAAAAGAATCAGAAGAGCATGAAGAGCAAACAGATGATCATTCTTGTAAAAATACAGAAATCTGATGTAACCTGTGCAGGTAGGTGCACCTACAGAGCTTTGCTGGAGGCTTTGACCACTGGCAGCAGCCTCAAAGGAGCCTCCTCTGAAGCAGAATATTTCTTCAGGTCAAACATGTCCAGGTCCTTCTCTGATGACAGTAAGATGAAGACCAGAGCAGACCACTGAGCAGGAGACAGTCCACCTGTGGAGAGACGTCCTGATCTCAGGACCTGTTGGATCTCCTCCACCAGAGAACAATCATTCAGTTCATTCAGACAGTGGAGCAGATTGATGCTCTTCTCTGCAGACATGTCCTCACTGATCTTTGACTTAATGTACTCAACTGTTTTATGATTGGTCTGTGAGCTACTTCCTGTTTGTGTCATCAGACCTTGTAGAAGGCTTTGATTGATCTGCAGTGAAAGACCCAGGAGGAAGCGCAGGAACAAGTCCAGGTGTCCGTTTGGACTCTGTAAGGCCTGGTCCACAGCTCTCTGGTACAGCTGTGTGATTGTAGATTTGTTGGAGGTTGATGGTTCTTCTGCCATCAGATTGACTCCAGAGTCGATGAAGGTCAGATGGACATGAAGAGCAGCCAGGAACTCCTGAACGCTCAGATGGATGAAGCAGAACACCCTGTCCTGGTACAGTCCCCTCTCCTCTTTAAAGATCTGTGTGAACACTCCAGAGTGCACTGAGGCTGCTCTGATGTCGATGCCACACTCTGTCAGGTCTGGTTCATTGAGGATCAGGTTTCCTCTCTGCAGCTGTTCAAAAGCCAGTTTACCCAGAGACTGGATCATCTCCCTGCTCTCTGGACTCCAGTGAAGATCAGTCTCTGCTCCTCCATCATACTTGATGCTCTTCAGTTTGGACTGAACCACCAGGAAGTGGATGTACATCTCAGTCAGGGTCTTGGGCAGCTCTCCTTCCTCTCTGGTCTTCTGCACATGGTCCAGGACTGTGGCAGTGATCCAGCAGAAGACTGGGATGTGGCACATGATGTGAAGGCTTCTGGACTTCTTAATGTGGGAGATGATTCTTTTGGCCTGCTCCTCATCTGTGAACCGTTTCCTGAAGTACTTCTCCTTCTGCTGGTCAGTAAAACCTCTGACCTCGGTCACCATGTCAACACATCCAGGAGGGATCTGATTGGCTGCTGCAGGGCATGTGGTGATCCAGATTAGAGCAGATGGGAGCAGGTTCCCCCTGATGAGGTTGGTCAGCAGCACATCCACTGTGGTGGATTCTGTGACATCAGTCAGGATTCTTGTTTGGTGGAAGTCCAGAGGAAGCCGACACTCATCCAGACCATCAAAGATGAACAAGACCTGGAACTCCTCAAACCTGCAGATTCCTGCTTCTTTGGTTTCTCTGAAGAAGTAATGAACAAGCTCCACCAAGCTGAACTTCTGCTCCTTCAGCAGATTCAGCTCTCTGAAGGTGAATGGAAACATGAAGTGTATGTCCTGGTGGTTTTTGTCTTCAGCCCAGTCCAGGGTGAACTTTTGAGTGAGGACTGTTTTACCAATGCCAGCCACGCCCTTCATCATCACTGTTCTGATTGGTCCATCTTCTCCAGGAGCTCCTTTCAAGATGTCTTCTCCTCTGATGGTCCTCTCTGGTTGGTGTGGTCTTCTGGATGTGGTCTCCATCTGTTGGACTTCATGCTCCTCCATGACCCCTCCAGTCTCTCCCTCTGTGATGTAGAGCTCTGTGTAGATCTGGTTCAGCAGGGTCAGGGTTCCTGCTTTAGTGATCCCCTCAAACATGGTCTGGAACTTTTGCTTCAGGTTGGACTTGAGGTTTTGTCGACATGCTGAGGCATCAGATCCTGAAGGAAAAACCAGTAATTGACATTAAAGTCTGGATCCTGGACAATGTCTGACATCACAGAGGGCTGCTCAGACCTCCTCATTTTATCAAAAAGTCTGTTTCTATTCAAACTTTGTGGTTATGAATTTCATATTAAAATAGATAATAATTATTTAAGATTAATTTGTGTAACACTATCAATTCAAAGGTTTACAAAGTGCTTTGACAAACACATATGAACATACAGAAAACAAAGCACATGAGTCTCTGCACAAAAGGATCAAGCCAATAACAAGCTCAATTTTTATCCAAGAACCCTCACAAACTAATCGCAGAATAAACCAAACACAAAAAAAACCAAGAGGAGAGAGTAGCAGCATTTCTGTTATCTTTCAGACCAATAAGGTCATGGAAGGGGTAAGATTTCAAGAAACATGTGGAAACCTAAAACCAAGAAAAAATCCAAGTCTCCCCACATTCCTCCCAGAAAGAACCAGTCCTCAGGTCATAAAAACCCAGACAACACATGAACAGAGGAACATAAGGAAGACCATGAGGACCAAAATAAGAGGAGGTAAGATGGGGAGATGCAGAGGACGAGTGAATAGAAGAGATAATCAGTAATAAAAGCAGTAACACAAGGAAACAATAAAAAGGAAAAACAACTATGAAATGAGACAACAATTCGTGAAATAGAAAAACATAAAAAGGAGAAAACACAATAAAACGGCAAAAAACTGACAAACATTAAGAGTTTGACACAAGATTGCCAGTCAGAAAGTAAAGCAATCCAGCATAGATTAAACTAAATAGAAATTTATGCAATTATTTAAGCAATAATACTGATATGAATAAGAAAAGTAAGCAACAGACTAAGGAACTTTAAGTACCAGAAGCTTAATTATGAGAAAAATAAAGACAAATATTGGGCTAAAAAGACAGAAAATCAGAAACAACGTTAAAACTGAGGAGACATCACATGAAAGCAAGTCTGTAAAGGTGAGTATCTAAAGTGACTTTAAAGACTGTTTCTGCAGGCCTCAGCTCCTGGGGCAGGTGGTTTAAAGTAAAGGAGCTCTGATGGAGAAAGCTTGATCACCTTTAGTTTGGAGTCTTGGCCTCTGCCTGAGGATCTGAGGCTGTGAACTGGTGAACAGATCAGTAGCTCTGAAATAGAGCTCGACCCATGAGTGCTTTAAAAGTGATGAGTAAAATCTGAAAGGAGCTCAAGTCAGGGTGATATGATGTGGTCTGTTAAAACCAGCCAAAAGGTGAGAAAGAGATTGTTGATTTAAACCAGGCTGGACAGAGTTACAGGGTGAGGGTATGGATGATTTTGTCCAGGTCTGGTGGGGGGAGTAACTGTTACATACAGTATATTTGAGATGGTTCTTAAATAAAAGAAACAGGATTGAAGTCTTTCATTGATATTGGTGGAGAGGGTGAGGTCAGAATCAGCTTAATCCTAAATTTCTGGCTGCGGGTTTAATGTTTAGTGAAAGAGGACTGAGGCTGGACTGTTTGAGGAGGGAGTTATTTAGCTGAAGTGAGTTCACTGCCATCCAACACTTGATGTCAGTAAGAGAGTCAAACAGCAGCTGGACCTCTTGGGTCTTCAGGTCTTTGAGAAAAGTCTTTCTGTGTGTGGTCTGAGTCACAGAGAAAAGGAAACTTGGTGAAGCTGAATTGGGGCAGAATGTCAGTCCTGTTGGGATGCAACCCATCATGCATAAAAAGTGAGGCTCGGCCCCAAAACTGATTAAAATTGTCTATGAAGTGAAAGTTTTATGAGGGGCAGGATGATTGGAGCCAGGAGTACAAACTGAGGATTCTGCTTCAACACTCTGATTTATGTCTGAGAATGGGAATTGGGCTGGAGTTAAAAACAATTAAATAAACTAAAATACTTTTTGGTGGTATCAGACCATCTGGGGGGGGGGGCGCCAACATGCAGAACAATGTCAGGAGGAGGATGGGGAGTAAATGCAGCAGGTTGTCCAGGATTATGGGGATGGTGGAGCCAGGAAAACAGTGAGTGATGGTGTTATAGAAACTGATGGACCTGGTTATGGAGTCTGATGATTGGTGCAATTGGATGCCAGAGAGGAGAGGGAGGTGAAATGTGCTGGCTGTTGATAGTGGTTGGGAGGTGAAGATTGATGTGAAGAAAGAGTATTGGATGCCCAAGAGAGGGAGCCCCCCACCCCGCCATCCAACCCCCCACCACTGAGAGATTAGAGAAAGGCTCCTTTAGCATCCTAGGTTGGTAGGTAGGTTGAATTTATTGTCCCCGTGAGGAAATTCATTTGCAGTAGAGTGAAAAAACACACAAAAACACAACAGCCATACACAGTCACATACACTGTCCCACTAAAAAACAGAACAACTCTGAAAGACAATCCAGACAATATAAAAATACTACTCACTGTACATTGTCCATTAAAAAAGAAAAAGTACCTCAATAAATAGTCTAATACTTGATGTCTGTGGTTAGACCAGCTGAACCAGAGTCTAAAATAAAAACTGTTTACAAATTATTTCAGTTTATTTAATTGTAAAATCACCTGTGGTACAAATGACTGCCTGGACCTGTTTTTGGTGAGGGCTGAGCAACGGTAACTTCGACCTGAGGGGAGCAGCTCAAACTCTCTGAACAAGGGATGTTTTGAGTCTGAAAGTATTTTTTCAGCTTTGTCCAGAGTCCGAGGTAAATAGATATCACATAGGCTGTTCAGAGGAATGCCTTGGATTTTGCTTGCAACTGTAACTAATTTTCTGAGGGAGCTCTTTTGTGACTCCGTTAAAGCCCCGTACCAACAAACAAAACAAAATGTCAAAGCGCTCTCAACAAAAGCACTGTAAAACATCTTAAACATGGTTTTGTCAACCTGGAAGGCCAACAGTTTCTTAACAAAGTAAAGTCTCTGTTTGATTTGGTCAGTATTTCTGTCCCACTTAAGTTTATCATCCAAAACCAAACCCAAATACTTGTGCTGAGAAACAGAGTTAATAACCTCTCCTTTAATGACAGTTGGAGAGTGTGTGGACCCCCGCCTGAAGTCAATTGTCAGCTTCTTTGTCTTTGCTGTATTTAGAAGGAGATGGAAATCATCACACCAGGAGATGAACTCATTCAGGACGATACCGTGTTCCTGCTCATCCTCTTGAAGCAAACTGATCAAAGCTGTATCATCAGCAAATTTCACCAGATGTCTTCCCGGATAGGAACTGATGCAGCTGTTGGTGTATCAAATATACAGCAATGGGGAAAGTACACACCCTTGAGGAGAGCCAATGTTAGTGATGGTTCTGTCCGAGAGCGTTGTGCGGATTCAGGCCTGCTGCTGCCTCTGGCTGAGAAAATTCAATATCCATAAAATAAGTCCACCTTCCAGAGCAAAGTCCACAACTAGTCTCTGAGCCAAGATGTTTGGCAATATCGTGTTAAATGCAGATGAACAAAAATAATAATTTTGACATAATTTTTTGAAGTTTCCAAATGAGAGTGCACCAATTGCAACAATGTTAAAATAGCATCATCAACACCTTTCCCAGGTTGATAAGCAAACTGAAAGGGATCTAATTTTGATTGAGTTTGCTCAATTGGGTGTTTTTTAATTATTCATTCAAAACATTTCATTGCCAGCGGGGTTAATGCTACAGGACAAAAGTGATTCAAATCACTAGGTTTTGCAACTTTGGGCACAGGAATAATAGTTGATGTCTCCCACAATTTTGAAACAGCATGCTGGTCCAGTGAAGCCTGAAACAGTTCAGTGAAAACAGGGGACAATTGTTCAGCACAATGCTTCAGCACATTACCACAGATGTTATCTGGGCCGGGGCTTTTACATGGGTTTACTTTATTGAATATTGCACACGCATCAGACTGCTTGATTGTTATAGTGTGATCATGTGATATCTCTGGGTACACTTGATTAGGATTATAATAATTTTCAAATCAAGAGAAAAAATTATTGAGTTCATTAACTTTATGTTGTTCCTGTTCTCTCCCAAAGTCTGCGGTAGTTTTGCTTCTGCCTTTATGAGGAATGTTGGTCATTGTCTTGATGCCCTGCCAGGCTTCTCTACTATTGCCTGATGCCATGGTTACTTCAATTTTCTCTGTTAAGACAAGCTTATCTATTTTGACCTGTCTTTCAATTTCTCTTTGTATTTCTTTCTTGGCTATTTCATTTTTCTCAGCGTGGGCCACTCTCTTTTCATGTAGTAGGTATTTTAGTTTTTTTTGAAACCCAAAGTTTATCATTTGGGTATTTTTTAACACTCTTGGTGGGCACAATACAGTCTACACCAAACTGAATATAATCAGAGATTACCTCAACTTGCTGATTTAAGTCAGAGCAATTGAAAGTGTCCCATAAGGTGCATTCAAAACAACCCTGAAGGGCCAGGATGCTGTCCTCATTCCAAATTTTGAGTGTCCTGATTTGTAGTTTCTCCCTCTGCAGTCTTCTCTGATACACTGGTTTTAAGTAAACAATGTTATGGTCTGACGCCTCCAGGGGAGGCAGTGCAGAGGCTGAGTAAGCACCTGACACTGTGCCATAGCAAAGATCAAGAGTTTTATTTTTCCGTGTGCAGAACTTAACATATTGGCAGGAGGTGTGCAAAGTCCTTTTTAATGAACAGTTATTGAAATCCTCCAGAAAAAACTTTGGTGCATCTGGGGAGAGGGATTCTAACTTTTGTGATAAATTAAATATTTCTTCAGAGGCTTTAGAATTGTTTGCCTGTGGATGAATGTAGACCACAGTGAAAAAAAGTTGAGGGAATTCACAAGGGAGGTAATATGGTCTGAGTGACTCACAGATCAGTTCAATATGCAGAGTACAGAGACGCTCCCTCACCACAACCGAGCCGCACCAGGCATCCCGTACCAGGAGACACACCCCTCCTCCGCGTGTTTTTCCAGTGATAATCGGATCTCAGTCAAGACGAAAAGCCGTGAAGCCCGAAGGCTCCACATTGGTGGAAGGAACATTCTCATCCAACCAAGTTTCCGTAATGGCAAGTATGCAAGCCTCACAGTACTCCTGCAGGCTTTGCTGTGGAGGGATTGGGCGTTGAGCAACAGGCATGTAGGCAATGGAAAGCGATGTTTAAGCTTTTTAAGTCTCTGTTGTATGCCGTATACGCTTTCTGTTTGCGCTTTTGGTAAAAGCATGTGCTCCTCAATTTCAGATAAGATATTTGTGTCCAAAGAGGATTTAATGTTGAATTTAGGTAAAAAAAAAAAAAACTGCGCGAGTACTGGATAATGCCGCCAGCAGCATTTCCGTGATTCAGGCAGTCCACCAAACACGACAAAATAAGCAGCAAAAATAATCCAACAGTCCACCAAGTTGTCGAGGCCATGGTCCCAACAAAGTTTGTCAGGTTTGATAGTACTTTTAAGCTGGACACCACATTTAAACAGACAGAAACACAACGCCACTCACGCCACTCACTGTATGTCGCCACAGTGCACAGTTCAGCGCCCGGTCAGCACTGCCCTGCACTGTGGAGCTGAGCACTAACTCCACTTGAATGGGATCCATTGGTGCAGGTGGAGCCAGAGCAGAGGGGTGGGCTGAAGCCTCTTCCAGGACCGAGAAGTGGCCAGAGAAGGAGAGCAGTAATAATGATGGAACTCTCCCTGGAGCCGTTTTGGTCCTCCACCTCAGGTTTTCATCAACTCAGAGGACCTGTTCTCTTTATAGCCTTTGACCCCCACTATGTTAACCTTTGCTGAGTGGGACTGTAGTTGGTCTTCAGGACTCCAGCTCCATTGGTTAAGCAGTTGTCCCTCCTGCTGCCTGCACTCTGTGTTGACTACGAGCATCTGCTGACCTCAGACAGAGTGCAGCTCAGTGTGATGCATTCAATGCAGCCGGTAAAAATGAGTTGATCAATGTGACTGGTTGCTTAAAGGTGGGTTTTAAATAAAAGGAAAATCTAGAGCTAGTGTTTAGGGACTTCAGGCCTTGGTGTTCTGTGCTGCAGATCCCTGTCACAACTGATAAACCCCCCACGCCCCCACCCCAATCATAGTTTACCTTCAGAGTAAAACTCTTACCATGCCATATATGGTCAGCCAGCTCATCCTGATTCATCCTCCTCAGGATGTCCACTGTGATCCTCAGAAATGCCTCTCTGCTGCTCCTCTGCTCCTCATCTTTACCAACCAACTTATCCTTTCTCTGACTCTCAGAGCATTCTGGGTAATCTGGACCTAAACCTCTCCGGATATTCTTCAGCTGGTTCTTCACAAAGGTGTTGATGTTCTCCTCCAGCAGCTGGAGAACCGAAGACAGTGGAGATTAAATGTTAAAGAGAAGAACACTGACACTAACATCTGGATCATGGTGGAGCAGCAGATCTGTAGATCATGGACTTCACTGTTAAAGTGTGATGTTCTCACCAGAAATATGGAGTCCAGCTCTGATTCAGGCAGTTTAGAGACAAAACTGGGGAGTCCAGAAGTTTCCATTTGATCTCTGTGGATTAGAACAGAACGTATTTAAGAGATCAGTGACTCAGCATTATTATCATCAGGATGACTCAGCATGAATCAAGCTGTTTTAAAGTGTTGGGATGTTTTTAGGGGCAGGGTAAAGGACCTCTGATGTCATGCTAATCCCCTTCTGGTTGCTAAACCAAAGTCTTTGTTTTTATGGCCTTCAGAACCTGAACCACACTGAGGTCATCATCTCACCTCTCAGCAGGTCAGCGCCCACGTTTACATTTCTGACCTCCTGATTGGAGGGAGACTGAGGCCTCACTCTTTCTAAAACAGAGGGACTGATGATGGTTGATCTCACAATGATGGAGCACAGACACATGGAGGAGAAGAACCATTAGCCTGCTCCACCTTCAGCTCACTATGAGCTCAGACAGTGGTCTACCAAACAGCTGAGTCGGGAGCTAAAGGGTTAAGACAGTCTGAGGGTTAAGGGAGCTGACCTGACCTCCGCAGCTTAGTAAAACAAACATCTTCATCACCTCTGAGTGACTCAACATGGAGGTCAAGTTAGTTTTTTTCTGAATTCTCACCTTTTCTTAGCAGGTCTGTTCTTCTTAAAGTCAATGCCAAGATGTTTAGAGTGGTCACTCCTCATTGACACACTGCTGGGCTCAGGAGACTCTGATCTCTTCATCCTAATAAAACAAACATCATCGTTATCGTCATCATTTCAAAGTGACTCAAACATAGAGGTCAAGTTAGTTTTTTTCTGAATTCTCACCTTTTCTTAGCAGGTCTGTTCTTCTTAAAGTCAATGCCAAGGTGTTTAGAGTCATCACTCTTCATGGACACACTGCTGGGCTCAGGAGACTCTGGTCTCTTCATTCTGATAAGACAAACACCATCATCATCAGATGCTGTGAGCTGTTATTACAGCATGAAGATACAGACATACAGAGAGAGACATGAATATATAGTGATGATGATGATGATGATGAAATAATGAAGAGTATGGCACAGGCCTGCTCTTTTGTAAACTGTCTTGAGGTACCATCTGTCAAGGTTTGGCACTACTTCAATAAAACTGATGATGCTGATGATGATGATGATGATGATGATGATGATGATGATGATGGTGTCAGAGTGTGATGGTTGCAGGTCTTCATCTCACCTCGGACCCTGGTCTTCTTCATTCACAGAGGTTGTAGATGGAGGGACCCCCTCCTCTGGTACTTCAGTCTTATCCATAGCAGAGCACCCCCTGCTGTCTGTCATCTGTTATGATGGAGTCAGAGAGCAGAGCGTTAACAACAACCTCTTCCTGCAGGAGGGTCATTTGGAAGGTGATTGCACGAATGTTGGGTGGCACAGAGGTGCAGCAGGTAGTGTACGTGCCTCAGATCATGGTTAGACAGGGGCCTTTCTGTGTGAAGTTTGCATGTTCTACCCATGCATACTTGGGTTCCCTGCGGGTGTTCTGGCTTCCTCCCACAGACCAAAAACATACTCATTTGATCAATTGGTGACTCTCAATTGCCCTTAGGTATGAATGTGAGCGTGAATGGTTGTCTGTCTCTCTGTGTTGCCCTGCAACCAACTGGCAACCAGTTCAGGGTGTACCCTGCCTGTCAGGATTTTTCCTTTTACAGTCCTAAGATCGCTCAGTTTCAAGGTTCGTACCAACACCTCACATTTATCCAATCCAATCCAATCCACTTTATTTATAAGGCACATTTTAAAAAGTTTACCAAAGTGATGCACTGTTAAAATAACACAAAAGAACATCAAAGGAGAAATAAAATCAATTAAAATAACACATTAAAACAAATAAGAGTCATAAAAAACAAAGGGGTTAAGACCATAATAGACATAAAAGGACACGGATCACACAACTCTCATGCTGAATTAAAAGCCAAAGCATAAAAATGAGTTTTAAGACGCGATTTAAAAGTTGTTGGGGGGGGGGGGTGTTTTTATTTCGAGCGGCAGATCATTCCACAATTTGGGAGCCACCACCGAAAAGGCTCGATCACCTCGGGTCTTTAAACAGGTTTTTGGGACCACGAGGTGAAAGTGATCAGCAGATCTCAGGGACCGCGGGGGAGTGTAAATATTTAAAAGGTCAGAAATGTACTGAGGTGCTGATCTTTGAAAAGATTTAAAAACAAATAAAAAAACTTTTAAAGTGAATTCTAAACTGAACGGGAAGCCAATGAAGGGACTCCAGGATCGGGATGATGTGATCATGCTTTAGCGCTCCTGTTAAGAGACGAGCAGATGCATTTTGGACTACCTGTAAGCGCACAAGGGAAGCCTGATGATGATGATGATGGTGACTGCTTCTCGTCATCTTTATTCATAATAAAGATGACGAGAAGCAGCTAGATGCTAATTGAGCAGAGATTTACTTGTGGCAAGGAGTTACAACCACACAGAGTGTCAAGCAGTCTGAGAGTTTAACTGAAAACTAGTACGGTGTCTTCTCCTTTTATAGCATTGTATGTGGTCACGTGAGGGGGTTTGGTGAGGCTGATGGCCTTGCAGGTGCAAGCAAGTTCAGCAAGTTCATGGGAATAACTTGAGTTTCTGGGAAGAAGAACAGCAAGAGGACTAAGAGGGCTATGCACAGTCATGTAGTGTGTGTCTTTGTGTGAGAATATAGTCAGGATGGAGAGGGCTATGTAAGGTCATGTAGTGCTATGTAATGATTTTACAGGAATTCGGGATAGTTCAAATACATAAGAAAAAACTATAATATATACAAGAGTCAAGTTGTTCCTCACACCTCCTCTGGCTTAAAGCTGTGGTCTACGATTTGGAAGCTTGGTACATCTTAATAACACCGTTTATAAGGCCGTTATGGTCCTATGGTCCGATCTATGTAATATAAAGTCCAAAAAGAATGAAAAAAATCCACTCAGTATATCCACTGCTAAGCAGCATAATAGTTGACCAATCCGAATCGCCGTTCCCGGCGGTCGGATTAATCCGTGAGTCCATCCAATCCCTGTCTCCCTGCTCCGCACTGTCTCGCCCATGGTCCCGCCTCCTCCCCCACTTCCTCTCTCATGTACCAGCGATCAGCTAGCAGCACAGCTACTGAAGCATCATGGCGCCGGGAGGCTGCTTCTGTCACACTCCACATCAAGAGAAGGAAACGTAAAAGTTTCGAGGAAAAGGCTGAAGTTATGAAGAAATATGAGTAATACAGGTCCCAGCGGAGACTCAACATTGGAGAATCGTACGGTGGAAAAAGCTGCAGAATGATTTGGGATTGTTGAACACTGCACCAGCCGCCGGCTACCAAACAGCCGGCTGCAGCACGGGCCACCGGCTGGCGAACGACCGCAACACCGGCCGCTGGCTGGAGCACTGGGTCCCGACCGCAGCACTGGCCTCCGGCCGCAGCACTGGGTGCCGTCTGGCGAACGGCCCGAGCACCGGCCACCGGCTGACCTTCAGCATCAGCCGTTCCACCCCTGATTGAGCAGGTAATAGCTTTGTTTACTACAGTGGGAGATGTCTGCTGAATAACTCTGGTTAGTCTGTGCCTATACTGTCTAGTAACTGAATGTTGTTGGTCG
This sequence comes from Scarus forsteni, assembly GCA_036419115.1. Lineage (NCBI taxonomy): Eukaryota > Metazoa > Chordata > Actinopteri > Labriformes > Labridae > Scarus > Scarus forsteni. The sequence continues at coordinate 70,281 of JAZDUH010000168.1, forward strand.
GAGCGGTTAGGCTCTGTCAATAGATTTTAGCATGTTAGCCACCGATCGTTAGCATTGTAAACTGAGTTGACATGCCAAGAAAGATAAATCCTCGCCCACTATCGGCTCTGCTCTGGCGCCGCCAGACCCGCTTCGCCACTGATCCAATTGAAATGGCTACCGCTGTGTGTTACAAAGGGGATGACTGTCGTGTTTGTTACTTTCAGTTGAGCTGAGTTGTTTTGTGGTTGTTGTTGATATTTTCTGCCGGTCGGCTTGTTGCTCTGTCAGAGGGGGCGTGTTGTTAGGAGGCGACACGAGCTGGGGGGCGGGATCTTGGAACACTGAGAGGAGGGTTGAGTGAAGGGGGGGCAGGCTGCATTTTTCAAATCTGTCTCAACAGCCAAACTGTTTTTCAGATCGTAGACCCTAGCTTTAATGACAGCTGGGATAGGCTCCAGCCCCCTGTAACCTGAAAGGGATAACTGGTGTGGAAAGTGAATGCATGAAATGAATAAATTCACAAATGTTTGTCTGCTTTCTGCTCTCTGCTGCTTCCTGCTCCTCTATAGTGAGAAACATGAAGGTAGTGAAGTCAGTGGGTGGAATCAGGGGGATACATGGGGCCAGAGCAGAATCAAATCTGAAGCTGCTGGAAAGAATTAAGATTATCATTCATGTTGGCACTAATGACTCCCAGCTTCATCAGTCAGAAGTCACTAAAGTTAATGTAAAAATGTAAAAATCAGATCAGTGATGACATGCACATCTGTATGTCAACATTTAACTGTTTGCTATGGTGGTGGAGTCCAGCAAACTAACCTGCCGATTAGTTGTTATGCCCCACAGCAGGGGAATAACCAATGATTGGTTTGCTGGTTGTGTCCATGGGATGCATTTGCAGACGGAAGCACCTCTCATTCATTGTTTACTTCTGAAACCAGTGCAGGTGTGATCTGTACTATATGTCAAGATAATGATTGGATTTTACTTTATTTTAACATTATTTCTCATTAAGGGACAGCAGTCTGTGGTGGTGTAAATGTAGCTGGTGCCTCTACTGTGCTGTTAGTACTACCATCATAGGGTCGCGAACAGCCGAGCTAACTGAATTGGTTGTTACTTACCATTGCCATTTTGGATCGTTGGTTGATTTATTGTTCGTTAATATGTTTTTTTGTTTGTTTGTTTGTTTTTTTTTACAGTTTGCAACCGTTACCTTGTCTTTTGTCCTCTAGGTCCCTCCATAAATGTTTTAGTTTCAGGTTGCCTCAGTTAAGTTCTACACTTATAATCTTTAGTTAATCTCTAGTTTGGCTAAAGATAATACTTTGGTTTCTTTGTGTAAGAGATACTCCTCATTTCAATAACGAGATCAATATCCTCTGATAGCTTTTGGGGTTACTAGGGGCCTCTTTATAAAGCTTGCTTATGCACAAAACAGGGCTTGAAAGTGGCATATGCCACCTCCCATGCAAAGGTTTTGGTTCATAAAAACAAACTTTGCGGGAGAATGTGTGCACTGGTATGTCAACTTTGATGCTAACATTCTAACATTTTGGAGATGTGGGAAACTAACAGCACAGACGGTGAGGGGGTGAAGAGAAGCCAGATCTTCTCATAAATGTAATGTCATCACATATCAGACTTATAGACCCGTGTCATCATAAACACCTGAGTCTGTGGTGTTTTAGACATGTTCACTTAGCTTGTTGCAATGCCTGAATGCGTAGCAAGGCACACATTACCGGATAGCTAAACACTTTGAACTTGACCGTAGTATTGTTTGATGACTTCAATGATGTAGAGACGTGGAGTGAGTTTGAGAAAACACTTGGATGCTCGTTTAATGAAGGTATCAATCAACTCATCTCCATCATGTGAAACTGAAACCAAACAAAAATATTTTCTTACTTAGTTATACCAAACTAAAAAATAATTCTGTATGATACAAATGAACCAGTTACTCACAAATAATACCTCTCCAAGGCTTACGCAGGCGGATGTTGCTGGATAGGAAAGGGGGTCTTGACACTAGTCTATTCACCGTTGCTCGGTGACGTCACGTCCGCTCGAGTTTCACCACGATCAAATCATATATCATATAATAGGATGTATAAGCTGACATTATGCTAACTGTATCCTTTTCACTCTCTTATCAAGCACAAAACACTGCAGCTGATGCCCTGCAGCAGCATTATCTATGAGTTTCCCTTCTAGGCAGAACTAATGTCCTCACTGACTAATGTTTCCCACACGGACATAAATTGTTCCTCTGTAGTCAGGATGAAAATCTGTCTGTCACGGGTACTGTCACACATGCACACACCGCTGATTGGCAGTTGCAGCACAGTCACACACAACATCGCCTGAAAAGATCAACTTTTTTTAACTTTGACCTCGTGCAGTGAGTGTGGTGATCGTCTTGTATACAGCAACCGCATCGCGGGAGGGTTAGCCCCGCCCCATCGCGGCTATACATTGACTTTCCATGGAAAGTGATTGCCGAGGTAGTACAAGTAGCCTCCAGTCCAATCTCCCTAATCAATACAGACATAAAAATTATCAGTAAAGCCCTAGCCCACAGATTAGAAAAGGTTATTCCATTTATTATTCATCCAGATCAAACCGGATTCATAAAAGGAAGACATTCATCCAATAATACACGCAGGTTAAATAATATAATGCAGTATTCATTATCACAGTCAACAGAAACATACATTGTCTCACTAGGCGCAGAGAAAGCCTTCGACAGGGAAAGCTGGGACTTCCTGTTTCCCGCACTGGAGAGGTTTGGTTTCGGACCATTATTTATTCACTGGATTAGGACTCTCTACACCTCACCCTCAGCCACAGTCATCACTAATGGGCAAACATCACAAAACTTTACATTGCATAGGGGGACTAGGCAAGGGTGTCCACTCTCCCCCTCATTATTTACTATCTTTATTGAACCCCTAGCAGCAGCCATTCGCCAGAATAATAGCAATATAGGAATCAAGACACCCACATCACATCACAAAATCAGTTCATATGCAGATGACATATTGTTGTATCAGAAATCCCAATCTAGGTCATTAAAAGAAACATTAAATTTAATCAGATCATTCTCCCACAAATCAGACTACTGAATAAACTGGTCTAAATCAAGTATTCTTCCCATTAAAAACAGCGGTTGGGATGTGGCAGCCTACACATCACCTATCCCTATATGCACCAGTCACCTGACATACTTGGGTATTCACATCTCCTCCAGGTTGTCAGAGCTGTTTAGTCCAAATTTTACACCACTGTTGAAAACAATTACAGATGACCTCAAACGATGGATAAATTTGCCAATATCTCTCACAGGCAGAATAGCTACTGTTAAAATGTCAATATTACCAAAAATAAATTACTTATTTTCAATGATCCCAATTCAACCTACACTCACTTGGTTTAAATCTCTAGATTCCGTTATTTCAAAATGCTACTGGAAAAATAAACCAGCAAGGATTAAATTATCCACACTACAGAAACCCAAACATCTCGGAGGCTTAGAAGCCCCACAATTCTTCCACTACTTCTTAGCAAACCATCTGCAGTATATCATAAAATGGATACACAATAGTCAACAATGCAACACGTGGTTAGACACAGAAAAAACATTTTGTAACGAAATGAAAATTTCAGACCTACCGTTTTTAAATCAATCAGGTAAACTCCACCAATGTTTTAAAAGTCTAACCATATCAACAGCTCTGACAGCCTGGTGGAAATTCCACAAAATCACAAACACCTTTTTTGCTCTGTCAGAATACACGCCAATTTGGAACAATCCAGACATCAAAATCAACAAAAAACAATTAACTTCCATGCATGGACCAGGAAGGGAATCACTCATTTTAGACACATTTTCATTAAAAACACTATGCTGCCATTCTCTGATCTGGTCCAGGAGTTCAGCATTGGGGAAAACAATTTTCTTGAATACCTACAACTCAAATGTGCCGTTAACTCTAAATTCAATATTACTTGTACAAACTTAGACTTACCCGCCTCAACTTTGGATTTGGTTCAAATCAACCCTATAAAAAATAAAATCATTGTCCAAAATATATAAGATAATTGCTTACTCAGACAAATCAATATCACTATGGGAGCACGACCTGGCCCTCACCCCCAATGCTGACTTCTGGAGCCAAATCTGTGAAAACACCTTTTCTATGAGCACTAACAGTAATATTCAACTAATCCAGTACAAAATCATCCACAGGGTTCACTTTACAGGGCATAGGATGTTTGAAATGGGTTTAGCACAATCTGACACATGCACCCACTGCTCCCAAAACACCCCAGACACTTACCTTCATGCCACCTGGAACTGCACACCTGTTCAGCAATTTTGGGTTGATATTATCGCATCTCTCTCAAATATTCTGGGCTGCCCCATCCCTCTGTCCCCTTCACTGTGCCTGCTAGGGGATTTATCATCATTCAAACATAAAACGAAAATAAATAAACCTCTTCTCATAGCCCTAACCATCGCTAAGAAAACTATCCTCATGAACCGGAAATCAAAACAAGCATTAAACATTACACACTGGAAAAACCTCCTGGCCGACTACATATCAATGGAAAATCTAACTGAATCAAACATGCATAAGATAGAAGACCAGGACTCTATTTGGCAACCCTTTCTAGCATATCTCTATTCATAAACAAATATCCCTTTCATGCAAGCTAGTACTGCCCCCCCTCTTGCCCTTTTCTCTCTCATCTACCCTTTGAAATTGCACAGTTTTGTGGGACCCAAGGAAGGTAGATATATTCAGGTGATGGTGGTGGGGGACGTCTTTCCACCTAGGTACCCAGATTTGACCCACTGCTATGTGGGGCCCACTGGCCAAGCGGCCTCCTCTGGCGTTATGGGGTGCTCTGTGTGGCCTGGTCCAGGGGGATTTGGCTCCCGGGGGCTTGGGGGCTTCTGGCCTGCTGTGGAGGGGTAGGGGTTGCTCAGTACTGAGGGCGGGGCGGCTTGGGGCTGGGTGGATGGGTGGTTGGGGAGGACGGGTGCTGTCTGCAGGGGGCTGCCGCCCTGGACCCCTGGGTGTTGTACTTGCTTCTGTTGGGGGGGTTAGGTCTGTGCCCCTTGGGTCTCGGAAGGGCCGTGGGCCTGGTAGCTGTGGGGACCGTATGGTGGGTCTCGGGTGCCCTGGTGGCCCGGGGGATGCTAGTGGCCGTTGTTTCCCTGGTCATGTGCAACTACTCAGGTATTCGGTGACCACCTCACATGCATGCGTGCACAGATACTCAGACTCCTGTCGAGACTAACTAACAGAAATGATTGATCTCGTCAAAAGATGCTGAGTCAGGCTCTATTACACATCCTCTCACATCCTGTGATGCATGCCATTCCATTTCTTATCCATGTGGGCCCACCCCCCTACTATCAAGACCCCAAATTTCTGGTGTCCCTGGTTACTTACAGCCTGTACTTCCTGTATGGACTAAAATCAGCAGTGCCTGTTTGTCCTCCCTTTCATTTGTCTTGTCTCATCCTGTCTGTCACTGTTTCCCCTTCTTTCACACTGTGGTGTGGCACGGCCGTCCCTTTCAGCTCATATCAGAGGTTTAATAAAGTTTGATTTGATGGAGTAGCCTACAGGGAGGGCTGGTGATGGTCACTGTAGCAGTGAATCATATTCTGTGACTGCTAGAAAAAAAATGCATTGGTCTTTTCAACACTGTCATCGGACACAGTGCTCAGCAGAAAAGATAATGCAGACAAGGGAAAAAAAAAAGACAAAAACAAGTAGCGTCCAGTGTGTATGCACCTTTAAGGGTGTGAGCATGCTACTGATCACACGACAAGCAATCATGTGACCTTTGAGATCCAATGAACGTAAGCTTTTGTAAATGAACCAAAAACAATCAGTAATTCTCTGTGACAAAATGTACAAAACATTAAGCAATAAAACAAATTATTGCTTAATGTTTCTGCTCTTTCACTGCTGGAAGATCACACAGACTGAGGATCAGGATAGAGAGAGTTTTGTAAATCAGTAAATATAAATCAGCGCAGATGATAGTCTGCACTCACGTTGCTATAAGAGCTCTAAGTGAAAATGAAAAAATGTGTCTACAATCGATGTAGAAATTATTTGTTCCTCAACCATAATTTTGATCAGTTTAGTGGCGTGGAGGCCTGGGTCAACACAGAAATCATTCATCCTGATCCACGTCTTCTTTGGTTTTGGCAGACTAAAAGTGTCCAAAGTGTATCACTGCTCACTCTGACGCACAGCCGTGTTGAGAAAAGACTGCAGGCTGGTGATGCAAAAACATTCATGAGGTGCTTTGCATTAACCATTCATGGTAACATGTGGGTGTATAAAGGGTGGGATGTGAAGTCAATCCACCTGTGCAACTTTCCAGGTGAACTGTGATTTCTAAAGGGAAATGTGCTTGCAAGTGTGTACATGCACGATTTATAAATCAGATTATTTTTGGCACACCACATTTTCAGCTTTCAGGCGCACATTCATGTTTAGTATGGATCTTATGTAATGTTTCATAAATGAGGCCCCAGACCTTTTCCTTGTGTGTATTTCTATTTATCATTAGATGTGTATTGTAGTGTTGGTTTTCATTATTTACAGGTCTGACTACAGTCTCTCCACATCTACTTAGGGGGTGTCTGGACTACATTGTGCAACCTCCAGAATATTTTTGATGTCTCTTTATTAATTAAATGAATACATACTGTTGCCTTTTAAAGTCTAACTTTGTGAGTAAAACTAAAATTGTATTTCTATTTTCTACACACCTTCCTCTGGATTCATTTGTGCTCTTACCTGTGTTTACTTTAGAAAGAGAAACCTTCTGTTGAAGGGTCACAGCCTGACTAGGATTTCTGATAACATTCTTTGGGTGGGAGTCCCAGAGTTGTGCTGCTGGGTTTCATTTTAACAACAAAAGTCCCTCATCAGTCCTAAATAGGCTACAACTTATAACTGGGCATGTCTTTGGGAAACCCTGGTCTGATAGGAACCCAGACAGCAGAAACATTTGATCCAGATCCATCTTGAGACTGGCACAGGTGGAATCAGGAGCAGGGGCGTAGCCTTCATTTCAGAAGTGAGGGGGACAGATTGTTCAGGAGCAGGATGACTATTATTAAATTATTTATTGGAAGATCCTCTCCCATTCAGTTGCACCAAACAATTGGAAACACCTGATGACTAGGGAAAGCGTGAAAGTGAGTATTTTATGATAGGCGCAAGAATGAAGAAAATGTCAAATAAGTTGACCTAAAGCTCTTTTCAACTCTCAAACCTTTAAAGTTGTATAATCCTACGGCTTCGCCAGACCCATTTACATCTGCCACAGCATGTGTCAGGTCACCACACTTTCCCCAGTGCCTTTCACCAGGTTTAGAGATGGGTATCGGTTCTTGTTAAGAATCAATGAGGAACAGTTCAATCCATGGATATCATAATCCTTTATGCTTAATGATTCCCCTGTCCATTTTTTACATTACAGTTAACAGTTTCCCAAGAAAAATCTGATTCAAGATCAGAAGCACTGTAAAACTAAACACACAAAATGTCAGGAGTTGTCAAAAGCTGTCGTTTGTTCGCTTTTCTATCTGCTGCTTGGCAATACATTGGGCTTTCTGATAAGTACAGCTGAAGCTGAGGCTGCAGTGGACCAGTCAGACCAACAAGATCCTGTTCTCCACAAAACAAAAGAACCAGTGTTACACAAATCAACAAATAAAGTCACAGTTGTGGTATATTTTAACAAGTTTCAAGTCATGTATGCACAACAGTAATCTGTGAGGTCCAGTAAGGTGTAACACTTGCTCTGATTGAGATGCTGTATTAATGGTAGTGTCAGGAAATTAAGAAAGCGTTCAATAGACAAGTATTTCATAATGCCCCCAGCGTAGGATGAGTCATTAAATTTTTTATTTGTTTCAGGAAAGTAAACAAACTCCAAAATACCATTAAAAGTCAGTGGAAAAACAGCTTTTGTGCTGTTTTGGGCTTGATATTTTCGTGCAGGTAGAAGATATGAAGCAAGAAATCTGGGAAGAAAACACCATGATATACTTGGACTTCAGTGGGCCTATAACATTGCTTTTGTTCATCTAGCTCGAATCCTGCCTGTGGCATCTAGTCAGATTATCTGTCTCACTGTCCGTGCTCGCTCCTCACTGAAAGACATGCAGCGCTGTAGCGTACACTCCATGGTGCGTTCATGGCAACTCGGAAATATCAGCACCAACTTGTTGAAAATGAATTTAACGTTATCCAACTTGGAATTATAGGCAAAAAAAGTGCGGGGGACGGAAGGAGTTGAGACAGGCAGTGCGGGGGACATGTCCCACATGTACCCCCCATCCACTACGCCCATGATCAGGAGACACTGGTGTGAGGCATGTGGCCCACATCTGGCCCACGTCCAGCAAAGTTAGCTCTGGTCCAACAAAGGAAAACCAATAGGATGTACTTCTCCTGCAACTGAAGTAATCATCCATCCTGTCAAGTGTCCATTTTCTGGTTTTGTGCCAGTTGCACAGGATGATGTCATCAGCCCTCTCAGCTCACCTCAGTGAATTACCCTGATAACTCACTACAGCGTACAGACACGACGTTACTCAGACCTTTAAGCAGGTAAAAAACTAGGGGTTTGTGAGAAAATTACCAGGAAAGGGTTTTGGTGAAAACATTTGGCTGTTTGTATTTACACACTCAGCTGCACCAAGCAGCCTCAGTGAGGTCATCCAACATCAGCTGTTCACACCAACAAAATGCTTCACTACTTCCACTGAATATTCCTGGAACACCAAATATTGTCAGATTAAAAATGTTCCCTCTGACCTTTGAGTGAAGACCAGTTTTCTTTATTTTCAGAGTTGACGTAAATAATGAGAACAGTTTCACCACAATTCACTAAAATGGACCATTAGAAAAAGTGTCTGACAGAGGGTACTGTGATTCTGATTGGTCAGTGAATCAATCAGAGAGCTGACAGACAGTCAGTACACTTTTCTGGGTTATTGTAGGCTTAAAGCATGAATCTAAGAGGAAGAGAGCTAAAGCTTCAAACTTAGGATGAATCCTAATTGTACCCTTAGCCCTTGTCTTACCCCTTACCCCTTGGTTTTGCGCATTCACGTCGAGTGAAGTGGTGTCCCAAGGGGAAGACCATGGACTATACAGCCCTCGAAACAAAGACAGACCGGGACCTCATATGAAACCAAGGGGTAAGGAAATTTCCCATAATACACCGGGCCCGCCGACACAAAGTAGAGTGGAGACCAACAGGAGCGATAAATTATGAATAAATATTTTATCATCAAGTAAATATTAAGATGTTGGAATGTTAAATGTTAAGATGAAGGGGAGGGCTAAGGGGTAAAATCGGGATTCACTCTAAACATGTCACATTGTTTTGGGATGGGAGAGGACAGCAGGAAATAATTCCCATGATTCCCTGCAAACCTACAGTCATCTTTTGTTATAGTTTTGAATGGGAGCCCTCTAGTGGTATATACGCTGAATTCAAGCCTGAACTATTCCAGCCATGTGTTAATAATTAAACAGTAAAGGATCAGTGCTTGTATCAACAAGGAAATGAGGCAAAGTCCATCATGCTTGTAGAGATTAAAGTGCCATAAAACAGACTTTTGGCCACTCTAGATCAGTGATAATCAACTGCAGGCCTGGGGGCCACATTGGGCCCTCCATATCTTCCCATCTGGCTCCTAGGGTATTCAGACAATGAGAGGAAGGAAATATGTTGTGGTTTTGAGGGTATATTTAGTTCTAACATATCTACAATTTTCGACACAACTTAACAAAAGGTGGTATTGAAACAATTCCAGCAAGAGAGATTTCATTTTGATCTGATGACAGCCATTGTTAGATCCAGAGGTGAAGTAATGAGTTACAAACTAGTTATTAAAACATGACAACCTTAGAAAGAAGAGGCCAAAAATTTTAATTACCTATGTGGCTGTCAGCAGTATGGGTGATTCAGACTGATCTGACCTCTAAAAGCAAACAAGTAGATTTGAAAAGAAAATTATAGCATGTTAGGTATACCAAAATATTTATATCATTTAACTTTTTTTTTTTTTTTCAAATCTGGCATCTATAACCTCCGTCAAGCAAGAAACTGGCCCTTGAACAAAAGAAGTTGATAACCCCTGCTCTAGATGAAGAACTGAGGCTCCATTTACTGACAACACTTTAAGACTTTGATTATTTGTCACAAGGACGCCAAGAGTTCAGGAAAATGCTGTCTTTAAAATCAAAATATGAGACTGAACGATCATTCCTGTTCATTTCAAAGAGAACTCAGATTAATGAGGATCTTTCAAGGTTTATAGTAGTTCACTCTGTTAACAGTCTTTAAATATATCTGCACAAATCACATGGCTGACAGAGAGAGGAGAATGATACAGTTATAAAGCCACCATACAGATACTATGTTTTTAATCTTGAGCTTCATACATACAAAAAAACAGAATTAAAGAAGAGTAAAAAGCCCTCACATTGACTGAGCAGCATGTCTGTTATATTAGTGTCTCTGTTTCATTTTAAAGTTTATCACTCCGCATTCACTCCTTTCACTGAACTGATCATCCAGACATTAAAACAGTAGAGAAATATTAAGACTGCTTGAACACTCTGGAGTTTCAGCTTAGTAGGAAACTCAATTTGAATAAAGTGGAAGCAGACACTGCTGTTAGGATGAAGAAGTTAGAACTACAGGCACTGACTTCAAAGTTCAGCTCATGTGTAGACTTAAATTCTGTTTGGTGTGAGTAAGAACATTCCTCTTGCCCCTGTGTTCAGAGAAGCAGAAGTTTAATCTTATTTCACACATTCATTCATTCATTCATTCATTCAGTAGAGCAGTATAGGCATTGGTACACAGTTAGTTCCAGTACAGGAAAGTAAATTAACAAGGTGGACTTATCAAACCAAGCTGTGCTCCTGATCAAGGAGAAGGACGGGAAATGACAGACTACTGGTCAGCAAATATACAGTAGCTGTGTAACCAGGTGCACGGTTAACATTACAGACAAGTAAAAGAGAAAGGACAGACTGCTGGTCAGTAAATATACAGTAGCTGCATAGTAAAAAGCACGGTTAACATTACAGACAAGTAAAAGAGAAAGGACAGAGAACACATTTCAGGTGAGGATCCCCCTTCTCTGCTTATTTTGATGGTTTTTGGACTGTTTTTTGCTGTTTACTGTTTTGGGTTTTTTGATCCTCTGCTTCTTTGCTAAGGAGGATGAGAAGGGTAACAAAAACATTATTTTCTGGTAGTTGATGAGTTGCTAATGTGTAAGTGGGTGTCCTGTAGAAATTTTCTTTGACTCCAGTGATGACTGGGGCAGAGTTATCAGATAGTTCTTGGAAGTGCTTGGAAACACTTCTTCACGAGCAGCAAGCCATCACTCTGACATCTCTCCATTAGTGCATGATCATTGGATTTGTTTGTACGTGTGTGTGTATATTTCAACCTATGTAAGTAAAAGCATGTCTCAACAACAGAGTGTAAAGAACTGAATTTCCTGTGAGGGATTAATAAAAGTAAAAATGTCTTCTTCTAGTCATTCCAGTGGATTTTAGGACGCACATATTACAGTTGGCACATGAGCAACCCTGGTCTGGATGCCTCTGGGTCACCAAAATGTACATTTTTGTCCTAATAAGTAAACTTAATAAAATGAACTTCAAGTTCACTACTTTCTATCTCGCCTCTCCTGCCGTCTGCTGGCCTCTGATCATCTTCAGATTGACTGAACCCTCCGATCATCTCCAGATCATTAACATGCTCTCTTACCTTCTGAAAAGTCCTTCTTCTTCTCTTAAATGTCCAAATAATTCAAGAAATAAAAGTGTCACTCAGAGCAAACTTCAGCTCAGAGAAAAAACAACTGCGCCACAGCAGCAGGAAATAAAAGTGGAAATACCTGTCCGACAGGTAATGCCGTCACAGTCAGGGGCGTCACTGGAGACTCACAGGAAGAGAGCAAATGCAGCATATTATCACAAAATTTCACAACCAGCTAACAAAACTAAGAAATTATTTAGTATTACTGTTTCAGTCTTTTTTTAAATACAGAACAACAACTGGAGCCTATCCCAGCAGTCATTGAGCGAGAGGTGGGGTACACCCTGAACCGGTCGCCAGTCAATCACAGGGCAACATAGAGTCACCAAATCACCTGATGAGCATGTCTGTGGGAGGAAGCCGAGTGCCCGGAGATAACCCATGTATGCATGGGAAGAACATGCAAGATTCACACAGAAAGGCCCCTGTCCAACCCAGGAATCAAACCAGAAACCTTCATGCTGTGAGGCACGTACACTACCTGCTTCACCATCGTGCCTCCACAGTAAGAGTATCTTTACAACATTAACAATAAAAATACTTAATACATCTTCAGACTAAATTGGAACATGCTTAAGCTCATAGCAGTATACTCTTAAGTTTACTTTAGGAGGCCTTTTAAGTTTGCAAAAGTATTTATTTATTTATTTATGTATTTATTTGTCCCTTACATGCAAGCTGACAACAAAATCCATACACAGGTGCATGGACGTAATTTTAGGGGGGGGGGGGGGGGGGGGGGACACGGGGGACATGTCCCCCCCACTTTTTCAAAAGCCCATTTCAGTCCCCTGCAGGTTTAACTGTCTGAAAACTGTGTGATGTTCTGCTATAGCCGAATACACGTCTAGCACTAGGACCCAACGGCCGCTCAAGCCTAAGACTTCCCTCAGTCTGGACCGCCCACAAGCTCTGTGATTGGCTCTGGCGCTCCCTGTGTGATTATCCCTGCTGTCAGTCACTCCATCACCCGCCGGTTCATGTTTGCTCATCAGACTCTGAGCACAGCGTTTGGATGTATTATAAGAAAAAAAAATGATAAAAATGATAAAATAATACATCCTTGGCACAGCGCCGTTCGAAGAGTTTTTAGGAGGGTGGCGTTCATTCTGCGTCGTTCACGTCATGTGATATATCAGAGATTCATTTAGCTTACACTGACGTTTGAATCCGCGTGACTTTTTGTTTGGTAATTAGGCGCAGCCAAGATGTTTAAAAAAATAAAGTAAAGTCCACAAAAGAGACTTCATTAGAAGTCAGAGTGTAAGCATCACCCCAGCCTGTAACACCTTCACTGGCTCCCAGTCCACTTCAAAATCCTCCTCTAATACAACTTCTCAAAAATCTTGTAAACTTTCTTCTTCTTCTTTTATGTTCCTCTCCTCCTCCTTCTTCTCCTCCTCTTTGTTTCATCTCCTCCTTTCTTCCCACTGTTCTCCTTTCTCCAACCGCTCCTCCTTCCTTCTTCTCCACCTCCTTCTTATTATTGTTCTCCTTTGTTCTCCTTCTCTTCCTCCTTTCCTCTCCTCCTCTTCCCTCCTTTTCCTCTAATTCAGATTTTATTATTATTATTAACCTTGACAGCTGTAGAGCCTCAACAATGCAATTTTTTATATTTTTTAAAAAGCTTTCATTTAATGCTAAAGTGACACACTTTTGATAGTTATTTTCGTAAAATATTTCTTTTTTAAAACAGCAGCAACAGTAAAAAAAAAATCTAATGTAATTTTATTAGAGCTGTAGGATGATTGAAAAAAAAATTAATCTAATTACCGGATTTATAATTAATTAATCTAATTAATCACATTTTAATCTCATATCTGCTTAAAGTACCCAAATAAAGAATTTGAATTCTAGGATATTATAAAATTGTAGTGCATGACTAATCAAATGAATACACTAAGAAGTGAAGATTTGTAAATCCACATTTTTATTGGTGACTAAATAAAACCAAAGTCAGGGCAACTTGTCCAGAAAATTCTAAACTCAATCAGGCAACTCAAATTACACTTTAAGTGTGTTTCATAAATCAAACTCAAAATAAGAAAAAGGTCGAGGACATCCAGCAAAACAATTAGGCCTGATGCATTATTAAAGAATGTAGTACAAATATAGATAAATAAATTCAAAAATAAAATAAGACTAAGTCCTAAATAGGCCATTCCTGTTGTCACCTGGGCTTTGTTTGGTTTGACGAGAGACGCATGTGTGAAGTGACATGTGCCACTGCCATGTACGGGTCCTCCAGCTGGACAATATTAAAATGTTTGTGTGCTATCATTAATCTTGCCATTAATTTTTATAACATATTAGTTTGCGGTGTAATTAATTAATCTAATTAAAGTGACAGCCCTAAATTTTATACAACCATGTAGATTTGTTTCCGTAGACTATAACTGTACCATCAAAATCGGTGGTTGTTGTTACAGTAATTAGAGAGGCTGGACGAGGTCGAGGAGCAGAGGCAGACTTTGATGGACAGCCCCCCGCCACATACACAGTCATGCAAAAATATGCACTCACATCAGTGTTCAACCACATGTCCCCCCCACCTTTGAAATCAAAAATTCGTCCATACACAGGTGCACATTACATCCTCAGACAACCACATTCATGATGGGAAAGGAGCAGTAAGAAGAGAAATATCTCTTATATTTGTCCGTCCCTAATTGAACAATTAAAAACCAGAAGAAAGAAAAGGTGGTCAGACATCACATACAGTTGATTTTCAGTAACCTACACCAACCAGTCCTTCATCATAAAAACAAAAACAAGCAAAAAAATGTAAGTACAATAAAATAAAGAACTGATAAATATACAAATTTACAGCAAAAAACAATTGATGCTTAACATCCCGTTTAAATTTCAAGTGTATTGACACATTTTTTTGCATTTGTACATTTTTTTTAATTGATGAGTCTCTGTACAACCTTTAAGTCCTGTAATTGTTAATTCCATATTTTTACCACTACTGAAGTACACATTTGCTTTAAAATAGTTCGAGCAACGTGGTGCTTAAAATCAAACTTTCTTCTAGGATTTTGATCTTCTGAAGTAAACACAAACAGCTTTTGTAGGTTTTCTGTTAAAACTCGGTTTCTGGCTTTGAACATAAACAGTAATGTCTGGAGTTCTATTATCACAGAAAGCTTCAATAATACTGATTTAATAAATAAACTATTGGTGTGCTCTCTAAATTGACTTGAGAATGATTCTGGTTGCTCTTTTCTGCAATAAAAACAAAGGCTTTATATTAGTCATATATGTATTACCCCACACTTCTGCAGAATAACTCAGATAAGGCAGTATAAGTGAACAGTACAACATTCTCATTGTTTTACAAACTAAAATATTCTTGACTTTGTTCGAAATAAAAATATTCTTTGACAACTTTTTTTAACATGTGATGTATGTGATTTCCATGTCATATCCTCATCCATTATTGATTGATTGATTGATTTTATTTCGGTCAATTTGACAATAGAAAATAAATACAGAAGGAAGAAAGCGGCAAATACAAAAGCAAAGTAAACAGAAAATAAGGTACCATCGAAACAGGGACTGACTGAAAAGGTGTAGGCTGAAGCAGAGCTTATATCGCCTATTATCTCGTTAAAGAAAAAAAAAAATATATATACTCTCTCTCTCGTTTGTATGTACACAGAAACTATATAATACCTTCAATATGAGTACCTAAATAGATTTCTTTAGCTTACATCCATATACACATACATACATCTATAAAAGCATATATACACATCTATATATAAACATATGAAACTAGACTTATGCATATGTCTTAAATATTTATTTAAATAAATACACACATTTCTATGAGAATAAAACATTCACGCAATATATACTGGTAAACATGTAAGCATATATGTATATAATATATAATAAAATTTATTACTGTATACTTATATCTCTATATATACACTCAGTATGGGTTAAACAGTGTTATTACATATGCACACTTCAATTCTTATTCATAGAGGAGTATTGCATCATCAAGGTATTTTTATAAAGTTTTTTTACACTTGCTAATGTTGTAGAGGTTTTTATATTTGCAGCACAACTATTCCACAAATTCACCCCCTTGACAGATGGACAGTGACTTTTGCTAGTTGTGTGAATCCTGGGTATCTCGAAAAGAATTGTTCCCCTTAGGTTATAGCAGCTCTCCCTCATTTTAAACAGCCTCTGGACACTATATGGTAGTTGCCTATTTCTGACTTTATACATCATTTGAATTAACATATAATCTACTAAGTTATCAAATTTAATAATGTTACGTTTAATAAATAGTGAGTTAGTGGGCTCTAGATAGGCTTTTTTGCTTATGATACGAATAGCCTTTTTTTGTAATAGAAAGATGGGGTTTGTGTTTGTCTTGTAAGTATTACCCCATATCTCCACTCCGTACGTCATATAAGGAACAATGAAAGAATAGTATAGCACGAGTAGGGAGCTCTGATTTGCGATTTAAACATAATTGATATAGATTTCGACATTTGGGCTTTGACCTGCTCAATATGAGGTTTCCAGCAGAGCTTACTGTGGATTATTACTCCTAAAAATTTTATTTTTGTTACTTTATCAATTTCAATGTCATTTATTCTAATTTTTCTATTAATATTTTGAGCATGATTTCTGAATAACATGTATTTTGTTTTACCAAGGTGAAGCGATAATTTATTGACTTCAAACCATTTTTTTATGATGAGCAATTCTTCTTCTATTCTATCTAAAAGTTGATCTAAATGTTCCCCACTACAGAAAATAGTGGTATCGTCAGCAAATAATATGGACTTCATTGACTTTATGATTCCCAGAAACCTAAACTCAGATACCTGCTTAATATTAACCCCATCAATGTATAATAAAACTTTGACTTTAACTCTTTTAGAAAAAAAAAAACTTAATTTATTTCAGATTTAACAACAGCTTATTTACATCAAACCATATTTTAAGTTTCACCATTTCACTTTTAATACATTCAGATAATGTTTTTAAATTATCTCCTGAAGAAAAGAAATTTGTGTCATCTGTAAACAAAAAAAAAAAAAAATGTCCCAAATGCCATTAATATAAAAAAATAAAAAGTTCTGGCCCCAAAACTGAACCTTGTGGGACTCCACACTCAATCCTCAAACATTCAGATGTAGTACCAGCAAACTGGACATATTGTTGTCGATTATGTAAATAGATAGTTAACCAGTTTAGAACAACTCCTCTCACACTGTATGTATTCAGTTTAACAATTAAAATTAAGTGATCTAATGTAATGAATGCCTTCTTAAGTCAATGAATACTCCCATAGTGTATTTCCCTCTGTCAACTGCAGTTGTGATTTCTTCCATTATTTCCATTATTGCCAGATTGGTAGACCTATTTGTCCTAAAACCATATTGACTTTCAGTTAATATCTCTTTTTTTTTTTTTTTTTTTTTACTATTTTTATGTCTATTCCATCACTATCAGTTGATGTCTTATTTTTTATTGGAACAATCACAGAAATAATTTGATTTTCTCAAACTTCATCCAGAAACATTGACTGTGACACCTTATTTCCCCTTTCCATCCACCTTCTGCTTGACCAGGATTTTTTATAATCTCATTTACCAAATTAGGCCCAACATTTACAAAAAAAAAAAGAATTAAATTTATTCACCAGTTTAGTCATGTTTTTAATCACCTTATGGTCCTTAATGAAGTGGTTAGGTAGGTCTGTTGTTCTGAATTTGTCCCCTATTACACTGTTTAGAATATTCCATGTACCCTTAATGTTTTTATATTCTTGTGAAACTGTATTGTAATATTTCTTTGTTGCCTGTCTCGATATATTGGTTAATTTATTTTTGTTTACCTTGTTCTTTCTTTCAGCCATCTCTGTTCTAGATTTTATGAACTCTCTATACAGTTTATTTTTCTTTTTACATGCTTTTTGTAAGGTCTTTTTTATCCAAGGTGTTTTGTCATAATTCATTTTATGCTTACATACAACTATTGGACAGTGTTTATTATAAAGAGCTCAATAATTTAAGGAAGAATCATATGCAGTATTTACTTCAACTGTGTAAACTCCATTTCACTCCTGTTTTAATAGATCATTTCTGAAAGCATCTGTTCAGTCACTTCTCCTCAACCTTTTATATCTGCAACATTTCTCTGTCTTCTTTAGCTGTAATTTAAAATTAAATGTTGCAAATACAGGTAGATGGTCACTTAAATCATTAGTCACTAGGCCACAATATATAATATTCTCAAGTACATAAGTAAAAATGTTATTAATGTTGCACTGAGCAAAGTTACTCTACTGGGCTTTGTGATCAATGGGTATAGACCTCTGCTGTATAATGGGTCCAGAAAGTCTGAAGATTGTCTATGGGTAGATACCTTAAAAAGATCGATTTTAAAGTCACCACAAAGTATCAGTGACTTATTTACATTTAAATATTTCATTAATTCATCTAATGTCTCATTAAAGACTTGTATATTTGATCCTTGTGTCCTGTAAACAAATGCAACAACCATGTTTCTCCTTTCTAATTTTATTTCCACAGTGATAGACTCCATTATATCATCTGTTCAGCATTCCACTGGTCTACATATTAAATTACTGTCAATATAAAGAGCCACACCCCCTCCATTCTGATTAGCTTTATTAATTACATATAAATCATACCCATTAATATGCAAATCAATGTCCTTCTCTTCATCTATCCATGTCTCAGATAGAGCGATCATCTTAAATTTATTTTTTAAAAAGTGTATATGTCATTAAACAGATGTATTCTACACCCTGTCATTTTCTTAAGAGTAAGATTGTCATGGTTCTGTCTGTTTTTGGTTATTTTGTTTTATTATGAACATTGTTCCTTGGTTTAACCTCTTCTTTATTGATTCTGTTTTTCCTAGTTGAGTTACTGGTTTTGTGTCTTGTCTCATGTTTCCTGTTTTATTTTGAAATCCCCGTGTTCCTCGTGGTGTTTCCTGCCCTCCCTTCTGTGTCTCCCTGATGATGATTCCCTTCACCTGTGTGCTGGTCTCACCTGTGCTTGATGATTCACCTGTGTATTTAGTCTCTGTGTTCCCTCTGTGTTGGGTCATTGTTCGTCTTCCCTACCGTCTACCATGTGTTCTTCGGCGTTCTTCCGTGTCTCCTGTGCTTCCTGTGATCTTTAGTGAGTTTTACATTTTTGTTGAGGATTTGGTCTTTTGATTTACACTTTGTTTTTTAGGTTTTGGTCCCTCTTGTTAGTTAATAAAGAGTTTTTGGTTTTCTGCATTTGGGTCCCACACTTTTGTTTATTGTTGTTTTGTTTTTTTTAATCGTGACAAAGATTTTTACTGAAAACAGATTTTTGTAAGAAATCTCAACAGAAGAAAAAGAAAAGAGAAAAACTGTTCATTATCACTTGTATTGATCCAGGTCTTTCACATTTCTTACCATAACCACTTAAGCTTGATCTGAGGGTCCATTTAACTGAATATACACCTTTCCATTCTTTGACCAGGCTGCTTGTATCTTTTGTTCTCTGAGGTTTCGACCATTCCTTTGTACTTCAGCTTTTTCTTTGTCAGGTGCTCATTTACATACACCCCAGTGCCAAACTTGACCACAATTCTGGGTTTGGTTTTGTTGCCCCCTTTTGTTGAATGGTTTAGCAGGCTGAGATTTGGTGATTCTCCAGGTGAATGTTTTTACTTGACAGGAATTGGACAATGGTTTCTCCAGGGTGTGCAGCTCCTCAGATGGTGCATCCTCACTAGTGATGGAAATTTCGGCTCTTTTGACTCCTGAATGGCTCTCCATCTAGGATCTATTGAAGTCCTATATGATACCATACCGTTGTAAAAAAAAGAATCATTTTTTGTGTAGAAAACCTGTTTAATGTTTTTATGAATATCATATTATTGCCTAATTTTGTGCATTAATTGTTTTAAAAACAGATCTTATTTTCAATATCTTTACACTGCACTCAGATGCTGCTTTGGTCTCGAGTCACTCATAGTTTTACTACACAACACAACACACTCACACACTCTCCTCACTGCTGTCTGTTGTCTCACTCACTCCTGTATCCTCACATGTGATTGTCCAGATGGCCGCTATGCTAGCCAATCAGAACAAAGTTTTACTGTGAGCAGAGCTGGGGCTGAGCACTGAGAGCTCAGCAGTGAAAGGAAAAAACTGAGAGCCGGCTCTTCTGATTCACTACAAAGAATCGAATCTGAGAGCTGATTCGTTTGAGCATGATCCATCACTAATCCTCACCTTGTTGGTCTCTTGTTAGGTTAGAAACCCTGGCAAAACTGATGTTTAGTCTCCAGTCCAGTAATTATAAGATCGTCAGCTCGGGAGTACTGCTCCAAGTCATCATTTCCTCTGCCAGTTTGTTGATGTTAGCTCACATCTTGTTATGAGTACATATACAAAAAATATATAAAATAAAGTTGTAAGTATACTCTGGATAGGCTCAGCTCTGTTCTGTCCAGGACCCAGTCCTTGCATTCAAATCTGGTTTTCAAAAAAATGTCCAAAAATGTGGATAGAAATGAATATTTGCTCACGAAAATGATTTGATCTTCAACAGATGGCACCTCGGTTTGGTGGTTTTTGATGGATTTTTCGAAGACCTCTGAGCAGAAAAAAAAACTGGCAGCCATCTTGTTCTTCACAGCAATGACACAGATGAGACATGTTTACAGTCTCATCCTCCCCTTGGGTAACAGAATTTGTACCCTGAGGTTTTCTTTGCTTTCTTATCTGCTGATCCTCCCCATTTAACTTTAGCTGCACTAGCTGGACCCTTTGACCTGCACACTTCTTGATACGGCCCATTTTGCCACACTTGTAGCAGGTTTCCTTTACAAACTTACAGTCCCCAGCTCCGTGCTGTTCACTGTCTCACCTGTATCAAGCCTTGTGCTGGTTCTTACTGGAGTTCTGCTTCACTGACACTTTGTGAACGGTCTGAGGATTCCTCATGTGCTGGGATGCAGACTCCAGTGCCTGCAGGTCTTTCACATACTCACTGGTCATTTTGATAGTCTGTGCCAGCTTCGTCAAAGGTCTGCTCCAGCTCTGACAGCAACCAGCGGTCATCTCCAATCCCCCTAACCAGTCTATAATGAAGCATTTCCAATGACTCGTCTCCATAGTTGCAATCTTACACTAATGTCCTCAGCACAGCGACGTATGCCATGACTGATTCTCAGGACCTCCTTCCTCTTGAGTTGAATTTAAAACGCTGCACAGTCTCTCAGGTTTAGGGTTAAAATGGTCCTTCAACAGCCTCACCGGCTCATCAAAAGTCTTTTCTCTCAGCTTCCTGGTATGAGGGGGTTCTGGTGGATGGTGAAAATGTGTAGAATCAATGATTATTTTACTAGATCAAGATTATTTAACAAATCACTGATTTAAAAACATGCACCACATGCTATCATTGAACAAATATGCCTTTGACACCATCGTTTGAAACAACAAAGAACGAGCAACACACAGAAATAAAAGTGTAAAAATACAAATACCCCAAAACAGTTTGAATAATAATAATAATGGAAAAGACAAAGGCATCGTCATGTGGCTCAGTAATCTTTTAAACACATCAGTTTGCTCCCATAATAGTGGAAGGCAGATGTTTTAATTGGGATAAAACTTGATACATTTTACAGGCCTAATAAAATCAAATATTTTTCAAACCATTTGAATAAATGATGTGCAGACGACAAATCTGCTGCAGCCGTGTGATGCCATCATGGAGATATGGACCAAAATCTCTGAGGGATGTTCCAGCACCTTGAAGACTTAAAGGTGCCATAGGCAGGATTTTGCTCGTCAATGCTAATTTTTCTGTGCTTTGTTTGGCTCAAATGTTAGAATATCCATTGAGATCCTTTTATGAGTGTAGTATAACTGCACTACAGCGAGATCGCTGCGTTTCCACTTAAGACTTAAGGAGCTCTGAAGAAAAAAAATCATTTTGTGTCACATGTTCAATATTTGACTTCTCTTGAAGTTTGTGGTCTTCTGCAGACCTTGGCTGCAGTAAAAGGTTTATTTGAGTTTCTGTTTCCTTCCTATCATCTCTGACCCTTCTCCTCTGATCTCTGGCTTTAACAGTGTATGTTCAGCTGCTCACTGAATATTTTCTCTTTTCAGACCACTCTCTATTATTTATAAAAGTGGTTGTGGGTGAAAATCCAAGAAGATCAACAGTTTCTGACAGACCAGCTACAATGAAAATCACTTTAATCACTTCTCTTCTCCATTTTGATGCTCAGTTTGAACTTCATGTCATCTTTACTGAGTCTACATGTCTAAATGCATTGAGTTGCTGTTATGTGATTAGGTGATTGCAGTGAACAGACAGTTCTGAATGGATATAATTTGAATAAACAACCTGAACTAACTGATTAAATGGTAATTAATAAATGGTTAAAATGATCTATAAAACAGCTAACATAAACTATAAATCAGCTAATATAAATTATGAAATTTAAAATTGGGTACACTAAATATAAAACAGCCAAAATAAATTATAACCTGGCTAAAAAATAAACATCTTAAGTTAATTTTAAATGGCTAATCTTGTGAATTATAAATATAGGTAAAATGGCTAAAATAAATGATCAGACATCTAAAATAAACTTAAAACATCTGAAACAAATCATAAAGTGAGCAAAAATAATTTCATAAACAAGAAGGAACCATGCACCCCCAATCAACACACACACTGTTAACACTGAATCCATCTCATCAGTCCATCATGGAGAGAAATTAAAATGAAATAAACTATAAAACAGCTAAAATAAAACATAATGGCTAATTAAAACCTCCAACTGTGTAAAATAAACTATGAAGCAACTAAAATAAATTATAAAACAGTTACAATAAGTGATCCAAAAGCTAAAATAAATTATAAAAAGTCTAAATTATAAACCAGCTAGAGTAAATGATGAAACTTCTAAAATACATGATGAAAGGGCTTAAAATAAGATGTTTAAAATAACATATGAAATGGCCAAAATAACTCTGTCAGTACTCTGTCAGTATCTCATTGATCCCTTAAAGCCTGTTTTTATGATGATGATTTCAGCAGCTCTGACTGTGGTGACTGCTGTGGGATAAAAACTTTTCTTAAATCTGTTGCTCCTTGTTTGGACTGATCTGTACCTTCTACCTGAGGACAGCAGCTCAAACAGAGTGTGTCGGGCTGTGAAGAGTCCTTCAGGAGGTCCTGAACTTGTTGGAGAATCATGTCCAACATGATACATCCCTATCTGCTCTGGATTGTTTGTTTTTGTTTGTTTTTCCTTTTTTTTTGGCCCCTGATGTTTTTGTTTTTGGATTGTTGTATGAATGCTAAACATACAGGGGTACCTAATGTTTTGGCTACTTATTCTGTGGTTCTTTCACGCACTCCCTGTAAATAATTAGTTATAGCTACACCATATTCAGTTATATAAACTGTTAAATATAAAGAGCATCAATAAAATAATTTTCCATCAATGACTTAAACAGTTGAATATAATGAGTCTCTACAGAGTTTCATATTTTATGTTCTTCTGATTTTAAACTCAAATGTTTTTATTTAACCTTCAAACTTTGTTCAGTCTTTTTCTCATCTGTTGTCCTGTTCAGTTTTATTATTTAGATTTTTTTCATGTTTAATGTAAATAAAAATTAACATGATTCTGAAGATGATTATCATTGAAATGTATTTCTTTTTTCTGACTGTAATTTTGAATATAATGTAAATAAACATATTCATCACTGTAATACACATAATTTCAGGTGTAATAAATATGTATTGATCAGTTTGATGAAAATATTTATTAGTGTAGTTATGTGGGACAATGTTTGTCTCTTGGTTTCTATAAAAATCTATAAATTGATAAAACAGTTGAAAATAAAGATCAAACTAAATATTAAAACATTTTTAAAAGCAGTGTAATAAATATAGCTGAGTAAAAAATATATCTATTACTTTGATACATTTGTTTTTCTAACTGATTTATATTTTTATGAGGTTTCTGGAAAAAATAATCTGATTATTTTTATTCAACAGATGAATAAATATTTTAACTGATCGAAACATTTGTCATAATGATATGTATATAATTCAGTTTATGAGATATTTTATCAGATAGATAAATATATATCAGTGTGTTAAACTGTTTAAAAATATTAAATATCTTTATTTCAGTTTATATTTTATCATCTCATTAAAGAATGAAAAGGTTAAGAAACATATTTATCAATTTAATAAGTTATTTATCTATGCATAATATATTTATCAGTTTAATAAATGGGTTTTCACAGTTTAGTAACATCTTCATTTATTCAGTATTTTTGTGTCAGTTCAATAAAGGTATGTGTTTTATTATTAAATATATTGTTCAGTCTGTAGCTGGTTCTTGGTGTTCAGATGTTCATCATCAGGTAAATAAAGACATGAAACATTTATTTTCTTTATTTTATTATTTATTATATTTCAGTATCTGTTTTTGTTCAGAACAATCAGCTGTTCATAGGTGACATCAGCTGACTGATGATCAGCTGTTTCCTGTCAGCACAAACAGACGTCTCTTCAGAGGACAAGACGTCTCAGGTCTTTGAGTCCTCTGCAGGTTTGGACTACAGAGGACACAGAGACACTGAACCAGACCAGACCCTTAACCCAGGACAGAGAGGCTCAGTGAATGTGGTCTCTGTGGTGTGAAGGTGGATCAGTCCATCAGAGGAGACTTCATAGAAGGACAGAGATCCAGCAGGACAGTCCACATACACCCCTACTCTACCAGAGGGTGAAGAGGAGGAGGAGGAGGAGGAGGAGGAGGAGGAGGAGGAGATGGATGTTTCTCTGTTATTGTGAAGGACAGAGTAACCTTGACCAGAGCAGCTCAGACTCCATGAATGATCATTCCATCCAAACACACATTCATAAATGTTTCCTCTCCTCTTGATTCTTCTGTAGCTCACTGCTACATCAGCACCTCCTCTCCACTGGACCTCCCAGTAACAGCGACCGCTCAGAGCAGACCTGCACAGCAGCTGAGGATCAGGACCATCAAATCTGTCTGGATGATCAGGATATGACTGAAACTCTTTCACACGTGTCACCATCCTGTTGTCTTCAGACAGTCTGAGTCCTCTGCTCACTGTGTTTGTGTCCACCTCCAGCTCACAGGCGTCTGATGGAGAGAAGGAGAAACATCACAGCAGCAGGTCATCATCTGATCATCTACAATCATCTGAGCTGATGCTCCATCAGTCTGAGGGTTGAGAGTCAGCTCTGATGGTTTTAGCTTTTATCTCTGCTTAGTGGTTTTGATTTCTGTGGTTGTGGCTCCATGGTCCACGCGTTCAGTTTTTTATCGTGTTCTCCTGAGATCTGATTGGACAGCAGCTGAGTCATGTGAGGATGAAGCTTCATGTTTAATCTGTCAGATATTCCAGGATTTAAAGCAGCAGCTCAGAGTTTCAGAGGACGTAGAAAAAACTGAACAGATCGATGGTTTTGACTTGGGAACCGACCCATATGGAATTTTTGAGGCCGATGTTGAGACCGATATTTGTCAGAGAAAATTACAGATTATCAATTTATCAGCCATTTGATATATATATATATATGTATACATATATATATATATATATATATATATATATATGGCCCAAAACACAACAATAAATATATGAATTACAGGCAGAACATTTTACGGTTTTAAAATACTTTGTCTTTTAGTATTTGTTTAACTTTACACCAGTGAGGAAATTTATGGGAACAAAACATCGAAAATGCATTGAA
The DNA here is from genome assembly GCA_036419115.1 of Scarus forsteni. Classification (NCBI taxonomy): domain Eukaryota; kingdom Metazoa; phylum Chordata; class Actinopteri; order Labriformes; family Labridae; genus Scarus; species Scarus forsteni. Next base: position 95,978 of record JAZDUH010000168.1, read on the forward strand.
CTTCATGGAAATTAATTATATCACCTTAAAAAAAGAGTAATTCTCTCTTTTTTTAATGAAAATTATAGGAGGATTATAGTAAAGACAGAACAACTTTTAAAAAGTTTTAAACAGGAAAGCAACCACAACACTGAAGGTAAAATTCTTTTCATATGCATCTTTTATTTTTCTTCTCTGCAGCTTTCAAGTACAAAATAAAAGAGTTTATTAAACTGAGGCAAATTCCTGCAAAATAAAACAAATAACCTTTAAAAATATAAATATATAGATCATTTATGAACTCATTATCACATCTGCCTTTCTTTTCCAAGTCGTCATTGGTGCATCAGAAGTAGATTTTAGTTCAGGTAGAATCACTTTTTTATTGTACACGAGGTAACATGTGAGGAAATTAAAATATTGATGCAACACTGTGGTCTTTAGTCTTGACCAAAGTAAAAGACCTGAGCTAATGATGCACTCATGTAACACTGAGGTCAAACATGTAGTCCATTAAAGCTCCTGAAATGTAACTTCATTATTCTCTCCAGTCTCCAACCTGGTAGCTCAGATTGAACTCTGCTCCTCAGAAACCTTCATCAAACACCAGAGCAGGATCTCTGTCCTCCATCTCAGGAGCAGAGCTAAACCTCACTCACTCCCCTCTCTCTCTCTGGAGCAGAAGAACTTGTTCACACCTTTATCTCCTCCAGGCTGGACTACAGCAGTGCTCCTCTCATCAGGATCTCCATCAAGGACCTCCACAAAGTCCAGAGAGCACAAACCAGCAGTGAGAGGGTCCTAATGAGAGGAACCATGTAGGACATCACACCCATCCTTCAGACTCTCCTCAGGCCCCCTGAACATCTCCAGACTGAACCTAAAATCCCTCTGCCCACCCCTCAGAGAATCCATGGACATGCTCCCTCAGACCTGAAGGACCTACACCTCCCAGAAACCACCACCAGAAACATCTGCTCCATACACACCAAACATCTCCAAACTCCACACTCTGGAGATCAGGCCCTCCAGTCTGCTGCTCCAAAGCTTAGGGACACCCCCCTGACCACCTGAGGCCCCCACAGTCTGCTGAGATCCCTGAAGAAGGACTACAGAGCTTTTTTTTTAGGAGGACATTTCTCTGATCACACCAACACACCATCTCCGCTGATTTTTGTTCCTCATCTTCACTTTGATCATGTGACCTGTTCCTCAGACTAATGACCTCTGACCTTCATGTCTCCATGGTTTATCCTCCTGATGGTGTTTTATCTCTGGAGCTCTGAGAGAATCCTTCAGATGAAAAGTTCATGAGGAGTAAAAAGTTTAATGATCATCATTAAATCAAAGATTAAAAACACTCACACTTCTTCAGACCAGGTCTCAGTCTGTGTGGTCCACCATGGTCCAACCTGGAGACAGAAACCAAAGCTGTGATCAGTTCTTCATTCATGAGGGTCCTGAGATAGCCTCCCTCTCCAGCCCACACCAATCAGGAGGGTCTACAGAAAACCTTCCCCTCTGTCTCCTTCCAGGGTCTGTCTGGGCTCAGAGCTCTGAGTGGATCCTCTTAACCAGGTCAGACCGTGGTTTCAGTGAGACCGGCCCGTGGATGGCTCTCTATTTTCAGACTTCTGCATCAGAAACAGGATCTATGTGTTTACTTCTGCTGTTAGTACATGAGTGTGACCTGTGTTTATCAGTCTGAGTGTGGGTTTAATGATTTCTTTGTGAATGTGGGACCTGATCCAGCAGGAACAACATCTGAGTGTGATCATCTCAGAGAGAAAAGTTTGAGTTCAATGTTTGTCACAGGGGCAGGCTCTGTGGAACAGCAGGTAGTGCACGTGCCTCACAGCAAGAAGGTACCCAGGTCGATCCCCGGGTCGGACAGGGGCCTTTCAAGTCTGCATGTTCTTCCCGTGCATGTGTGGGTTCCCTCTGGACTCTCCACCTTCCTCCGACAGACCAAAAACATGCTCATTAGGTTAACTGGTGACTCTAAATTGCCCTTAGGTAGGAGTGTGGGTGTGAATGTCTGTCTCTCTATGTGGCTATGTGACTGACTGGTGACCAGTTCAGGTGTACCCCCCCCCCCCCCCTCCCAGGCCATTAAAGGGATAAAGGGGAATAGAAAATGAATGAATGAATGTTTGTGACAGCTGTGGATGAAAAGTAAGTAACAGCCACTGTTATGAACAGTCAGATCAAAACATCTACTTCCTGTCCAAACTCAAATGAGTCTCCAGTCTCTCTCTGCAGCCCTGACGTCTCTGACTCTCATTAATCTTACTTTTCAGGCTGCTGAACATCAACATGTGATTCTTTCTTCTTCTGTGGTGTCAATGTACCTCAGGATGTTCAGTCTGCAGTGTGGATCCTCCCATCGAGCAGACAGCAGCTTCTCTCCTCGTTCTCCTGGATGATTGTAGCTCAGGTCCAGCTCTGTCAGAGAGGACGAGCTTAGAGCAGAGTCCAGAGACACACATCCCTCCTCTGAGACCAGACAGCCGGACAGACTGCAGACAGACAGGCAGACAGACAGACAGGTAAATCCACAGTTTGACATCACAGTATCAGGTCCAGAATGAAGGTCTGGCTGTGGTACCTTCAGTCTCCAAAGTAGTATGGGAGGAGGAGCCTTTAATCATCAGGACCTTTAAAGTCCTCCATCAGTCCAGGTCCAGGAGGGAGACCCTAACAGCAGACTGAAAACCTCTTTTTATGATAAAGCTTAAAACAAGTCTGGTTCTAGATACTTCTATGGACTTTGACTTCTCAGGGAAAGAGGTGCAGACTACACATTTAATGACTCTGTAATAGTTTGGTTTATATAAAACAGTAAATGGTCTGGATGTGTTGTTGATTGAGGGGTCCATCATCTCAAAGACTCAGACCTGTTCTGGTCTAACAGCTTTGACCCTCCTGAAAGGCTTCAGAGCTTTTGGTCTTTCCCTGCAGAGTTTTTAGAGGAACCTGATCCATCCTGAGGTTAGCCGTCTCTCCTCTGACCTTTAACCTTCAGGGAGACTGTAAGGATCATGAGAGTCTTCTTCCTGATTATCTTCTGTTTTATGACTAAAGGCCCTCAGTCTGTTTAGTGTACATTTGTAGCTCCTTCATGATGATGGTCAGAGCTTTAACTTTAATTTAAACATTTTGAATGTTTACCTGAGAGTTTCCAGTCTGCAGTTTGGACTCTTCAGTCCAGCAGACAGCTCCATCACTCCTGAATCCTGAAGGTCATTGTTACTCAGGTCCAGGTCTCTCAGACCAGAGGACTGTGAGCTGAGGACTGAAGACAGAGCTCCACAGCTTGTCTCTGACAGTCTACATCCACTCAGCCTGAGAAAAGAATCAGAAGAGCATAAACAGCAAACAGATGAGGATCATTCTTGTAAAAATTCAGAAATCTGATGTAACCTGTGCAGGTAGGTTCACCTACAGAGCTTTGCTGGAGGCTCTGACCACTGGCAGGAGCCTCAGAAGAGCCTCCTCTGAAGCAGAGTATTTCTTCAGGTCAAACACATCCAGGTCCTTCTCTGAGGACAGTAAGATGAAGACCAGAGCAGACCACTGAGAAGGAGACAGTCTATCTGTGGAGAGATGTCCTGTTCTCAGGGCCTGTTGGATCTCCTCCACCAGAGAACGATCATTCAGTTCATTCAGACAGTGGAACAGATTGATGCTCTTCTCTGCAGACATGTCCTCACTGATCTTTGACTTAATGTGCCCAACTGTTTCCTGATTGGTCTGTGAGCTACTTCCTGTTTGTGTCATCAGACCTCGTAGAAGGTTTTGATTGGTCTGCAGTGAAAGACCCAGGAGGAAGCGCAGGAACAGGTCCAGGTGTCCGTTTGGACTCTGTAAGGCCTGGTCCACAGCTCTCTGGTGAAGGTGTTTCAGATCAGGTTTGAAAAAGATTTTAAGGATCTTGAATGGACTCGGTTCTTCTGCCACCAGGTTGACTCCAGAGTTGATGAAGGTCAGATGAACATGAAGAGCAGCCAGGAACTCCTGAACACTCAGATGGATGAAGCAGAACACCTTGTCCTGGTACAGTCCCCTATCCTCTTTAAAGATCTGTGTGAACACTCCAGAGTACACTGAGGCTGCTCTGATGTTGATGCCACACTCTGTCAGGTCTGGTTCATAGAAGATCAGGTTTCCTCTCTGCAGCTGCTCAAAAGCCAGTTTACCCAGAGACTGGATCATCTCCCTGCTCTCTGGACTCCAGTGAGGATCAGTCTCTGCTCCTCCATCATACTTGATGCTCTTCACTTTGGACTGAACCACCAGGAAATGGATGTACATCTCAGTCAGGGTCTTGGGCAGCTCTCCTTCCTCTCTGGTCTTCTGCACATGGTCCAGGACTGTGGCAGTGATCCAGCAGAAGACCGGGATGTGGCACATGATGTGAAGGCTTCTGGACTTCTTAATATGGGAGATGACTCTCTTGGCCTGCTCCTCATCTCTGAACCGTTTCCTGAAGTACTCCTCTTTCTGCTGGTCAGTAAAACCTCTGACCTCTGTCACCATGTCAACACATCCAGGAGAGATCTGATTGGCTGCTGCAGGGCGTGTGGTGATCCAGAGGTGAGCAGATGGGAGCAGGTTCCCCCTGATGAGGTTGATCAACAGCACATCCACTGAGGTGGACTCTGTGACATCAGTCAGGATTCTTGTTTGGTGGAAGTCCAGAGGAAGCCGACACTCATCCAGACCATCAAAGATGAACAAGACCTGGAACTCCTCAAACCTGCAGATTCCTGCTTCTTTGGTTTCTCTGAAGAAGTGATGAACAAGCTCCACCAAGCTGAACTTCTGCTCCTTCAGCAGATTCAGCTCTCTGAAGGTGAATGGAAACATGAAGTGTATGTCCTGGTGGTCTTTGTCTTCAGCCCAGTCCAGGGTGAACTTCTGAGTGAGGACTGTTTTACCAATGCCAGCCACGCCCTTCGTCATCACTGTCCTGATTGGTCCATCTTCTCCAAGTGGTCCTTTAAAGATGTCTTCTTCTCTGATGGTCTTCTCTGGTCTGTGTGGTCTCCTGGATGTGGCCTCCATCTGTCTGATCTCATGTTCCTCATTGACCCCTCCAGCCTCTCCCTCTGTGATGTAGAGCTCTGTGTAGATCTGGTTCAGCAGGGTCAGGGTTCCTGCTTTAGCGATCCCCTCAAACACGGTCTGGAACTTCTGCTTCAGGTTGGACTTGAGTTTTCGTTGACATAGTGAGGCCTCAAATCCTGAAGGAAAAACCAACAAATGACATTAAAGTCTGGATCCTGGACAAAGTCCTGACATCAGATTTTTAGATTGAACTAAAACGATTTTTTTTAAACACGGTGGTAAAGAAAATCAGAGTGAAGTAGATTTAAAAATGTGAACCTCCACTTCCTCCTCTGTATTAAATCTGGAAAAGTTCTTACTGTTCCACAGATGATCAGCCAGCTCGTCCTGATTAATCCTCCTCAGGAAGTCCACTGTGATCTTCAGAAATGCCTCTCTGCTGCTTTTCTGCTCCTCATCTTTACCAACCAACAACTCCTCTCTCTGACCCTCTAAGCATTCTGGGTGATCTCGACTTAATGCTGTCTTGATTCTCCTCAGCTCGCTATTCATAAAGGTGTTGATGTTCTCCTCCAGCAGCTGGAGAACAATGACAGAGTGGAGATTAAATGTGTAGATCACAGCCTGAATCTAATGACAGTCTGTGGTCTTCTTAAAACAGACCTTCACAGAGACTGGATGATGGTGGACCATCAAATCTGAAGATCATGGAGGTTTTTATAGTGTGATGTTCTTACCATAAATATGGAGTCCAGCTCTGATTCATGCTGTTTGGGTTCATCACTGAGGAGACCAGATGTTTCCAGCTGAACTCTGTGGATTAAAACAGGCCACATCAGGGAGATTTAATGACTCAGCATGAAGATAATCAGAGTGACTCAGCATTAACAATCAAAACATGATCTTTGTCTGATGGACACACTGGCTGTTTGTCCGTCACAGCTTTGTGTTGTCTGTAGTCTTGTTTTGCTAAAGCTAATTAGTGCTAATTAACTCTGAAACATACCTGCTCTGTTTGATTAATATCTCCTGAAACTTGTTATGGTTCAGTTAAAGCATCAAACTCTGATTATTTCAGACTCTACAGAGAGAAACGTGAAGGTAGTGAAGTCAGTGGACAGAGTTAGGTGTATCCCCTGGTTCAGAGCGGGCAACTTGGAGGAGGGGGGCTTTGGCGTGCCCGCCTGCTCAGGTACTGTATGAGCACACACACAGGTGAGACCGCTCCTCACAGTGACAGCTCATCAGTGGAGCTCTGCTCATGTGTTTCAAAGGAGGTTTGTGTTTTTGATCCTATGACTTAAAAATATAAAATAAAATCAATAAATGAGGACAGTCTCATTTCCTCTGACAGAGGTCCTGTGATAAAGTAACCCAGTCCTAAACTGCAGTTATTCTGTTATTTTTTTTCACCTTTCTCCCTGTGACTGTCTGTTTGCTTCTACTGTATTTGCTTGAGAAAACTGAGCGTGAGAAAAAAAAATCCGATACAGTTTGTTTTTCTCTGACCTATAGAAGTTTTCATGCACAAATGACATTTCATGTCTGGTTTTACACACATCGTTCTGCACTTCGCCTCCTGCTGCTGCTGCAGTTCACCAGAGTCTGATCATCTGTTAATGTTTTACAGATTTTTACATTTTTAATTCACACAAACAAGCCTTTCACAACTCTGCATGTCAGTAAATATTCAGCTTTCATATCAGCTGATCTGCATGTGGATGAGGGTTATTGTTGAAACGTAAAAACGCTGCGATCCAAAATAACAGAGACAAGAACACAGACATTATCAGTCATAGATAACTCTAAATAAAACAGCTGTGAAGGTTCATATTTAATAAAAGAAAACAATATTTTGAAGTGAATTAGCAAGAGAAGATCAGGTGACACCTTTCTGTTATTTCTCTTCATACAACTGCTCAGGTAAGTCAAAACCTACAAGTAATAAACCTGAACTGTTAGAGCTGGACGGCTGTTTAATCAAAATGACCCAAAATATGACCCTAAAGGGTCGTGTCAGCTGTGAGGATGTGTCTTGTTGTCTGCAGGAGTGACAAATGTCCAAGTACGATTCAGAAAGAGACCATGTGAGTGTGCCCAGGTGCTCTTTAACCGGGCACGGAGCAGTGACCTTTGTTTGACTGAAGAAAAAGTTCATTATTTCTCTAAATCCTCACCTGTCCTCAGCAGGGTGGTCCAACTTAAAGTCAAGAGGATAATTTTTAGACCAGTCACTCTTCATGGACACACAGCTGGGCTCAGGAGAGTCTGGACTCTTCATCCTGATAAACAGAATCATCTTCATCACATACAGTGAGCTGTTATTGAACTGACCTCTAAACCACTGATGAATAATTAACCAAGAAATCTGTTGATAATGGACTGATGATGATGATGATGATGATGATGATGATGATGATGATGATGATGATGAGTCAGAGTGTGATGGTTCAGGTCTTCATCTCACCTCAGACCCTGGTCTTCTTCATACACAGAGGTTTTAGATGGAGGGCCCCCCTCCTCTGGTCCTTCAGTCTGGTCCATATCAGAGCGCCCCCTGCTGTCTGTCAGCTGTGATGAAGGAGTCAGAGAGCAGAGTGTTAACAACAAACTCTGATGGTCTAAAGACATGATTTTGTAGCTATGATTGTATATCTATGACCTTATTTCCACTGTCATATCTCTGTGATCGTGTTTCTATGTTTTTTCTATGACTGTATTTTGATAAACTTTAATTTCTGTTCCTTTATTTCTCTGATCTTTTGTTTGTGTCTCTGTGTCCTTGTCCTCAGTGGTCTTTGAGATCTCTGATCTTTTATTTGTGTCTCTGTGTCCTTGTCCTCAGTGGCCTTTGAGATCTCTGGTCTTCATCTCTCTCTGTCCTCTCACACCTAATATTAATTGTAATTACTATCTTACTGCAATAACAGTGTTATCATACTTATAATTTTATATTTGATGACTGTAATCACAGAGTAAACCCAGCTGATTAATGAAGTAGTTAACTTTTGGTTAAGGTCTGCTCAGGCCTGGACCAGCTAATAGATCATATGCTGCAATAGGCTTAGACTGGCACACTGAGCTTCTCCCTCTCTCTCTGTCTCTCTCTGTCTCTTTTTGTTTGCTCCTCGTCTCTGGTTCTTGTCTTGTAGGCTGCTTGGCTGTGGATGACCTGCCATTCCTTTAGCCCCATTCCATCATCATTACAGTTTCTAATATGAACTTTAGAGGGATAAAAAAAAATCAATCCATGCTTGTTCCCGCAGACAGCTCACATGTATTAGTGTGACCTTGACAAACAATCATGGATGACCTGCTGCTGTGGACCTGCTCCACTACATGAGCTCCATCCTGCATCAAGCATCAACAGAAGTTACATCATTTAGTATAAATTCATACTTTTAGACCAGTTAAACCCAGTTTTATAGTTTAATTAGATGCACATATATCAATCTCTCTATAGGCTCTACAACCAGGAGCTGCTCCGTGATCACAAGATCATCAGAGGATCATTATGTATTTATTTGTTCATTTATTCATTTATTTATCTCAAACTTACAAACCAAACAACAAATTCAAAACAAAATAATACATATAAACACCAAACAACCACACATGTCCATCAAATACACATTTACACATGAGAGAACAGATACATGTATGTCAACACAACAACCAGTTTGAGGAGCGACAGAAAGTCCTGCCCCTTCCTTACAAAAGAGATCCAATATTGAATTAAAATCACAATTAAAAGCAAGCTGCTATCGTTATTATAAATTTCTATTATTATAAATCCATGGGTAATAGCTCCATTTTACAAACTACAGTAAATCCTCATTGAAAAATAAATCTCTGCAAGCACAACCCCATTCTTCAGAAACCCTCCAAGAAAACTAGCAAAATGCACCAAAATTAAGCCCTTCAGAAAATACAGTTGTATATATTATACATATACTTATATGTATTTACATGTTAAATATACAGTGTGTACTGTGGCACTGTCACCAAAGTAAGTAGAAGCCAAGAAAGGTAAGCAAAGGTATTATAATAATAATGATAATAATGATAATAATAATGATAAAAATAATAATAATAATAATAATAATAATAATTATTATTATTATTATTATTATTATTATTATTATTATTATTATTATATACATTGGCATGGATAAGTCATCCATTAACTGCCTTTAGCTCATTCAGAACGCTGCTGCTCGACTCCTCTCTGGCAAGAAAAAGCGTGACCACATCACACCAGTGTTCCCTCCGCATCCCTCCACTGGCTTCCAGTCCGCTTTCGCATCGATTTTAAACTTTTTTTAATCGCTTTTAAACCCCTCAGTGGTCTTGCCGCTCTTTACTTGTCTGAAATCCTTCATTGCCACTCCCCAACCAGAGCCCTATGGTCTTCTGACCAACTGCTATTGAAGGTCCCCAAAACCAGACTTACTCCCCATCCATATAAGAGCCTCCCAGACCATAGAGATTTTTAAATCATCCTTAAAGGCCCACTCTTCTCCCTGGCATTTCACCAATGAGCTTATACAAATCACAGATACTTTAGTTATTATACTCTTACTGTTTTGATACAATGTTTTTCTGTTTTTATAGGTTTTATTGTTATATTTATTTCTGCCAAGGACGTTATGTTTTCAGGAGAGTCGGTTTGTCTGTCTGTTTGTCTGTTAAAAAAATAACTCAAAAAGTAATGGACGGATTTTGATGACATTTTCAGGAAATGTTCAGCATGGGACAAGGAAGAACTGATTCAATTTTGGTGTTGATCTGGATCAGTGTCTGGCCTGCATGACAAAAAAAGGTGATTTTCATTAATAACTACTGAACTAAAATAGATTTCATTATGAATCCAGTTGCTAATGGTATGTTTTCACGGTCAAGGAATCTAAATATTTAGATGAAATAAAGGTAGGACTAATATTTATGGTGAAAATCACAATATGGGAGAGGGCTGTGGCGCTGGAGGAGGTCTGCGCTCTCCGAGTGCTTTTCTAGTCATTTTTTATGTATTTTTGTACAGCACTTTGATCGACTGCTGTCTTCTTGAAGGTGCTCTATAAATAAACTTGACTTGACTAAGATACATATAATCAATATGACTTTCATACTCACAAACTGTTCCTGTATAAAACCATATATTTGCATATTAATTGCATGAATCTATTAATACTTGTCTACAGTGTAATACAGTAAGAGAGGTGAACTTCATTCAGGTCAAGCGCCTGCTCTTACCCTCGAATAGATTTAGTAATTAAACTCAAAGGGAACCTGTGCTCTCACCATTGCAGAAGTATGGAAATACTCCTTGGAATTAATTTAAGTTCTGGAGCCGCAATGCTAAACGTAAGTGCAAAAACCAAACGGAAAAGATGCCAAGACATTCACACAATGGAGGAGAATATTTGAAAAATGCTCAATGAAATTAAGTTTCTGAAATCACGGGTCAAATTGATGATGAACGAGGCTAAATGCTTGACTTTGGACCTGAGGACAATGAAGAACCACGTGGCAGACACCGAGGGGAGAATAAACCAGGTGGAGGAACGAGATCCCGTTGTTACTAAAACCCTCACACACCTGTTGCGACATCAAAAGAAGTAACAGATGGAATGAGCTATCTGGAAAACAAATCACGACGGTTGAACATCAGAATTAACCAGGTAAAAGAGGAAAGTGAGGGTGATGATATGACAGGTTTCATAAAAACTTTAATCAGAGATATCCTGGGAATCCCTGGACAGGATTTTAACATTGTGCAAGCACACAGAGCTTTCACAAACTGACAAGTGGCAAATGGAGCAACCCCAGGCCTATCATTGTTCAATTTCTGCAGTGGGAAATGAAACAGGAAGTATTACACTCTGCTTGGGCAAAAAGAGTTATAAATTACTGAGGATCATGGATCTATTTTGACCATAGTCTCTCTGCAAAACTCTGACAGGAGAGGAACCTTTATGTGCCCATTAGAAAACAGCTTAAAGAGAAACAGTTAAAATCTCACGTGATATATCTATCCAAGCTCAAAGTGTACACACAAAATGGTATTCAGCTGTACGCTGCTGCCAGTGAAGCAAGACAGGCTCTCCTGCATGGTGACACCATCAGTGGGGACCAGCAGCAGGAGGCCCAAATGGATCAGGTGCACCCAGCTGCCTATCAAAAGAAAAATTTGGCTTAAAGCAAAAAATGCCAGATATTATTCTTGCAAGAATCAAACCTATCTTGACAAGAAGCAGTGAAAATGAATAGGGAGTGGGTTGGCCAAATTTCTTATAGTACATAAAATACAAAAAGTGGAGGAGTGATAACCTTGTTTCATAAAAACTTGAATTATACTATCTCACGAAATATTGCAGATGCTCTGGGAGATTTGTCATTACTATTGGTGAACTTAATAAAAGATGACATTTATCTGCTTCTCCTGGCTCAGATGGGTCTGTATTCCATGAAATTAACAAATGTTGGAAGATATACCTCTTGTGATGGGGGGAGATTATAACACTGTCTTGGACAATATAATCGACAAACTATCCCCAGCTTATAGGCACTAAGGCTGAAACGGCATTGAAAATTCTCATTAATGACCAAGCACTAGTGGGTATGGTGAGTAATGCCTCTGAATGAGAAAAACTTTACATTTAATTCAGTAGCCTACCCCACAATTCACATTCCAGATTGGATTTTTCATGGTGAATAAGCCCTGGGTGGACAAAACCCTGTCCTGCAAAATAGGCAGTCGACATATTTGTGACCACAGCCCAGGAGCACTTACTGTAGCTTTTCCTCAAAAGCCCATGCAGCGCTTTAATCGGCGCCTATATGGTAGTACACTACAGGATAAGAAACTGTGCAGGTTCACTAATAATGAAACTGACAACTACCTTGAATCAAACTTGGGTTCAGTATAATCTCAAAGTACACTGTGGGAAGTTTTAACAGTTCAGAAGAAAGATAATGGGATACAGATCTAGGAGGAAGAAACAAAAAAGAGAGAATCAAGTGCAAGTTGAAACTTGACTAAAAACAGCAGAGACTGACTTGTACAAGAATCCCACAGCAGAGAATATTAGGAGAGTGTCCGGACTCATATTTCAGCTTAATTGCCTGTACAGCACTGAAGTGGAATTTGCACTTTCTAGGACACAAGCCAAAATCTATGAAGATAGAGAGGGAGCCTCTAAATAATTAGCATCTAGACTCAAAAAAACGTAAAACCTGTAATTTAATTACTGCCGTGAAAGATAAATCTGGTAACCAAATAATTAATGAAATATGGATGAATGATTTCCAGAGGGAATATTTTGAACATCTTTACAAATCTAAAATAACAACTCCAGAGCATGTCGGCACCAATCATAAGGCCGAACTGTTTCTTAATAATATAAATATTCTTATTATTGCTCATGAAGACCAAAAAAAACTCAATGAGGAGATAACAGCTTGGAAAATTAACAAAGCGATGAGTCAAATGGCTGTGGGAAAATCCCCTGGATTGATGGAAATCCACAAGAATTCTATTCAGTGTTTCACAATAAACTTGCCCCTTTGTTGCTGTCATATTACAATGAAGTTATTCAATACGACTTTTTCTCTCCATCTTCAAATACAGCATCAATAATATTAATTCCAAAGAAAAATAAAGATCCTTTCCTTTGTGAAAGTCAACACCCCCTGTCCATTTTGAACTGTGATTTAAAGACTTTTCCAAGGTGTTATCAAATAGGCTTGAAAGGGTGATAATGAAATTGGTGCACCTGGACCAAGCAGTGTTCATAAAACAACAACATGGTTGAATAGAATAAGATGACTACTGAATATAAAATGGACAAACCAAAAATCACCCATCCTCTCCCTTGCATTGGCCTTAGACAATTTTATTCATTGTATAAGATGCTTATTCTCCAGTGCCGAAGCTTCAGGTATCCCCAATGGTTTAACATCTTGTAAGTTTCCGCTTCATAGGAGAACCAGACAGGGATGTCCCCTCTCTCCATTGCTGTTTGTCCTGGCCCTTAAACCACTTGCCCCTGCTATTAGACAGAATTCAGAAATTACAGGAGTGACAACAGGTAATGAAGTCCACAAATTGTCATTATATGCTGATAACATCTTCATGTTTCTTTCACAGCCCTCTAAATCAGTTAGGAGTGTTCTGAATACCACTGAACAATTTTCCTTCTTCTCTGGGTACAAAGTAAACTGGCCCAAAACTGAGGCCTTCCCCCTCTCTGACTCAGCGTCTGTGGCCAACTTAAGTGTTTTTAATAATAGCATCCCTAAGTATGGCATCAGATATTTTGGCATTAAATTTCAACTGGAGATCAAAAATATAAAAAAAAGTGAACTATGCAAGGATACTTGAAGAAATAAAAATGCAGTTTGAGAGGTGGAGGGGACTCAATCTTGAAGGTTAAAATTGTGTCTATGAAAATGATGATATATCCAAAGTTGTTTTCACTATTTATTATGCTTCCAATTAAAATACCAAAAAAATATATATAAGCAATTTGATAAACTTCTTCTTTCTTATGAATTGGGAAAAAGGCATGATTTAGTTCAGTAATTCTGCAAACACCTAAGAGGGAGGGAGGATTTAACCTGCCAAACATCCAGTTATGTCACTGGGCCTTCACACTGCATAAGTTTGTTAGAACAGTGAGATCCCTTTATACTCAGCTATCATGGGCGAGCATTTAATGTCACCTGCTCATTTGGAGGATGCTCTGTACATTAAACAGCAGATAATGGAGGAACCTCATCCCTGTCTGAGTTATATTCATTCCATCTGGAGATCAGTCCAAAAACTCACTGAAGGAACACTGTCACAATCTTCATGGGTACCAATTTGGAACAACCCTTCGACAACTATTGAAAAAAAAAATCAATGGAAGACTTTGACAGAAGTGTCATCACTAAGGTGGCTGACATGTATACAGGTGCTGAATTTAAATCAGATTTAGAACTGAACACATCAGTCTCACCAAACCATTCACCCTGGTGGAAATACCTTCAACAAAGAAACGTCAAGGAAGAAATGTAAAGACCCTCCAAGGGCAACATACTGGGATAACTATTGGTAAATGATCAATCTAAAATAACTGTACCTGGAATATACAAAGAACTTAATGACAAAATAAACTTTAAAGCAACTAGGGCTCTGTGGAGTAGAGACTTAGAATGTGATATAACTGAAGACGAATGGAACCAAATTTGGGTAAGAGCACATTCAGTATCTAAGGATGTATCATTAAAGTTAACACAACTAAAAACTGTTCACAAATACCATTGGACTCCCAGTAAGTCACACAGAATTGAGCTCAGGCCTACAGGATTGTGTTGGAGGTGCTCACCTCAAGAAGGGACCTACTTACACATGACTGTAGGACTATCAAGAACTTCTGGGCTGAGGTTTGTCAGTGCATGAGCAAAATAATTATATATAGAGCCAGACCCTGCACTTGCCTTCTGCATTTCTTTTCCAGACTTGTAAATCAGACTCACAACAAATGGCTAAGTATAGCTTTTACAGCCACAAAAAAAGTTATTATATTGTAAATGGAGAGATAGCTCAGCTCCAACTATCAAAGAATGATTCAATATACTAGCAAAAATAGCACAATTGGAAAGAGTCATATACTGTAACACAAACTCTGTGGACAAATATGAAAACATTTGGTCTTCTTTTTTAAGTGCTATGGCATGACTTAATGTAAATAAATAAGTAAATAAATAAATAAATAAAGCTGATTTGATATGACAGTAACTTTCCTGGAAGTCTAAAAATGTGAATGTGTTGTAATCTATAGTAACTTTTGTTGTGGTCTGTTGTGCAGTATAGGCAGCTATGGTGTTCTTTAATCAACAGATAAGGTTGTACTGGAGCATCTATTTATTTATTTAGTTATCTTCTCCCATCTGTTTTCTCTTTTATTTTGTTGTATTGTAATTTACTTTATGTTAATATTATTTTTTATTATATTTTGTATAATAAAAGGTTGAAATGAGGTTGTAAATGTTTTGGAGATGATGAATTGTGGAGGCTTTGAAAGATCTTTAAATGAATAAGACACATCTTGCCTCCACATTTATCTACATTTTCCTCTTTCAGCAAAAGTTTTTCTTTTCTTGCACTAAATTGAATGTATATGTCTCATTTGTAAAACCCTCAATAAAAAGATTTTTTAAAAAAGTAGAAGAGGTATGGCCGAATCATGAAGCAGAAGAGTGTGTGTTGTGATTCTTGTGGTCATAAATGTTTGTTTCAATACTGATTTACTGAATATTCAAATACTTTTAACATTTTATGTAATGTTTTTATATATATTTTATAACTTATGTTAAAATTTAGTCAACGCTTTCATGTTATTATTCTTCAGTTAAAGACTTTGTGTTTTACTGTTCATTTAAATATGTCATGTCTTTAACAGAATGAACTATGCTCTTATTTCCTGTCTGAAATTTCCAGACTTGCTTCTTGATTTCAGTTCCTGTTGATTATGCTGACTTAGCACATCTTTTTATACATAAGCAAATGAAGAGGCTACTGTTATGTATGACAATCACTACACAATCTGTCTAACCATGATTTTAGTAACCAAACAGGTTTTAATCTAAGTTTTATCCTGATCCTTTACAGTTTTATTATCAGTACAACAATCATAGGTACATCACAAATAAATTTAATTCCTGCTTATAAGGACTTTGTTTTGATGGAAACATTATTTTGCCCCTCTTTCAATGTAAAATTTACATTTGTGTTTTGAGTGGGTCAGAATACTTTGTGTGACTTCTGAATTGAGTTTATATTGGTAATAGAGTGAGCATCAGATCCCTCCTGGGTTTGGGGACACAACAAGCACAAATGAGTATCTGTTGTTTTGTGACAAGCCCTGAAAATACAACCAACAACTGCAAAGATTTACAAGAAACTTTTCTGTACAAGCCCAAAGTCTCTTAAAGTAAGTAAACCTGGCAACTCTGGCTACTGCATAGTTATGCATGTGACACAGTCTTGAGTGTGTTGGGATGTCCCGGGTTGACCCAGGCGGGCATGAGAACCACGATAAGGGGATGAGGAAAAGACAAACTACCTACTGCACTAACATCCTGCTTTGTTGTGGGGAGCACACAGACAGAAAAACTTAAAATAAGTGACCTTGGTAATGCAAGAACAACTTTTGTCCCACTCTTTATGCTCCCTCAGACTTTCTGCTTCCTTCACAGCTACAGTAATAATCAGTGTTCTAGTCACCACGCAGTCGTAACAAGAATAAGTCAAGGATTTTTTTCGTGGGCAGTTTTAAACGGGGACAGGTCATCCACAAAATGGACTGTCCTGAAAGATCATGGACGTCTTGTCACCATGAAATATATACCAAGTACACTAGTAGATAGAGATGAGTGACATGACCTTATAAAGTAAAATTGAAGTATACTTTTATAAACTTAATTTGTTTAAATTTAGTCTGAAGGAATATTAATTGTGCATATTTTCTAGTACAGTACACGTATATGTTCTTCTACTTATACTCAAGTATAGATAATAAAATTAACTTCAAGTTCACTACTTTATGGGGGTGCTGGTTTGGCGTAGTGGTTAGCACCCCATGTACTTGCTTCTGCAGGTCCAGGTTCGAATCCCGCCTGTGACCAGTTTGCAGAGTGTCTTCCCTTACTCTCTCACCCCCTTTCACAAGCCTATCCACTGTCTCTCTCCTATCAATAAAGGCACAAAATGCCCAAAAAATACATTTAAAAAAAAAAAAAGGTCACTACTTTATACTCGGCAGCCTTTGGGGCCGGTGACGTCCCAACACTCTCTCGCCTCTCCTGCCGTCTGCTGGCCTCTGATCATCTCCAGATCATTAACATGCTCTCTTACCTGCTGAGAAGTTCTCCTTCTTCTCCAAAATGTCCGAATAATTCAAGAAATCACAGAAAAGTGTCACTCACCGTAAACTCCAGCTCAGAGAAAAACAACTGCGCCACAACCGCTGGAAGTGAAAGTACATAAAGGAAGTTCAGTGTCCATCAGGGGCGTCACAGGAGATGCACATGACGAGAGCAAATGGATCACATGACCACAAAATTTCACAACCAGCTAACAAAGACTAAGAAATGATTTATTTTTACTATTTCAGTCTATTTTTTTCTAATTCAGTCCAACATAATGTATAAATGAATGGTGAGCTAAGAGAGCTATAAGTTGCCAAACAACGCCACCTAGGGAATAAACCCCGGAAAATATTTAATCTCAGATATTATAGAAGGTCACACCAGGTTCAATTTACCACAGGGCAAGAGACGCTACATAAAAATATACAAAAAATATTTTTTCCAACAATGATTACAATGCACACTGTTGTCTCTACTGGTCACCAAGTGAGTACTGAAGTGTCCCTCCTTGGTGCTGGAATGAACCACAGTGGCCCAGAACAAAATCAGTGGAATTAAACACCTGTGGCACCTTACGCACACTGAAGATCTGTTACAATAACCCAGCACCAGGAATTGGGTCGCCGCCTTGGTCCACAGCACCTATCCACAAATGAAAAGAGGAGTTAAACACAACCCTCAAAGTAACTAACAGCTGCCTAAAAACACAAATCAATTAAGTAAAGAATAACAAAAAACAATGATCATTACCACAATAAAGAACCTCAAATTACACATGAAATGAATCACAACATGAACACAGTAAGTCAATAAATCTTGTGGTGATAAAAGTCCTGGCACCAGCTCAGAAAGAGGCTGCAGGGCTGCTGCAAAAAAACAGAAATAACTCGGAGCAGAGGATTTAAATATCAAGAAAAGGTGGACATCACTGACTCACCACCAGGACACCTCCACACCTCCACAGGACACTACCACCTCCCCAGAAGGGCTCCCATTGGGGCGAGACGGCCCCATGACTCACAGGATCTGAGTGGAAAAATTCAATGTTACCACTCGAAGATGGGAAGGGGTGTTCGATTGTTCAAATTAATTGTTTTCTCTGTTAATAGTGCCAAACAACAGAGGGTTACATTTGCTTCTGCTCACTGTAACATTTGGATAAGGCTGCTTAGTTCATCTCTTGAAACTTAAATAATTTACATTCCCCAATTAAGAGAGGAAAAGTCCTCAGCTACCTCAAGAAAAACAACACTGACATATGTTCCTCCAAGAAACACACTTGGGAGCGAAAGAACATGAGAAACTTGGCAAGCTTTAGGGGGGACAGGTCTTTAACTCTTTTCAGTCGAGCTCGAGAGGATTATGCACTTTATAGAATAAGTGTCATTTCAACCTGAAAAGGATCCAGGAGGTCCCTATGTTAAAGTTCAGGGCAAAATGCACTCTGTTAAAGTTATGTCATCGTGGTTGGGGGAATAGACTTTCACCAGAGTCTCTCTTAAACAGTAATTGTAAAGCTGAGCAGTGCAGAGGGTGTGGAAGTCATGGTTGGAGACTTTAATTTTACACTAAACTGCAAATTAGATCGACCCTCTAATGGAGCTGAAACTAAATCTGCAAGGGAACATAAGTCATTTAAGATTGTGGTCTATGTGAGGCATGGAGATTTACACACCCAAGGGATAAAAAATTCTCCTTTTACTCTGTGGTTCACAATTCATAACGCGGTTAGATTACTTTATCATTTCAACATCTATTAGTCACATGCTCACCCAGTCTGTTTGGCAATCTTACCAAAATACCCTTATCTCCTAAACGCCACCAAGATTTGAAAAATGTATAATATCACATATACTTCTTTTCCTAGAAACTAATGCTCCATCTTCTCCCTCCTCCTCAATCTTATGAGAAACTATCAAAGCATATTTGAGAGGGCAGATCATTTCATATACATCCAAAGAGAAAAAGAGGACCAACAAATATTCAGAACAGCTTGAACTAGAAAAATAAAGAAACAGAAAAAAGAACACTTTCAAACTAGATCAGCAGGTTTATATAAAACTCTTTGAGAGAGGAGACAGTTTGACATTTCTGCTACTTACAAAGCTGAAACAGTCCTGCTAAGAGCACGACAATGTTGCTATGAACTAGGGGACAAAGGCAATTAAAGAGACAGCAGTCAGATTCTAACATTCATCAAGTTGGGAAACAAGACTTAACACTGACTTGCAACCTCAAAGAGATTAAAAAAAGTTATATGCAATTTGAAAAGCAACCATATACATCAGAGAACAAATGCAACCCTTCAGGTATTGAAAGCTTTCTGAATTCATTAAACTTCCATCCTATCACACGAGGTAAAGGAGGAATTGGATCAGCCAGTTACCAAGAGAGAAGTACTGAGTGAGCTCATGTGCCTTCAGTCTAGGAAATCACCAGGATTATGCTGCGTTCACACTGGACGCGAATTGGCGTCAATCGACGCACGTAATGCCTGTGACGCGCCGCGCTTAACGCCCGAGGCTGGACACTGGACATTTTGACAAGCAGAGGGACGAAGCGCGTCCTGGCGCAGGCGCAGTGGAGAGCCGGAGCTTGTCGGACTCAGTAATAACCCGTGCAGGCAAATCCAGCTGGAAACGAATATTTACAGAACTTACCTTCAAAACCTGTCTCCTCAGAGACTTTCACCCAAGCCTGCTCCTTTTTGTTCCGGTCTCTGTAGAGTGCACACGTCGAGTAGTAGAGCTCCGGATGATAGCAAACACCGCAGATAAACCTCTCCTCCATTTTTGAGAGAGGGTTTGAGCAGGAGCAGGAGACCGGGGCGTCACACGTCATCAAATCAAACCTGTCTGTCTCCTCAGCGACTTTCACCCAAGCCTGCTCCCTTTTGTTCTGGTCTCTGTAGAGTACACACGCCGAATAGTATAGCTCCGGAACATAGCAAACAGCGCAGATAAACCTCTCCTCCATCTTACAGAGGGCTTTGAGCGGGAGCAGGGGGACGTAGCGTCATACGTCATCAAATCAATGACGTCGGGGTGGGGGATGTCATCGCTGATTGGCTGCCGTGCCACAGCGTCAAGCGAACTGGCGTCGAAAGTTCAACATTTTCAACTCGAGCGTCGAGGCGTCGGGGCGTCGAGGGTGTCAAACGCCTCAACGCTCCATGCCTCATGCTACGGCCACACCGGACGCGAATTTGCGTCGACGCGCGTCGAGATTACATACAAAGTCAATGCAAACACGCGTCTTGACGCAAATTCGCCCCGGGCGGCATGTTGGAGGCGTTTGGCGGCGCGTCTGGAGCGTTGGCGCGTTTGGCAGCGCGTTTGGAAGCGTCGGCGTTTTAGCGCCCCAAACGCCTCGGCCTTCGAAAGTTGAAAATATTGAACTTTCGACGCCAGTTCGCGCAGCCAATCAGCGATGACATTCGCCCCCGACGTCATTGATTTGATGATGTGTGACGCTCCGCGGCCCCCTGCTCCCACTCAAGCCCCTCTCAAAGATGGAGGAGAGGTTTATCGGCACTGTTTGCTATCATTCGGAGATTCGGCGTGTATACTCTACAGAGACTGGAACAAAAAGGAGCAGGCTTGGGTGAAAGTCGCTGAGACAGGTTTGATTTAATGATGTGTGACGCCCCGGCCTCCTGCTCCTGCTTCTGCTTAAACCCCCTCTCAAAGATGGAGGAGAGGGTTATCGGCGCTGTTTGCTATCATCCGGAGCTAAATTACTCGGCATGTGTCCTCTACAGAGACTGGAACAAAAGGAGCAGGCTTGGGTGAAAGTCGCTGAGGAGACAGGTTTTGGAGGTAAGTTCTGTAAATATTCGTTTCCAGCTGGATTTGCCTGCACGGGTTACCACTGAGTCCGACCGGCTCCGGCTCTCTACTGCGCATGCGCCCGGACGCGCGTCGTCCCACAGCTTGCCAAAATGTCCAGCGCCCAGCTGGCGTTAAGCGCGCTGCTACAGGCTTTACGCGTTGTGTGGCCGTAGCATCAAACGCGCCAGACGCTCCAAACGCGTCCAACGCGCCGCCCGGGGCGAATCTGCGTCAAGACGTGCCTATGCATTGACTTTGTATGTAATCTCGGACCATTAGACAGATACACAACCAAATTTTATGAAAGATATCTACCACACCTACCTCCCACCCTGAGTGAAGCCCTGGTATTGTTGATCTGTAAGACGGGAACAAAAAAATCTTTAAATCTTTTCTGTTTTCTGCCCACTTCATATTGTCCAATTTCTATGCTCAATGTGGATCTAAAACTCAGTGCATAAATGGTCACTCTCATATTAGAAAAACATCTCCTGTCCTTAATAAATCAAGATCAGACTGGATTCATTAAAAATAGAAAAGCTATAAATAATCTCAGCCTTTTTATTCACATTACATCTGAAGCTAAACAACTTAAAGACCCTGTTACAGCAGTATCTTTGGATGCTGAAAAGGCATTTGCCTGGGTGGAGGGGGGTTTCCTGTGTAAAGCTCTGGAGTACTTCAACTTTGAAAAGAAATGCATTAGTTGCATTTTGTATGACAAACTTAGAGCAAGGATGAGCACAAATAACACTGTATCAGATCCTTTTGCCATTAATGGACCAACAAGACAGGGACCACCACTGTTGATGTTCTGTTATATGTGAAGAAGCCTAAAATCTCTTTTAGGAGTAACAGATGTATTCAGCCAGCTTCAGGTTACAAAACAATATGGTCAAAGAGTGAAATCCTCACAATATGAAGGTCTGCCCCCCTCTTCCTGAATCATGCCCACCATTTAAGATTAAACCTTGTATTAAGTATTTGGGGTTTGTGACAAATAGTGATTTTGATAACCTTGTCAAATTAAACTACAGTCGCAATAAAAAGTATGTGAACCCTTTGACAGACATCCCAGGAATATTGCTGAACTGAAACAGTTTTGTACAGAAGAATGGTCCAAAATTCCTCCTGACCATTGTGCAGGTCTGATCTGCAACTACAGGAAACATTTGGTTGAGGTTATTGCCGCCAAAAGAGGGTCAATCAGTTATTAAATCCAAAGGTTCACATATTTTTTCCACCCTGCACTGTGACTGTTTACAGAGTGTGTTGAAAAAAAACATAAAAAAATAATTTTTTTTTCTGCTGTATTAGTTTAAGCAGACTGTGTTTGTCTAGTGATCTGACTTAGATGAAGGTCAGAACATATTTTATGACCAATTTAAGCAGAAATCCAAGTAATCCCAAAGGGTTCACATACATTTTGTGCAACTGTACATCCCATTATTAAAGAAAATTGACCAAATTAAATAGAAAAATTTACCAAACTCGCTCATTGGGAGAGTAAATGTCATAAATGACCATCATGCCAAATCTTTATTTCAGTCTGTACGAATGGACTCCCCAATTTCTTCTTTAAAAATAATATTCCTTAGTACATACGTTTTTATGAAACGGTAAGACCCTGCAAATAAAGAGAAGTGCTCTGACACTGCCTTTTGAAAAGGGAGCTCTAGGTCTTTTCTGATCCTGAACTGTATTACCTTGACACCCATTGACATTAATGCTATTTGTTTGAAATGAAAGAAAAGCCTACGTGGATTCAAATTGAAAGACACGTTTTGAAACTACACAATCTGTCTTACACTCCCTGCTGCTTTACGACAAAGAGTACCAAGACTATTCCAGCAGATCATATTATTATTCACTGTTTAAAAATATGTGAGGATGTTCATATACAGATCAGTCAACCAGATTCCTTTTCCCACAAAACCCCTCTTATTCACAACACCACTTTACCATCAGCATGAAGAGATCAAGCCTTTATGGTGTGGACTCAGCAGGCGATTGAAAGATACAGAATCTGTACCAATGTGAATTATTAATGACATTCAAAGACCTCAGGACAAAATATCAGATCCCACCCACCCACTTTTTCAGATGTCTACATGTCTTACACTATATACAGTCCAAACAGGGAGGATTGTTGAATAAATCAAAGCTTTCCTAACTAGAGTAGTTATTGTTTGAAGAAATGTACAAATCATATATCAAAAATATATATTATTAGAATATTCAGTGATACACTATGGAATCAGATTTGTGCCAATAGAATAAAGCAAAGCTTTCTAAAACTCAAACAAATAAAATGGATATAATTAAAAAATAAAACTTACTCAACCAAAAAAAAATCTTGTCAAAAGCAAAAAATATCACTCATTGTGAAAACTGCTTTTTTCTGAATTGACATAACATCAGGTTTACAGCCGTGATACTCGAAAAACTCATCAGCCAATAGGAATGCGCCCCTCATAGGGGGAAACATGAAGATCCCCCAATTATCACTCAGTAGATCAATGAAATCAACTCATGTGCCCCCTTAGAGAAAATAACATATTCTTTTTTTTTTTTTTTTTTTTTTTTTTTTCTTTTTCCCCTTGTCTGCATTATCTTTACAGCTGAGCACTGTCTGGTGGCAGCGTTGGAAAGACAAATGCAATTTTTTTTCTAGCAGTGAGAGATATGTGAATATGATTCACTGCTATAGTGACCATCACCAGCCCTCCCTGTAGGCTACTCCATCAAATCAAACTTTATTTAACCCCTGATGGGAGCTGAGGGGGAGGGCCGTGCCACACCACAGTGTGAAAGAAGGGGAAATAGTGACAGACAAGACAGGACAAGACAGGACAAGACAGGACAAGACAAGACAAGACAACTGGGAGAGGAACAGACAGGTATTGTAGCTAGTTTAAGATAGTAGTTCAAGTGTTGTGCTGATGTAAGTCCATACTGGAAGTATGTGGTGTGTATGAAGAGGGTGGCTCATGTGTAGAGTGGGGGGGGGGGGGAATGGGATGAAGACCCTGATTCGGGTAGTGGAGGTGGAGGGGAGGTTAGGAGAGGGATGAAGACCCTGGTTCGGGTAGTGGGTGTGGGAGGGGGGTAGGGAAGGGATAAAGACCCTGGTTCGGGTAGTGGGTTAGGACAGGGAGAGTTGGAACGGGATGAAGACCCTGGTTCGGGTAGTGGGTGTGGGGAGGGGGTGGGAGTGGGAAGGGGATGAAGACCCTGGTTCGGGTAGTGGGTTTTGGAGGGGGTAGGAAGGGATGAAGACCCTGGTTGGTAGTGGATGAGGGAAGGGAGCCAGGGACACCAGAAATGTGGGGTCTTGATAGTAGGGGCGGTGTGAGCCTACATCAATAAGAGATGGAGTGGCATGCATCCCAGTATGTGAGAAGACGTATAAGAGTGGGGGAATGGGATGAAGACCCTGGTTCGGGTAGTGGGTGGGGTGGAGGTTAGGAGAGGGATGAAGACCCTGGTTCGGGTAGTGGGTGTGGGATGGGGGTAGGGAAGGGATAAAGACCCTGGTGCGGGTAGTGGGTTAGGACAGGGAGGGTTGGAACGGGATGAAGACCCTGGTTCGGGTAGTGGGTGTGGGGAGGGGGGGGTGGGAGTGGGAAGGGGATGAAGACCCTGGTTCGGGTAGTGGGTTTGGGAGGGGGGGTAGGAAAGGGATGAAGACCCTGGTTCGGGTAGTGGATGAGGGAAGGGAGCCAGGGACACCAGAAATGTGGGGTCTTGATAGTAGGGGCGGTGTGAGCCTACATGAATAAGAGATGGAGTGGCATGCATCCCAGTATGTGAGAAGACGTGTAAGAGTACCTGACTCAGCATATTCTGACGGGATCTATCATGTCTCTTAGTTAGTCTCGACAGGAGCTTGAGTATCTGTATATGCATGCATGTGAGGTGGTCCCCGAATACCCGAGTAGTTGCCCAAACCCAGGGAAAACACGGCCATGGGCGCCCCCCGGGCCACCAGGGCAACCGAGACCCCCACACAGTCCCCAAACTACCAGGCCCAGGGACAGCCCCAGGACCCAAGGGGGCACAGACCTGCCCCCCCCGCCGACACCAAAGACAGCACCCAGGGCCCAGAGCGGCAGCCCCTCCGCAGACAGCACCCGCCCTCCCCGACCACCCGCCCACCCGGCCCCAAGCCCCCCCCGCCCCAGCACCCAGCCACCCCCACCCCCCCGCGGCAGGCCGGGGGCCCCAAGCCACCCAGGAGCCAGGTCCCCGGGACCAGACCCCTCCCCAGAGGGGGGGCCACGAACCACAGCTAGGTCAGGTGGGGCGAGATGTGGGTGTGTAGCGGTGGGGTCGAAGTTGCCGCCTGCCCCCCAGAAAAGCCGAGGTCATGGGAAGCGCCGGAGACCGCTGCCCAAGCGCCGGAAAGAGGCCCCGCGGCCACCCGCACAGGACAGCAACCCCGAGGCAGCCCGCCATGCCGAGGCCCCCAGTGAGCAACAGGCCGAAGGACCCCGCACCACAGCCCACCAAGGGACACATGCCCCAGCGAGGCCCACCCGCCCCCCAGGGCCCCCGCCAGGCCCCCACCCGCTGCCACAGGAGCCCAACCGCACCTCGAGAGCCGCCGGCACCACCCATCCCCCCGCAAAGTCATAGCCAGCAAAGCCCGACCCCCACAGCCGCACCCAGCCTATGCTAGTGACAAACCCTATATCACCAACCCCCCCCCCTCGTTATTCTGCAACTTGCTTCCAGACAAGATACATTATCCCTACACCGTGATTAAGAGCAGCTAAGTGTGTTGAGGTGCATTAAAACTGGGGACAAACAGGACGAGTGGGGGTCCACCAACCCCTCCTCTCCCTGCCTGGCCCAGAGAAGTGGATGTTGTGTTGCATAAAAAAAAATACAAAGGATAGGTGGGGCAGGCAAAGGGGAACAGAGAGCGGCCACAGCCCAAAACAGACTCGCCCACCCTCCAGCCCCCCCAAATTAGTGTATGTAGTGCAGTTAAAACAGGAGGACGGAAGAGACAGAGGGGTCGAACTGGTCGCTCCTCTATCATCCCCGACCCCAGAACTCTAAGTGTTATGAATGTGCCCAACAGTGAAAATATATACAAAAGTGCAATGTGTGAGTGGTGAAGTGCAATTAAGAGGTAGGGCTAGTGAGGGCGGGCCCAACCACCCACAACAGAGCGGGGCACAGAAGCAGCACCAAGCGGCTCCCGAACAGTAGGCCCCGGGATCCTGGCGGCACCCAGGCGAGCCCCAGTGAGAAGCGCGCCCAGCAGGAACACCCACCCCAGCAGACTGCAGCACCAGAACCACCGACCCAGCACCCACCAAGGACCCCATTTAGGCGGGCCACCCCCAGGGCGCCGACCCCCAGGGGAGGACCCCAGGGCACCGGGACAGCGACTCCCCGGCGCCCACCCCCGCCCGAGCCACCGGGGGGGGGCAGAACCAGCACCAGAGGACACCCACCGCCACTATCTCCTGCCCCATGGCAGGATCTGAAGCCGCCCCACCCAGACCCAGTGATGCATCCAAGATGCTGCAGTCCCCGGAGGCAGGCCAGGCCCCAGCGGCCGACCCCCAGGCGGCCGAGGGCCCCCAACCCCCCGCAAGGGGAGGGGGGAGAGCAGGCGAGGGGGAAGGAGGAGGGGAAGGGCCACAGGGCGGACAGCAGGAAGGGAAAGGCACGGGCGCAGCACAGAGGGGCCCACCACACCCTAGCCCCAAGGCCAGCCAAGGCACCAAGCGTGGGAGGAGGGGCGGCGCCATCCCAGGCCCCACTGTCCGAACACGGACCCAGCAGTCACAGGGAACAGGAGGGAAGGCACAGAGCACCCCAGTACCCCAGAGGAGGCCGCCAGGCCAGCGAGCCCCACAAGGCAGTGGGTCAACCTGGGTACCTAGGTGGAAAGATGTCTCCGACCACCATCACCAGAGTATATTTACCTTCCTTGGGTCCCACGAAACTGAGCTATTTACTTTCCTTGGGTCCCAGGAAACTGTACTTTTTAAACTGGTAGAGAAGAGAGAGAAAAAAACACAAAGAGAACAGAACAAGAGGGGCAGTACTAGCTTACATGAGAGGAATATTTGGTTATGAGCATAGGTATGCTAAAAAGGGTTGCCAAACTGAGTCCTGGTCTTCTGTCCTTTGCATGTTTGATTCAGTTAGATTTTCCAATGATATGTAGTCCGCCAGGAGGTTTTTCCAGTGTGTAATGTTTATCGCTTGTTTTGATTTCCAGTTCATGAGGATAGTTTTCTTAGCGATGGTTAGGGCTATGAGAAGTGGTTTATTTATTTTCATATTATGGTTGAATGATGATAAATCCCCTAGCAGGCACAGTGAGGGGGACAGAGGGATGGGGCAGCCCAGAATGTTTGAGAGAGATGTGATAATATCAACCCAAAAGTGCTGAACAGGTGTGCAGTTCCAAGTGGCATGAAGGTAAGTGTCTGGAGTGTTTTGGGAGCAGTGGGTGCATGTGTCAGATTGTGCTAAACCCATTTTAAACATCCTGTGCCCTGTAAAGTGAACCCTGTGGATGATTTTGTACTGGATTAGTTGAATATTACTGTTAGTGCTCATAGAAAAGGAGAAAATAACATATTCTATTAGGGGTCATTTAGAGGCTTTCCATAAGACCTGGGACCCTTGGATGAATTATATAGAACTGAATCAACTTAACATGAGAGAGGACACTCCCTCTGTGAACTTACTCAATATCACATTAACAGTCTTCTACATGATCCTGACAACTTGAATTCAATTTACTTTATTGACTAATTTATTCATTTATCTTTTTTTCTAACTTATTTTGTTTATTTATTTATTCATTTACTATTTTTTTTCTTTTCCCCTTTGCACAGGTGTATTAGTGGTTTCTTATATTTGTATATCTTGTCATAATTTGTGATCAATATTACCGTTGATCTTTGATTACCTGCAGTTATTTACCACTTTAGTCTTCCCAACTTTCCAAGCTTTGTTTGACGGACTCTGGATGGGGGAGCTGTTAGTGAGGAGGCCAGAGAGTTCTTAATAGAGAGAGTGAAGACACCTGTATGTTCATGCAAATACAGCAGCTCAATGTGACAGGACAGAGACAGCAGCTTTTGTCATGGCACCAGTTCTGATATGTTTTGTATTTTTTCTTCTTTATATACAGGTATTTACTTCCTTTTATATTTTAATATTAAATGTTGTTTGTTTATATGTTAAAATTACTGAAAAGAGCTCCTTTACACCCCTGGGACTATGGGCATGCCGTTTGTAAAGCAGCTCAAAAAAAAAATAAAAACAGCAGCATTTTGTCATATTTAGCTTCAAACCATGTACAAATAACTGGTGTGTTTTTTCTGGTTACCTTTTGTGACATTTACAGCAATATTTGTCCTCTTAGAAATATCTGAAGAAGTTAAATGTAAATATATTTAATGTCACATTTGAATGCTCAATATAAATAGAAATATAAATGTTGGATTTAAATATAAATATTACATATAAATCTTGAATATAACAATTTAATACAAATATAATTTTTTCATAAAAATATAAAAAAGTGCTGTATCTTAATCTCTCGGGCATTTAGCTAACATGTTAATTTTCTCTCTAAATAAAATTGAGTTTTCATCAATGATTCAGTG
Organism: Scarus forsteni; assembly: GCA_036419115.1. NCBI lineage: Eukaryota > Metazoa > Chordata > Actinopteri > Labriformes > Labridae > Scarus > Scarus forsteni. Next base: position 124,419 of record JAZDUH010000168.1, read on the forward strand.
TGTTTGTATTTTAATGAGGTGTTAATGTGTCTTTTTAATGAGATGAATATTTAAAAGCCTGTACTGCAGCTCCACATAGTGGTCAATACAGGCTAACATACTTGTTGCCCTCCTGCCCTCAAACTGGTGACTTGACTTTAAGGGACAACACCTGACAGACATCAGAGAGCTGCTTATGAACCAGCTGTAAGTTGCATCTTTATTTTATTTATCTTTATTTTCTTTATTAAAAATAAAAATAGATACCTTATATCAGAATGAAGAGATCAGGATCTCATGAGTTAGAGACAAGAAAAATAAAAAGGAGACTTCTGTAAATCCTCTCACAGTGGCGATGATGGCACCTGAACAGCAAACCGGAGCTGCGCTGTCCGCGGTGCTGAACCTGACAAATGGACCGGATCAGCACCGCGGACAGCGCAGCACCGCTACAGTGTAAACGCTCTCAGCCCTCAGTGCAGCTCACTTGTGATGGATGAGCTAATTAGCAGTCTCGTGTTTGTCTGTCTGTCGCCGCCACTCGCTCGCGCTCGATGGTGATTCAGAGACGATGATAGATGTTCATGTCCCTTTGAAGTTTTGTCACTTTTACGTTTATTTTGTTTGGTGTGAATCATTTATATGACATGTCATGTTTTATTTTCCAAACTAAATAAGCAGCTTTAGAGTGTTGAGGTTGTTTGTAGCTTGCTGGTATGTGTGCATGACTGTTAATCATCTTTAGAGTTCAGCACAGTGTTTAATTAGCATAGAATCAGACTTCATAACCAGCTGTGTTGATGACTCATGATTTAACTTACTTTATGTCTTAAAAAAAAACACACACACACACACTCAACTTCTTCTAACCCTTAAATGATCCCTAAAAAGACGTACACATTTGATCCATTTGATCCTCCTACCAAATTGGTTCCTCCCTAAAAAGTGCTATAAAGATCAAATTTATATATATATATATTTTTTCACTTTAAATTACTCAAACTTCCATAACTACTTGAGCCTGAAATATTCATATCATGTTTTAATCATGGTATGGGGTTTTTAACCCTTTAAATGCCTGCATGTTTACCAAAAAACAGTGTGTTTATCGTAAAAAAAAATGAAAAAACATCAATAATTTCCAAAATATACAATTCAATGACATTTAGGTCATAATTTCTATTAGACCCTGGGATGGGTCAACAATTGGAAGAAACAATGATTTTGATGCATTGATCTATTTTCCGCAGAGTCAGATTGAAACAATCACTCATGCATTTGATCCTCGGTACCAAATTGGTCCCCTTCCTAAAAAGTGCTATAAAAATAAAATTTATTTATATATTTTTTTGACTTTAAATGACTCAAACTTGCAGATCTACTTGAGTCTGAAATATTCATATCAAGTTTTAATTATGTTATGGGGGTTTTAACCCTTTAAATGCCTGTATGTTTACCGCAAACCACTGTGTTTTATCGTAAAAAAAATGAAAAAACATCAATAATTTCTAAAATATACATTTCAATGACAATTGGGTCATAATTTCTATTCGGCCCCGGAATGGTTCAATGATTGGCGGAACTATGATTTTGATGCATCGATCTATTTTTCTCATTTTTCAACACTCATGCATTTGACCTAATTGGTCCCCTTTACTTAAAGTGCTATCAAAGTATTATTTATAATATTTTTTCCACTTTTTACAACTCAGCCTCTTACAACTACTTGAGCCTGAAATATTTATATGAAGTTTCAACTATATTATGGGATTTTAACCCTTTAAATGCCATTTTGTTTATCGAAAACCACTGTGTTTTTATGTTATTATGTTAAGTGTGGGTCGGCATGTTCAAGATGTGCGCCAGGTGGGTGTAGGGGAAGGTTGCCATGGAGGAGTGTTGCCCAGGGTGAGTCCTGTTCCCCTTGGCCCTGGTGGGGCCAGACCTGGGGACCTGGTTCTCCGGGGTGATGGAGGGACATTGGGCTGAGAATGATGGGGGAGGGGGTCTAAGAAGGGGGTTTGGGTGGAGGAAATAAGGCTAAGTTTACACAGACATAAGGCGCAAAGATTTTTCCTTTGCGTTTTCAAATTCTTCTGCGTTCAGACGACGACACTGGAGACGTATGGACCCGCTGTAGTGTGCATGCCGGTTCAGTAGATGGCTGTGTAGGTCTGCAGAGAGACAGCACTACAACAACACACGTACAAAGAAGAAAGACACAGGAGTTTCTTTTCTGGACAACAAATCAGTTCAGACTACAAATCTGTCTGGATAACAAACCGAGCACGGTAAGAGGCTCACACGTTACTCAACAGATGACCGAATCATAGTTCCAATTACTGTCTGAGATCCACTTCTGGTAAGAATGTTCTTTTGGATTTTTTATTTTTCAATATCAAACTCCATGTAGTTAGGTTCACATGATGGTGACCAACTTCTATTTCATTCCAAAGTGTTTTTCTTTGTCAGTTGATGGAAACTGGACTGGATTGTAAATTAGTTTTTAATACTGTATAAAAACATTCTGTTTTATTTGTGAAAATGATACATAAATGTGTATATTTTATGTGTCACTTGGCTCTTTTAAGACATTTCTTGTCCTTGTCCATGTCTTCATATGTAAAGTACCTGTTCAGAAATGCTCACACAGCTTTGAAGATGCAACTTATTATTATTATTATTATTATTATTATTATTATTATTATTATTATTATTATTATTATCCCATCCATCCAGAAACCAAAACATCAGGCTGTCAGTCATCTGTTTGGTTTATTGTGACACTTGATCTGAGTCTTGAATCCGTTAATTTCTTTCTCTTATCCAGTTTTTTTTTTTTTTAAATGAGAAATCATCACAACCAAATTGATCATCAGCCATATCAGGTTTTTAAATGGTTAAGTGGTACATAAATGATGCATTATTTACATAATGTTTGCATTACTTCATTTGATCTTTATGTTTGAAAACATACATGTGTGTCAAACTCTCTGAACAAGACATAAATTCATTCAGGATGACTTAACAGGTTATGTCATTGTTGTCGTGTTCTCTCATCTGGAAACAAAATAAGTAATTTTAGCCTGTTTATTTTAATTAACAGAGGAAGTACATCCATATGACATCCAAAGTATTCTTCTGTTGATTGGATAATTTGACATTTTCAGTGCTTTATATAAGTATTACTGCACATTTAAATCTTTGACTTTGTCCAAATCAAAAAATATTTCCTGTGACCCAGTCCTTGGCAATGACCCAGTTCTAGCAATGATCTGTTAATGCTCCAAAGCCATCTGCACACCTCACAAATGTATACCTTTGTGCACATGTTTGACAAATTAAGATCTATGCTGGCCATTCAGGTTCACAACCTTGACTGCTGTGTTACAGAAATGTTATAATTGCTTAACTTGTCCTCACATCAAAATAATGGAAACGTTGTCACAGTAATAAGGTATTATATCCAGATAATTATTAAGTACCCTATGTAAAATATTTTTTATAACCACTAAGAAGCTTTTATTTTCGATTATATCTTGTTCCCTTTCCATACTTACTCAATATCATTACATATGAAATCATTATATATGATTCACACTCATTATTTGGACCAAATTCATCATTATAATGACACACAGGATCATCTGGATTTTCTTGTTGGAAATGGGCCCTCACAGAAACTGCCTTTCAAAATAACAGCATAACACAATCACCTTTGTCTTTCTATGAGTGTCAGTCTGAAGAGTTACTTATACTTGTCCTTGATACGCCACAGAATAACAGAGAAACATTAGGACACAGGACAAGAAAAAAGAACCCAAGAAATCCCATATTCTGCTGACCCCTCTTGAGTCTGTCCACGGCTCCATCGCTCACAGCAGAATGTGGGATTTCTTGTTCTACACTCCTAGTTATTGCAGAGTGCGCATTCCTTTGGTTTGGTCAGCCGCGGCTCCCGTAGGCACCCGTAAGTGTATCATAGAAATGCCAAGTAGTACTGTTTAGGCTATAAACATGTGCTAAATGATGTCGTTTCGAGTAAATGGTGGACGTTACCTGCTCAGGACACTTGGATTACAGCACACGAGCAGTATGGAGGAATATTGCCGACTTTTTGTGGACTTTTAAGGACACTGTTTGTTCAGGCTCCGATCTAAGCATTGATATCAATGTCAGTGGACAGCGAGTATACCCCCAGATCTCCGGCTGCATCCTAGATGTTCCAAAACTACTCCACAGTGTTGTTCAGCATGAGGGTGAGTAGAAAGTGAGGCCAAATCGTTGTTTGGGTGTAGTGTTCCTTTAAGTAAATTTCAAATGGCTACAATGAATTATAAATGTTTAATGTCTTACCTGGAGCACATAAGAGGGAGCACATTACTCCCATCCTGGCCTCCCTGCACTGGCTGCCTGTGCATTCTAGAGTTCATTTTAAGATTCTTTTATTTGTTTTTAAATCTTTTAATGTTCTGACCCTATCTTACCTCTCTGAGCTTCTTCAGCTCTACGCTCCTCTGTGCCTCAGGTCAGCTGATCAGCTGCTCCTGGAGGTACAGAGGTCAAAACAGAAGCATCGAGCTTTTTCTGTCGCTGCTCCTAAACTGTGGAACAAGCTTCCCCTCCCCATTAGACAAGCCCCTTCACTGTAAATTTTTAAAACTCACCTTAAAACTTATTCTTATTCCTTGGCTTTTAACCCAACATGAGACTCTGCTTCTGTTTTAGTGAAGTTTGTTTTTAGTTACTTGTTTTATTATTTTTAAATTGTTTTAAAAACAATGAAACATCTCTTTTAGTTTCTATATATTTTTTTGACCATTGTTTTAAATTGTTTTATATTTTCTTTATTTATGTACAGCACTTTGTCTCAGCTGTGGTTTTTAAAGTTCTCTATAAACAAAGTTGAGTTGAGTTGAGTTGAGAAAATAAATAAAATCAGCTAAAATTACGAAAGCGCATTGCATTCACTGAATAAAAAAAAATTAGACATTTGATCTCATAATTAGGAGATCCCATTGACTACAGACAACATGTGTTGCTACTCTTGTAAACACTGAAGCCAGAACGGTGGTCTGATCATAAGCCATAAGCCATGCTGTGACTTTTCCTTAATATCTGCCCAAGTTTTCTGAATCATATTAGAAAATAATAATACCTTTAGTTCCCGTGATTTTATCATTTTGCAGCAGAAGCTGCAGCAGCCATATGCACGAGTAAACAGGAGGCACTGCCAAATAAACAGCCTGTGCAAAAAGAAAATATATACATAAATATAAAAATAAGACCCAAGGCTCCTGCAAGTGACCTGCACTCAGGACTGGGATCTTATGCGCTGTCCACAGTGCTGAACCTGAGAAATGAAGCATTCAGCACCTTGGACAGCGGTCTGTTTACGAGTGCATGTGGCTGCTGCAGCTTGTGCTGCAACACCATAAAACCCCCTCCACTAGATGTATCAGTTTGTCTCCCTCCACAGTTGTCTGTGTGACTGCAGCAGCTGTTGGAGGAATAAAAACCTTTTGAGCCTCAGAAAACAAACAGAACAGAATATTCAGGAAGACTCATGGCTTATGATCAGACCGCTGTTGTGGTCCTAGTGTTTACATGAATGGTAAATGGTAAATGGTAAATGGACTTGAGCTTATATAGCGCTTTTCTAGTCTTTGACTACTCAAAGCTGCTTTACACCGCAGGTCACACCTACCCATTCACACCCATTTGCACTCACATTCACTCACTGATGGTTCAGAGTAACTATGTTAGTTATCCATCAGTGTCTCTAACACATTCACGCCCTTTCATGCCCATTTACACACCACTGACGCAGCAGTGGGAGCAACTTGGGGTTAAGTGTCTTGCCCGAGGACACACCGCCATGTGTCGCCCAGAGCTGGGCTTGAACCTGCAACCTCCCGATCACTGACCAAGCGCACTATCCAACTGCGCCACCGACGCCCATGAGTAGCAACACCCCCTGTCTGTAGCCATGACAGTTAGAAAAATGCTCCAGTAAAATCTAATCTCATGAAACTATCACAGATTGGTCACATGTCCTGATGGAACCATCACTTATTTAGTTGGCAGCCCCCAATACCTAAAACATCTTCCAGTATGCCTGGAGGCACAGTTCTCTGAGTCTCGCCAAAACTCGACTGGTTGCATTTCAAATACCTGAATTTGTATCCGTGAAGCACCCGTGTTGGTTTCACTGCTCCTGCAGAAGGACAGTGACATCCAGCACGTCAGACTGGGCTTTCCACCTGCAGTCAGAGACTTGAGATGCCTGTACAGTGCTGACCAGTGGCGATTGCTCTAAGACTGCAAGGGAAACTCAGCTTCCCCTAAAATGTCCCCCAAAAAAGTGTTGATATGTCCTGCTGTGTGTACATTTCATTGACTAGATATGCGCTAGGATACCTTCATCTTTTGTTCAGAATCAGCTACTTATCACAGGTAACTGGTGCGACTTCCTTCTCATTCATCCCCGCAGCGTCTCAGCGCTTCAAGACAGCCGGACGCTGAGCGTCTTCAGACTTCAGCGCTTAGAGTGGGTTGTTCCATTGTGGAAACTGGACGGTCATTGGATAAACGCTGGGCTTTGTCCCGCCCATCGGACGCTCAGCGTCTCTGGGGGTCTATGAGGCAGTGGGCTGGCCTGGACGCTCAGCTTCTGCATGATGATTGGATGATCTGTCTGAGGCAGAATCCTTTTCTGATTGACAGTGAAATGAGCCAATCAGCGATCTTGAAGGCTCATCCTTCACCGGGGTATCTTCTAAGTTTTACATTCAGTTGTTCTAGACTGATTCGGAGGATTTATCGGTCACCAGCGACTTTATCTTTCTTAAAAACGACTAGCGTTGTGTTTGAAGATTCTCTCCTGCCACCTTTTCTTTTCACAAACGAGCAGCTGTGGCTGGGGATCTTCTCTCCCTCTCACTCACACTCACAGCCTGTCAAACAGTAGTTTCACGTAGCAGCTCCAGCTGCTAGCAAGCTGCACATCATGGCAGATAGTATGAATGTTGTAGACCAGTTTTTGGCGAGGCCATTTGATAGTCTTCCTTACGAAGAGAAAATTAGAGTCAAACAGTAGGGCAGATCAACTCCTAAGATTGATTTAGTGCACAAGGTGTGGAAAAGTAACAGGTCTTTTCAGCATTCCTGGTATGACAAGGTGAGCTGGCTCACTGGAAGTGCTGTCACAAATAAAATGTGTTGTCTGGTCAAAAGTGAGTTTTGGGGAATAAAATCCCAGGAAAAGACACCTAGTTGGTACAACAGGGTCACAGATCATTTACATAAATAAATAAATTTATGATGTAGGCCAGAAAAAAAATGAGCTTCCCCTCCCTGACTGACCAGCAGTCGCCACTGGTGCTGACATAATGATATTAACACCATCATCATTTTTTTACAAACATCAGAATTTCCAGTGTATGAAACCGAAAAGATGGTAATAGCAGATCAACTGCAATTGTGTCATCACTGCCATTCTAAGAGGATTTACAGACGTTTTGTTTTTTCTTTATCTTTTCTTGTGATGATGAGATCTTGATCCGTTAATTATGAGATAAGGTGTCTATTTATTTTTCATTCTGTCAATGTGCTAAGGAGGCAGCATGCACACGCAATCAACACACATTCTGTCAATATTGAACCCATACCATCAGTCAATCGTGGATATACTTTAAAATAAAATAAACTATAAAACAGCTATAATAAATTATATAATGGCTAATATAAATTGCCAACTGTATAAAATAAAAGCTAAAATTAATGATAAAACATTTAAATTATCAAAACTTTAAAATAAATTATAAAACTTGAGGTTCTGAGCTTGTTGGAGGATGATGTTCTGCATGATACATCCCTATCTACTCTGGATTCTTTGGTTTTGTTTGTTTGTTTTTCCTCTTTTTATGTCCCCTGATGTTTTTGTTTTTGGAGTGGTGTCTGGATGCTGAACATACAGGGTACCTAATGTTTTGGCTACTTGTTCTATGGCTCGTTGCTGCACTCCCTGTATATTATTAATTATTATTATGACCATATTAAATTAATAAAACTGTTAAATATAAAGAGCATCAGTGAAAAAATCATCTATTACTAACTTAAACAGTTGAATATAATGAGTCACTACAGAGTTTCATATTTTATGTTCTTGTGAATTCAAGCTTCATTGTTTTTATATAACCTTCATCTTTGTTCAAACTCTGTCATCTATTTTCCTGTTCAGTTGAATTAGATTTTTTACATGTTTCAAGTTAATAAAAAATGTACTTTATTTCAAGAATGATTATTCATAAAAACATAAAACTGTAAACTGTTTTAATATTTGACTAAATTAATTTACTTTAGTTCATATTTTATCAGTTAATAAATTAATCAATGTTTAAGAAATATATTAATCAGTTCAGTAAATTATGGATTTCTGCATTATAAATAATTTGACAAATGCACTTTTTCAGTTTAATAATATCTTCATATATTCAATATTTGTTGTGTCAGTTCATTAAATTTATTTGTTTTTTTTAATATTTTGATCAGTCTGCAGTTGGTTCTTGCTGTTCAAATGCTCATCATCAGGTAAATAAAGATATGAAACATTTATTTTCTTCATATTATTTGAATTATTTCAGTCTGTTCAGAACAATCAGCTGTTCATAGGTGACATCAGCTGACTGATGATCAGCTGTTTCCTGTCAGCACAAACAGACGTCTCTTCAGGGGACGCTGCAGAGGACAAGACGTCTCAGGTCTTTGAGTCCTCTGCAGGTTTGGACTCCAGAGGACACAGAGACAATGAACCACCAGACCAGACCCTAAACCCAGGATAGAGGGGCTCAGTGAATGTGGTCTCTGTGGTGTGGAGGTGGATCAGTCCATCAGAGGAGACTTCATAGAAGGACAGAGATCCAGCAGGACAGTCCACATACACCCCTACTCTACCAGAGGATGGAGAGGAGGAGGAGGAGGAGGAGGAGGAGGAGGAGGAGGAGGAGGAGGAGGAGGAGGAGGAGAAGGAGGAGGAGGAGGGGGTGGATGTTACACTTTTACTGTGAAGGACAGAGTAAAAACGACCACAGCAGCTCAGACTCCAGGAATGATCATTACGTCCAAACAAACATTCATAACTGCCTCCTCTCCTCCTGATTCTTCTGTAACTCACTGATACATAAACATCTCCTCTCCACTGGACCTCCCAGTAACAGCGACCGCTCAGAGCAGACCTGCACAGCAGCTGAGGATAAAAAACATCAAATCTGTCTGGATGATCAGGATATGACTGAAGCTCGTCCACATGTGTCACCGTCCTGTTGTCTTCAGACAGTCTGAGTTCTCTGTCCACTGTGTTTGTGTCCACCTCCAGCTCACAGGCATCTGATGGAGAGAAGGAGAAACATCACAGCAGCAGGTCATCATCTGATCATCTACAATCATCTGAGCTGACGCTCCATCAGTCTGAGGGTTCAGAGTCAGCTCTGATGGTTTAAGGTTTTATCTCTGCTGAGTCAGTCATGTTTGACCTCTGACACCACTCTGCTCCATCTTTCTGTCTGAACAAGTTTGATTTCTGTGTTTGTGGCTCCATGGTCCACGTTCAGTTTTCATACAAGTTCTCCTGAGATCTGATTGGACAGCAGCTGAGTCATGTGAGGACGAAGCTTCATGTTTAATCTGTCAGATATTCCAGGATTTAAAGCAGCAGCACAGAGGTTTTTTTTTTTTTTTTGGTCTGTACCAGAGAAGAAGACCTGAGCTAATGATGCATTCATGTAAGACTGTGGTCAAACATGTGGTTCATCAAAGCTCCTGAAATATAACCTCATTCTTCCCTCCAGTCTCCAACCTGGTAGCTCAGACTGGACTCTGCTCCTCCTCAGAAACCTTTATCAAACACCTGAGCAGGATCTCTGTCCTCCATCTCAGGAGCAGAGCTAAACCTCACTCACTCCCCTCTCTCTCTCAGGAGCAGAAGAACTTGTTCACACCTTTATCTCCTCCAGGCTGGACTACAGCAGTGCTCCTCTCATCAGGATCTCCAGCAAGGACCTCCACAAGCTCCAGAGAGCACAAACCAGCAGTGAGAGGGTCCTGATGAGAGGAACCATGTAGGACATCACACCCATCCTTCAGACTCTCCTCAGGCCCCCTGAACATCTCCAGACTGAACCTAAAATCCCTCTGCTCACCCCTCAGGGCATCCATGGACCCGTTTCCTCAGACCTGAAGGACCTACACCTCCCAGAAACCACCACCAGAAACCTCTGCTCCATAAACACCAAACATCTCCAAACTCCACACTCTGGAGATCAGGTCCTCCAGTCTGCTACTCCAAAGCTAAGGGACACCCCCCTGACCACCTGAGGCCCCCACAGCCTGCTGAGAAGAAGAAGGAAGACAGTAACATTTTTTTTTAGGAGGAGATCACACCAACACACCATCTCTGCTGACTTTTGTTCCTCATCTTCACTTTGATCATGTGAACTGTTCCTCAGACTAATGACCTCTGACCTTCATGTCTCCATGGTTTATCCTCCTGATGGTGGTTTATCTCTGGAGCTCTGAGAGAATCCTTCAAATGAAAAGTTCATGAGGAGTAAAAAGTTTAATGATCATCATTAAATCAAAGATTAAAACACTCACACTTCTTCAGACCAGGTCTCAGTCTGTGTGGTCCACCATGGTCCAACCTGGAGACAGAAACCAAAGCTGTGATCAGTTCTTCATTCACGAGGGTCCTGAGATAGCCTCCCTCTCCAGCCCACACCAATCAGGAGGTTTCTACAGAAAACCTTCCCCTCTGTCTCCATCCAGGGTCTGTCTGGGCTCAGAGCTCTGAGTGGATCCTCTGAACCAGGTCAGACCGTGGTTTCAGTGAGACCGGCCCGTGGATGGCTCTTTATTTTCAGACTTCAGCATCACAAACAGGATCTATGTGTTTACTTCTGCTGTTAGTACATGAGTGTGTGTTTATCAGTCTGAACGTGGGTTTAATGATTTCTTTGTGAATGTGGGACCTGATCCAGCAGGAACAACATCTGAGTGTGATCATCTCAGAGAGAAAAGTTTGAGTTCGATGTTTGTCACAGGGGCAGGCTCTGTGGAGCAGCATGTAGTGCACGTGCCTCACAGCAAGGTACCCGGGTCAATCCCCGGGTCGGACAGGGGTCTTTCTGTGTAAAGTCTGCATGTTCTTCCTGTACATGCATGGGTTCCCTCCGGGCACTCCAGCTTCCTCCCACAGACCAATAACATGCTTATTAGGTTAATTGGTGACTCTAAATTGCCCTTAGGTATGAGTGTGAGTGTGAATGGCTGTCTGTCTCTCTATGTGAACCTGTGACTGACTGGGGACCAGTTCAGGGTGGACCCTCCCCCTCCCCACGACCCTGAAAGGGATAAAGGGGTATAGAAAATGAATGAATGAATGTTTGTGACATCTGTGGATGAAAAGTAAATAACAGCCACTGTTAAGAAGACTCAGATCTAAACATCTACTTCCTGTCCAAACTCAAATGAGTCTCCAGTCTCTCTCTGCAGCCCTGACGTCTCTGACTCTCATTAATCTCACTTTTCAGGCTGCTGAACATCAACATGTGATTCTTTCTTCTTCTGTGGTGTCAATGTACCTCAGGATGTTCAGTCTGCAGCGTGGATCCTCCCGTCGAGCAGACAGCAGCTTCTCTCCTCGTTCTCCTGGATGATTGTAGCTCAGGTCCAGCTCTGTCAGAGAGGACGAGCTTAGAGCAGAGTCCAGAGACACACAGCCCTCCTCTGAGACCAGACAGCCGGACAGACTGCAGACAGACAGACAGATACACAGACAGGTAAATCAACAGTTAGACATGATACTTTCAGGTCCAGAATGAAGGCCTGGCTGTGGTACCTTCAGTCTCTAAAGTATTACGAGAGGTGCCTTTAATCATCAAGACCTTTAAAGTCCTCCATCAGTCCAGGTCCAGGAGGGAGACCCTAAGATCAGAATGAAAACCCCCTCTTTTCTGATAAGTCATAAAACAAGTCCAGCTCCAGATGCCTTTATAGACTTAGACTACTGAGTGACTGAGCTGAAGACCACAGTTTTAAGGACTCTGTCCTATTTTGGTTTATATGGAATGGTGAATGGTCTGGATGTGCTGCTGATTGAGAGGGTCAATCTTCTCATAGACTCAGACCTGTTCTGGTCTAACAACTTTGACTCTCCTGAAGGGCTCCAGAGTTGTTGGTCTTTCCCTGCAGAGTTTTTAGAAGAACCTGATCCATCCTGAGGTTTGCTGTCTCTCCTCTGACCTTTAACCTTCAGGGAGACTGTAAGGATCATGAGAGTCTCCTTCCTGATTATCTTCTGTTTTATGACTAAAGGCCCTCAGTCTGTTTAGAGCACATTTGTAGCTCCTTCATGATGATGGTCAGAGCTTTAACTTTAATTTAAACATTTTGAATGTTTACCAGAGAGTCTCCAGTCTGCAGTTTGGACTCCTCAGTCCAGCAGACAGCTCCATCACTCCTGAATCCTGAAGGTCATTGTTACTCAGGCCCAGGTCTCTCAGACCAGAGGACTGTGAGCTGAGGACTGAAGACAGAGCTTCACAGCTTCTCTCTGACAGTCTACATCCACTCAGCCTGAAAAGAGTCACAACAACCTCAAAGATTAAAGAAAGTTCTTTTAATCAAACTTTGAAGACCTTCCTCCTCTGTAGTAGTCCTGATTATACATCCTGGTGTTTAAGACCTAATAGATTTTTACCTGAGAGTCTCCAGTCTGCAGTTTGGACTTTTCAGTCCAGCAGACAGCTCCTTCACTCCTGAATCCTGAAGGTCATTGTTACTCAGGTCCAGGACTCTCAGACCAGAGGACTCTGAGCTGAGGACTGAGGACAGAACTTCACAGCTTGTCTCTGACAGTCTACATCCACTCAGCCTAAGAAAAGGATCAGAAGAGCATAAAGAACAAATAGATGATCATTCTTGTAAAAATACAGAAATCTGATGTGACCTGTGCAGGTAGGTGCACCTACAGAGCTTTGCTGGAGGCTTTGACCACTGGCAGCAGCCTCAAAAGAGCCTCCTCTGAAGCAGAGTATTTCTTCAGGTCAAACACATCCAGGTCCTCCTCTGAGGACAGCAAGATGAAGACCAGAGCAGACCACTGAGCAGGAGACAGTCCACCTGTGGAGAGATGTCCTGTTCTCAGGGCCTGTTGGATCTCGTCCACCAGAGAACGATCATTCAGTTCATTCAGACAGTGGAACAGATTGATGCTCTTCTCTGCAGACATGTCCTCACTGATCTTTGACTTAATGTACTCAACTGTTGCCTGATTGGTCTGTGAGCTACTTCCTGTTTGTGTCATCAGACCTCGTAGAAGACTTTGATTGGTCTGCAGAGAAAGACCCAGGAGGAAGCGCAGGAACAAGTCCAGGTGTCCGTTTGGACTCTGTAAGGCCTGGTCCACAGCTCTCTGGTACAGCTGTGTGATTGTAGATGTGTTGGAGGTTGATGGTTCTTCTGCCATCAGATTGACTCCAGAGTTGATGAAGGTCAGATGGACATGAAGAGCAGCCAGGAACTCCTGAACGCTCAGATGGATGAAGCAGAACACCTTGTCCTGGTACAGTCCCCTCTCCTCTTTAAAGATCTGTGTGAACACTCCAGAGTACACTGAGGCTGCTCTGATGTTGATGCCACACTCTGTCAGGTCTGGTTCATAGAGGATCAGGTTTCCTCTCTGCAGCTGCTCAAAAGCCAGTTTACACAGAGACTGGATCATCTCCCTGCTCTCTGGACTCCAGTGAGGATCAGTCTCTGCTCCTCCATCATACTTGATGCTCTTCAGTTTGGACTGAACCACCAGGAAGTGGATGTACATCTCAGTCAGGGTCTTGGGCAGCTCTCCTTCCTCACTGGTCTTCAGCTCATCCTCCAGGACTGTGGCAGTGATCCAGCAGAAGACCGGGATGTGGCACATGATGTGAAGGCTTCTGGACTTCTTAATGTGGGAGATGATTCTATTGGCCTTCTTCTTATCTTTGAACCGTTTCCTGAAGTACTCCTCCTTCTGCTGGTCAGTGAAACCTCTGACCTCTGTCACCATGTCAACACATCCAGGAGGGATCTGATTGGCTGCTGCAGGGCGTGTGGTGATCCAGAGGAGAGCAGATGGGAGCAGGTTTCTCCTGATGAGGTTGATCAGCAGCACATCCACTGAGGTGGACTTTGTGACATCAGTCAGGATTCTTGTTTGGTGGAAGTCCAGAGGAAGCCGACACTCATCCAGACCATCAAAGATGAACAAGACCTGGAACTCCTCAAACCTGCAGATTCCTGCTTCTTTGGTTTCTCTGAAGAAGTAATGAACAAGCTCCACCAAGCTGAACTTCTGCTCCTTCAGCAGATTCAGCTCTCTGAAGGTGAATGGAAACATGAAGTGTATGTCCTGGTGGTCTTTGTCTTCAGCCCAGTCCAGGGTGAACTTCTGAGTGAGGACTGTTTTACCAATGCCAGCCACACCCTTCGTCATCACTGTTCTGATTGGTCCATCTTCTCCAGGAGGTCCTTTAAAGATGTCTTCTCCTCTCATGGTCTTCTCTGGTCTGTGTGGTCTCCTGGATGTGGTCTCCATCTGTCGGACCTCATGTTCCTCATTGACCCCTCCAGCCTCTCCCTCTGTGATGTAGAGCTCTGTGTAGATCTGGTTCAGCAGGGTCAGGGCTCCTGCTCTAGTGATCCCCTCAAACACGGTCTGGAACTTCTGCTTCAGGTTGGACTTGAGGTTTTGTCGACATGCTAAGGCATCAGATCCTGAAGGAAACACCAGTAATTGACATTAAAGTCTGGATCCTGAACAATGTCTGACATCACAGAGGGCTGCTCAGACCTCCTCATTTTATCAAAAAGTCTGTTTTTATTCAAACTTTGTGGTTATGAATTTTATATTACAATAGATAATAATTATTAAAGATTAATTTGTGTAACACAATCAATTCAAAGGTTTACAAAGTGCTTTGACAAACACATATGAACATACAGAAAACAAAGCACATGATTCTTTGCACAAAAGGATCAAACCAACAACAAGCTCAATTTTTATCCAAGAACCCTCACAAACAAATCACAGAATAAACCAAACACAAAAAGAACAAAGAGGAGAGAGCAGCAGCATTTCTGGTATCTTTCAGACCAATAAGCTCATGGAAGGGAGAAGATTTCAAGAAACATGTGGAAACCTAAAACCAAGAAAAATCCAAGTCTCCCCACATTCCTCCCAGAAAGAACCAGTTCTCAGGTCATAAAAACCCAGACAATACATGAACAGAGGAACATAAGGAAGACCATGAGGACCAAAATAAGAGGAGGTAAGATGGGGAGATGCAGAGGACGAGTGAATAGAAGAGATAATCAGTAATAAAAGCAGTAACACAAGGAAACAATAAAAAGGAAAAACAACTATGAAATGAGACAACAATTCATGAAATATAAAAACATAAAAAGGAGAAAACACAATAAAACTGCAAAAAACTGACAAACATTAAGAGTTTGACACAAGATTACCAGTCAGACAGTAAAGCAATGCAGCATAGATTAAACTAAATAGAAATGTAAAGTAAGCAATAATACTGATATGAATAAGAAAAGTAAGCAACAGACTAAGGAACTTTATGTACCAGAAGCTTAATTATGAGAACAATAAAGACAAATATTGGGCTAAAAAGACAGAAAATCAGAAACAACGTTAAAACTGAGGAGACATCACTTGAAAGCAAGTCTGTAACGGTGAGTATTAAAGTGACTTTAAAGACTGTTTCTGCAGGCCTCGACTCTTGAGGCAGGTGGTTTAAAGTAAAGGAGCTCTGATGGAGAAAGCTTGATCACCTTTAGTTTGGAGTCTTGGCCTCTGCCTGAGGATCTGAGGCTGTGAACTGGTGAACAGATCAGTAGCTCTGAAATAGAGCTCGACCCATGAGTGCTTTAAAAGTGATGAGTAAAATCTGAAAGGAGCTAAAGTCAGGGTGATATGATGTGGTCTGTGAAAACCAGTCAAAAGCTGAGCTGCCGCATTCTGAACAGGTAAGAAAGAGATTGTTGTTATGGGTTATGGATGATTTTGTCTGGTGGGAGAGTAATTGTTTTATATTTGAGATGGTTCTTAAATGAAATAGGATTGAAGTCTTTCTTTGATATGGTTGGAGAGGGTGAGGTCAGAATCAGCATTATCCTAAATTTCTGGCTGTAGGTTTAATGTTTAGTGAAAGAGGACTGAGGCTGGACTGTATGAGGAGGGAGTTTATATGTGACAGAGCATTATTTTAGATTTCAAGTTATTCAGCTGAAGTGGGTTTTCTGCCATCCAACACTTGAAGTCACTTAAACAGTCAGACAGCAGCGAGACCTCTTGGGTCCTCAGGACTTCGAGCAAAGTCTATCTGTGTGTGGTCACGGTAGAAGGAGAGTTGGTGGTTCTGAATTATTTGGCCAAGGGGCAGCATGTAAATCTTGTTGGGATGAATACCATCATGCATGAAAAGTGAGATTCTGCCCCAAAACAGATTAAAATTGACAATGACTTGAGAGTTTTGTGAGGGGCAGGATTTTGCACTCTGCTCTACGTCTGAGCGTGGGAATTGGGCCTGAATTAAAAACATTAAAAAGAAATTAAAATCCTTCATGTTGGTGTCAGACTATCTGGGGGAGGTGCCAACATGCAAATCAATTTTAGGAAGAGGATGGGGAGTAAATGCAGCAGGTTGTCCAATTTTATTTTGGTGGTGGAGCCAAGAAAACAGTGAATGATGGTGTTTATATACTGATGGACTTGGTAATGTCACAGTCTCCAGTCTCCTTCATCCAGAACTCTCCTTGCCCCTCCCATCTCATCAGGCAAACTCCACTCACCTGTGCTCCCTGCAGCTCATCTCATGCAATCTGCTCAGCCTACTTCAGCTCCAGCTCCACACACACCAGTTGTCAGATCGTCTTCGCTCTCATGCAAGCCTTTCCAACTGTTTACCTCAGACTGGTCACCCATTGCCAACCTGTTTAATCTCTCTTCCTGCCCTGTTTGCCTTGCCCTTGGACTGATCATTGGAGTGACCTGTTTCTGCTCTGAATCTGCCTGTTCGTCTGCTACCGACCTTGCCTTCTGTCTCTAGGACCAAGTTTTCTGCCTAGTTTTCTGTCAGAGACAGTCTCTGCCCGACAGAGACAGTCTCCGACAGAGTGTCGGAGACTGTCCTCCGACACTCTGTCGGAGACTGTCCTCCGACACTCTGTCAGAGACTGTCCTCTGCAGCGTAGGGGCCCCACAGGGAACGGTGCTGGCGCTGTTCCTCTTCACCCTCTACACTGCTGACTTCTCCCACATGTCCCCTACCTGCCATCTGCAGAAGTTCTCTGATGACTCTGCCATTGTCAGCCTCATCACAGACAGGGACAACAGGTCGTACAGAGAACTCATCCAGGACTTTGTGGACTGGTGCCAGTGGAAGCACCTGCAGATCAACCCTGGAAAGACCAAGGAGTTGGCCGTGGACTTCCGCAGGCGCCCCCACTCCCCCCCATCACCCGTGAACATCCAGGGAAAGGACATCGAGATGGTGACATCTTACAGGTACCTGGGTGTTCACCTCACCTCAACCATAAACTGGACTGGACTGTAAACACTGCTGCACTTTATAAGGTCAGAGCAGACTCTATCTGCTGAGGAGGCTGAGGTCTTTTCAGTTGCAGGGGGCACTCCTCAGGACCTTCTACGACTCTGTTGTGGCCTCTTTAATGGAGTGGTTTGCTGGGGTGGCAGCATCACAGCAGCTGACAGGAGGAGGCTGGACAAACTCATAAAGAAGGCCAGCTCGGTCCTGGGATGCCCTCTTGAGCCTGTGGAGAGGAGGACTACAGCCAAACTCCATGATCCGCGATCATGGACAGAGACCCTCACCCCCTCCAACACACACTCACTGCACTAAGGAGCTCTGTCAGTGACAGGATGCTCCACCCGAAGTGTGTGACAGAGAGGTATCGCAGGTCCTTCCTTCCTGCAGCTGTTAAACTCTACAACAAAAACCTCTCCAGTGTGCAATAATCTCTATCTTTTTTACTGTAAGGGCTCCAAATTCATCCTTCTTTGTTCTAGTTTTTTCAAATTCTCTGATTGTCCTCTATGACATTTTTAGTGCACTAAATAATATTGTTTAAGTGTAATACTGTATATACACTGATTTTCTTATATATTGTAAATACTGTTAATAATATTGCGGACAGGCAAATGCTCTTTCATTTATTTTTATTTTCATTTCACTTATTCTCATTCAGATCTTTTTATATATTGTTAATATTGTTAAGATTGCTGGAAGGTTCATGCTCTTTCACTTATTTCATTTTCATTTCAATTATTCTCATTCAGATCTTTTATATATGTTAATATTGTTAATACTGCTGAAAGGCTCATGCTCTTTCATTTATTTTCATTGAATTGTATTTATGCTATTGTCTATTTTATTCTAATTACTTATAGTTTCATTTGTAAATCTTTCTCATGTTTCTCTTGTATCCTGCTGCTGCTGTAAAGCTGAAATTTCCCCCTGCGGGACTAATAAAGGCATATCTTATTTTATCTTATCTTATCTTAAAAGTCCTGACTGTGCTGGTAATCTGATCCCTCATCTGTCCTTGACTCTCCAACTGTCTGCTCCCAGCCCTCTGTTCAACTGGACTGCTTGACACATACCCTCCTTGAGGCCTGAAGGTAACATCTCCAACTCCTGCACCTAAAGACCAAGACTGTCTGCCTATTGAATCAGTCTGTGGTTTGGAGGTATCATCACCGACTACCAAGCTGGAGACCTGGGTTTGAATCCTACACAGTTCTTGTGAATTTTCCCTGTGTTAAATAAAGACAGTTAATCTGCTGACTGTTTTGCGACTGGGCTCTTCCAGTGTCAGGTTGTGACAGGTTATGGAGTCTGCTGATTGGTGCAATAGGAAGACAGAGAGGACAATGAGCTGAAATGTGCTAGCTGTTGATGTAGGTGGGGAGGCAAAAATGAGGTGAAGAAAAAGAATTGGATGCCCAAGGGAGGGAGTCCCCCACCCCCAGCTCCAACCCCCTAACACTGAGAGCCTAGAGATGGCCTCCTTTAGCAGTCCGGCCAGCACTGCCCTGAACTGTGGAGCTGGGCAGTGACTCCACTGCAATGGGATCCATCGGTGCAGGTGGAGCCAGAGCAGAGGGGTGGACTGAAGCCTCATCCAGGACTGAGAAGCAGCTACAGAGGGAGAGCTCTATCATTATCACTGAGCAGTGATAATGATAGAGCTCTCCCTGGAGCTGTTTTGTTCCTCAGCCTCAGTTTTTGATCAACTCAGAGGACCTGCTCTCTTTATAACGTTTGACCACCACTGTGTATAACCTTTGCTGTTGAACATTTGTGGGACAGTGGTTGTTCTTCAGGACTCCAGCTCCAGTGGTTCAGCGGTCGTCCCTCCTGTCATCTGCTCTCTGTGTAGACCACGAGCATCTGCTGACCTCAAGCAGAGTGCAGCTCAATGTGATGCATTTGATGCAGCTGGTAAAAATGAGTTGATGACTGTGAATGGCTGCTAAAAGGTGGGTTTAAATAAAAGGCAAATCTAGAACTAGTGTTTAGGGACTTCAGGCCTTGGTGCTCTGGACTGCAGACCCCTGTACCAACCGCTAGCCCCCCAACCCCCAGTTACCTTCAGGATAAAGCTCTCACCATTCCATATACAATCAGCCAGCTCATCCTGATTCATCATCCTCAGGAAGTCCACTGTGATCCTCAGAAATGCCTCTCTGCTGCTCCTCTGCTTCTCATCTTTACCAACCAATTCATCCTCTCTCTGATCATCCAAGCATTCTGGGTAATCTGGACCTAAACCTCTCCGGATTGTCTGTAGCTGGTTCTTCACAAAGGTGTTGATGTTCTCCTCCAGCAGCTGGAGAACAGAAGACAGTGGAGATTAAATGTTAAAGAGAAGAACACTGACATCAACATCTGGATCATGGTGGAGCAGCAGACCTGTAGATCATGGACTTCACTGTTAAAGTTTGATGTTCTCACCAGAAATATGGAGTCCAGCTCTGATTCAGGTAGTTTGGGGAAGAAACTGGGGAGTCCAGATGTTTCCACCTGATCTCTGTAGATTAGAACAGAACGTATTCAAGAGATCAGTGACTCAGAATTGTTACCATCAGGATGACTCAGCATGAATGAAGCTGTTTTAAAGTGTTGGGATGTTTTTGGGACAGGTTTAAGGACCTCTCATGTCATGCTGCTCCCCTTCTGGCTTCTAAACCAAAGTCCTGGTTTTGATGGCCTTCAGAACCTGAACCACACTGAGGAGGGTCTCTGCTGAGTTCATCATCTTACCTCTGGAAGGTCAGCCAGTCTGAACCAACATGTTTACATTTCTGACCTCCTGGTTGGAGGGAGACTGACGCCTCTCTCTTTCTAAAACAGTGGGACTGATGAAGGTTCATGATGGATCACAGACATGTGGAGGAGAAGAACCATTACTGTGCGTTCACACCAAAAGAGGCAAAAGCGGCCAAATCGACAAGCACGCCCGAGAAAGCGGCCAAAGCGACTAAAGCGGCCAAATATTTCAGCCGCTTCGGCCGCTCGTCACTTGACTGACGTCAACGTAAAATCTTGCTTGTCATTTAAAGGAGCCGCGCAGCGGACTTCTTCACAGCAGCAGCTGCTTGATGCTGTTCAACTTCAGCTTAAAACATAGCATGAACATAACGTAAAATCACCATCTAATCAGTCACGAGCGGATTGACAGGCAGGAAGCAATTTACAAAGGAGAGAATATTGATTTATCCACGACATAAAACTTTACAGTTTCGAAATATACTAAAATCCTGTGGTGGTAAGGAGGGCGTATTTGCACAGTGTGTGTTCGTGTGTGTGTGTGACATACTCTTCTGTCTCTCCCTCATCTTCCCTGCTCTCTCCTCGCCCTCCACAGGACATTCATCAAGGTTGGAGGTGGAAGGACACTCCTCCAAGAATGGGTCCAAAAAACCCATCACGGAGGCATACAGCCACACACGGCCCAAACCTCCAGCAGACCCACTTCTCCTCCTGTCTTTCTCTCTCCTCTTCTCTTTCCTGTAGTGGTCCCTCAGACCTATCCATTTTTTTCTGCATTCTTCCGCTAATGGACAGAGAACACACGCATTTTTGCTCATTTTAAATGGCACTTAGTTTTCAAATTCTGCTGACAAAATGCTTTGTTGTGCAGTGTGTCATCCAGGACTCGAGACGCCGGAACTAGGAACCGAAGTTACATGTGTTGTCCTTTAGGGCCCGCTAAGTCGAAGGACATCTCTACTCTGATTGGTTGCGACCGTTTGCCGCTGAACTGCATCATAGCTAATTACCATAACTTCTCATCTGGTGCTGCTTTAGCCGCTTTAGCCGCTCAGGACGCTTTGGCCGCTCAGGACACTTTGGCCGCTCAGGACACATTGGCCGCTCAGGACACTTTGGCCGCTCAGGACGCCGGGCTCTCATTGAAAATGTATTAACTTCCGGCGTCGTTGCCGCTTTTGCCTCTTTTGGTGTGAACGCACAGTTAGGCTGCTCCACCTTCAGCTCACTGAGGGCTCAGACAGTGGTCTACCAAACAGCTGAGCCAGGAGCTAAAGGGTTAAGACAGTCTGAGGGCAAAAGGAGCTGACCTGACCTCAGCAGGTTAGTAAAACAAACATCTTCATCACCTCTGAGTGAGTCAAACATGGAGATCAAAGGAGATTTTTTTCTGAATTCTCACCTTTTCTTGGCAGGTCTGTTCTTCTTAAAGTTAATGGGTTCATGTTTAGAGTCATCACTCTTCATGGACACACCACTGGGCTCAGGAGACTCTGGTCTCTCCATCCTAATAAAACAAACATCGTCATCAGACACTGTGAGCTGTTATTACAACATGAAGATACAGACATACAGAGAGAGACATGAATATGTAGTGATGATGGTGATGATGAAATAATGAAGAGTATGGCATTAACCTGCCCTTTTGTAAACTGTCTTGAGGTACCATCTGTCATGGTTTGGCACTATTACAATAAAACTGATGATGATGATGATGATGATGATGATGATGTCAGAGTGTGATTGTCCAGGTCTTCATCTCACCTCAGACCCTGGTCTTCTTCATTCACAGAGGTTTTAGATGGAGGGACCACCTCCTCTGGTTCTTCAGTCTGATCCATAGTAGAGCGCCCCCTGCTGTTTGTCAGCTGAGATGAAGGAGTCAGAGAGCGGAGCGTTAACAACAAACTCTTCCTGCAGGTAGTGTACGTGTCTCAGATCATGGTTAGTCAGGGGCCTTTCTGTGTGAAGTCTGCATGTTCTTCCCATGCATGTGTGGGTTCTCTCCAGGCACTCTGGGTCCTCCCACAGACCAAAATACATGCTCATTTAATTAATTGGTATGAATGTAAGCATGAATGGTTGTCTGTCTCTCTGTGTTGCCCTGCAATCAACTGGCAACCAGTTCAGGGTGTACCCTGCCTGTCAGGATTTTTCCCTTTACAGTCCTAAGATCGCTCAGTTTCAAGGTTCATACCAACACCTGACATTTATTCATGATAAAGATGACTAGAAGCAGCTGGATGCAATTGAGTAGAGGTTTACTTGCGGCAAGGAGTTACAACCACACAGAGTGTCAAGCAGTCTGAGAGTTGAACTGAGGCTAGTACAGTGTCTTCTCCCTTTTATAGCATTGTCTGTGGTCACGTGAGGGGGGTTTGGTGAGGCA
Source organism: Scarus forsteni (assembly GCA_036419115.1). Taxonomy (NCBI): domain Eukaryota; kingdom Metazoa; phylum Chordata; class Actinopteri; order Labriformes; family Labridae; genus Scarus; species Scarus forsteni. The sequence goes on from JAZDUH010000168.1 coordinate 147,192, forward strand.
GATGGCCTTGCAGGTGCAGCAAGTTCATCAAGTTCATGGGAATAACTTGAGTTTCTGGGAAGAAGGAGCAACAAGAGGGCTAAGCAAGGTCATGTAGTGTGTTTGTGTGTGTGGGATTGTAATCAGTAGCAAGGAGAGGGCTATGTAAGGTCATGTAGGGCTATGTAATGGTTTTACATGAATTCAGGATAGTTTAAATACAGAAAAAAACTATATACAATGTATACAAGAGTCAAATTGTTCCTCACACCTCCTCTCGCTTAATGACAGCTGGGATAGGCTCCAGCCCCCTGAAACCCTAAAGGGATAACTGGTGTAGAAAATGAATGCATGAAATGAATGAATGCACAAATGTTTGTCTGCTTCCTGCTCTCTGCTGCTTCCGGCTCCTCTATACTGAGAAACATGAAGGTAGTGAACTCAGTGGGTGGAGTCAGGGGGATGCATGGGGCCAAGGCAGAATCAAATCTGAAGCTGCTGTAAAGAAACAAGATTATCATTCATGTTGGCACTAATGACTCCCAGCTTCATCAGTCAGAAGTCACTGAAGTTAATGTGAAGTTGGTGTGGGGAGCTGATAGAACAATGCCAGTTTTCTCTGGTCCCCTAAAAATCAGACCAGTGATGACATGCACATCTGTATGTCAACATTTAACTGTTTGCTATGGAGGTGGAGTCCAGCAAACTAATTGGCTGATTTGTTATGCCCCACAGCAGGGGGATAACCAATGATTGGTTTGCCGGTTGTGTCCAGGGGGATACATTTGCAGACAGAAGAACCTCTCCTTCGTTGTTTACTTCCAAAACCAGAGCGGGTGTGATCTGTACTGTATGTCAAGATAATGGTTGGATTTTACTTTATTTTAGCATTATTTCTCATTAAGGGACAGCAGTCTGTGGTGGTGTAAATGCAGCTGGTGCCTCTAGTGTGCTGTTAGTACTACCATCGTAGGGTCGCGAACAGCCGAGCTAACTTAATTGGTTGTAGCTATCCCTGGGCTTGGTAGTTTGGGGACTGTGTGGGGGTCTCGGGTGCCCTGGTGGCCCGGGGGGCGCCCATGGCCGTGTTTTCCCTGGGTTTGGGCAACTACTCGGGTATTCGGTGACCACCTCACTTGCATGCGTATACAGATACTCAAGCTCCTGTCGAGACTAACTAAGAGACATGATAGATCCCGTCAGAACATGCTGAGTCGGGTACTCTTACACATCTTCTCACATCTTGTTGATGCATGCCACTCCATCTCTTATCCATGTAGGCTCACACCCCCCCTACTATCAAGACCCCACATTTCTGGCATCCCTGGTTTCTTACAACCTTTACTTCCTGTATGGACTAAGATCAGCACAGCACTTGAACTGCTATCTCAAATCAATAACAGTAGACGTTTGTCCTCCCTTCCGTTTGTCTTGTCTTGTCCTGTCTGTCACTATTTCCCCTTCTTTCACACTGTGGTGTGGCACAGCCCTCCCCTTCAGCTTACATCAGGGGTTAAATAAAGTTTAAAATGATGGAGTAGCCTACAGGGAGGGCTGGTGATGGTCACTATAGCAGCTAACCATATTCATATTTCTCTGACTGCTAGAAAAAATGCATAGGTCTTTTCAACGCTATCATCTGACACAGTGCTCAGCAGAAAATATAATGCAGACAAGGGGGAAAAAATGAATTGGTTGTAGCTTACCATTGCCATTTTGGATTGTTGGTTGATTTATTGTTAGTTAATGTGTTTTTGTTTTGTTTTTTCACAGTTTGCAACTGTTGCCTTGTCTTTTGTCTTTTAGCTTCCTCCATAAATGTTTTAGTTTCAGGTTGCCTGTGTTAAATTCTACACTTCTAATCTTAAATTAGTCTCTAGTTTGGCTAAAGATTATATTTTGGTTTCTTTGTGTAAGAGATACTCCTCAGTTCAACAATGAGATCAATAGCCTCTGATAGCTTTTGGGGTTACCAGGGGCCTCTTTCTAAAGCTTGCTTATGCACAAAACAGGGCTTGAAAGTGGCGTATGCCACCTCCCACGCAAAGGTTTTTGTTCATAAAAACAAACTTTGCGGGAGAATGTGCGCACTGGTATGTCAACTTTGATGGTAGCATACGAACATTTTGGAGATGTGGGAAACTGACAGCACAGACGGTGAGGGGGTGAAGTGAAGCCAGATCTTCTCATAAATGTAATGTCATCACATATCAGACTTATAGACCTATGTCATCATAAACACCTGAGTCTGCAGTGTTTTACACATGTTCACTTAGCTTGTTGCATTACCTGAATGCGTAGCAAGGCACACATTACCGGATAGCTAAACACTGAACTTGACCGTAGTATTGTTTGATAACTTCAATGATGTAGAGACGTGGAGTGAGTTTGAGAGAACACTTGCATGCTTGTTTAATGAAGGTAGCAATATCAATCAACTCGGCTCCATCATGTGAAACTGAAACCAAACAAAAATGTTTTCTTACTTAGTTATACAAATACTAACCAAAATTAATTCCTTAAGATACAAATGAACCAGTTACTCACAAATAATGTCTCTCCAAGGCTTTCACAGGTGGATGTTGCTGCTGCTTCCTGCCTCTATACTGAGAAACATGAAGGTAGTGAAGTCAGTGGGTGGAGTCAGGGGATGCATTGGGCCAAGGCAGAATCAAATCTGAAGCTGCTGGAAAGAAACAAGATTATCATCCATGTTGCAATGACTCCCAGCTTCATCAGTCAGAAGTCACTGAAGCACGTAAAGTTGGTGTGGGAGCTGATAGAACAATGCCAGTTTTCTGGTCCCTAAAAATCAGGCCAGTGATGACATGCACATCTGTATGTCAACATTTAACTGTTTGCTATGGTGGTGGAGTCCAGCAAACTAACCTGCCGATTAGTTGTTATGACCCACAGCAGAGAATAACCAATGATGGTTTGCTGGTTGTGTCCAGGGGGATGCATTTGCAGACGGAAGCACCTCTCATTCATTGTTTACTGCAGAAACCAGAGCAGGTGCGATCTGTACTGTATGTCAAGATAATGGTTGGATGTGACTTTATTTTAACATTATTTCTCATTAAGGGACAGCAGTCCGTGGTGGTGTAAATGCAGCTGGTGCCTCTAGTGTGCTGTTAGTACTACCATCGTAAGGTCGCGAACAGCCGAGCTAACTGAATTGGTTGTTGCTTACCATTGCCATTTTGGATTGTTGGTTGATTTATTGTTAGTTAATGTGTTTTTGTTTTGTTTTTTCACAGTTTGCAACTGTTGCCTTGTCTTTTGTCCTTTAGGTCCCTCCATAAATGTTTTAGTTTCAGGTTGCCTTCGTTAAGTTCTACACTTATAATCTTTAGTTAGTCTCTAATTTGGTTAAAGATTATATTTTGGTTTCTTTTGTGTAAGAGATACTCCTCATTTCAATAATGAGATCAATAGCCTCTGATAGCTTTTGGGGTTACTCGGGCCTCTTTTTATAAAGCTTGCTTTTGCACAAAACGGAGCTTGAAGTGGCGTGATGCCACCTCCCATGCAAAGGTTGTGGTTCATAAAAATAAACTTTATGCGGAGAATGTGCACACTGGTATGTCAACCTTGATGCTAGCATACTAACATTTTGGAGATGTGGGAAACTGACAACACAGATGTTGAGGGGGTGAAGTGAAGCCAGATCTTCTCATAAATGTAATGTCATCACATATCAGACTTATAGACCTATGTCATCATAAACACCTGAGTCTGTGATGTTTTAGACATGTTCACTTAGCTTGTTGCATTACCTGAATGCGTAGCAAGGCACACATTACCGGATAGCTAAACACTTTGAACTTGACCGTAGTATTGTTTGATAACTTCAAAGATGTAGAGATGAGAAGTCAGTTTTAAAGAACACTTGGATGCTCGCTTAATGAAGGTAGCAATATCAATCAACTCGCTGCATCATGTGAAACTGAAATCAAACAAAAATGTTTTCTTACTTAATTTACTACTAACCAAAATTAATTCCTTAAGATACAAATGAACCAGTTACTTACAAATAATGTCTCACCAAGGCTTTTCACAGGTGGATGTTGCTGGATAGGTCTTGACACCAGCCTATTCACAAAACAAATCGGCTTCCTCGCCTTTTATGCTGCTCACACTGCAAGTTTAATACTCTGAGGTCAAAATCGACGCCCACTGAAGTATCGCTAGTATGTCCATAAATACCTCATTTTGGTCAATGTTGCCATCGTCATTACTTGGTGATGTCATGTCTGCTTGAGTTTCACGGTGATCATATGATATATCTTATAATAGGATGTACAAGCGGACATTATTCCAGCTGTATACTTTTCACTCACTTATCAACCACAAAACACTGCAGCTGATGACCTGCAGCAGCATTAATCTGTGAGTTTTCTGTGGTCCATCTAGGTGGAACTAATGTCCTCACTGACTAATGTTTCTCACACGGACATAAATTGTTCCTCTGTAGTCCGGATGAAAAACTGTCTGTCACAGGTACTGTCACACACACACACATACTGCTGATTGGCTGTTGTTGCACAGCCACACACGACATCACCTGAAAAGATCAACTTTTTTTTACTTTAATATCACGCCACGAGTGAGGTGATCGTCTTGTATGCAGCAAAGGGTTAGCCCCGCAGGAGGGTTAGCCCCGCCCCATCGCAGCTGTACATTGACATTGCAAGGAGAGTAATCGCAGAGGTAGTACAAGTAGTGTCCGGTGTGTATGTACCTTTAAGGGTATGAGCATGCCACTGATCACACGACAAGCAATCATGTGACCTTTGAGATCCAATGAATGTAAATTTTGCAAAAACATTGTTGCTATGTGTAGAGGGTGGATGTGAAGTAACTTCACCTGTGCAACTTTTCCAGGTGAACTGTGATTTCTAAAAGGAAATGTGCTTGCAAGTGTGCACATGCACGGTTTATAAATCAGATTATTTTTGGCTCACAACATTTTCAGCTTTCAGGCGCACGCTTCATCATAGCATGGATCTTATGCAATGTTTATAAATGAGGCCCCAGAACTTTCCTTGTGTGTATTTCTATTTATCATTAGATGTGTTGTGTTGGTTTTCATTATTTACAGGTCTGACCACAGTCTCTCCACATCTACTTAGGGGTGTCTGACTACATTGTGCAACCTCCAGAATATTTTTGATGTCTATTTATTAATTAAATGAATACATATTGTTGCCTTTAAATTCTAACTTTGTGAGTAAAACTAAAATTGTATTTATATTTTTCCACACACCTTCCTCTGTGAAATCACTTGTGCTCTTACCTGTGTTTACTTTTAGAAAGAGAAACCCTCTGTTGAAGGGTCACTGGCTGACTAGGATTTCTGTTAACTTTCTTGGGTGAGAATCCCAGAATTGTGCTGCTGGGTTTCATTTTAACAACAAAAGTCTTTCACCAGTCCTAAATAGGTTGCAACTTATAACTGGGCATGTCTTTGGGAAACCCTGGTCTGATAGGAACCCAGATAGCAGAAACATTTGATCCAGATCCATCTTGAGACTGGCACAGGTGGAATCAGGAGACACTGGTGTGAGGCATGTGGCTCAAATCTGGCCAAGGTCCAGAAAAGTTAGCCCTGGTCAAACAAAGGCAAACCAATAGGATGTATTTCTCCTGCAACAGCAACAGGAATCATCCATCCTGTCAAGTGTGAAAGGGTTTTGGTGAAAACATTTGGCTGTTTGTGTTCCACATGCAGCTCAGCTGCACCAAGCAGCCTTAGGTGGGCTTTACACGAGTACGAATTTGTAAGACTCCGGTAAAATAAACTATCGATCTGGTGATATTGACACACGGGGACGTGTATTTGTCCATGACTCCGCATCTCTTTTGAAAACGGGTCTGCAAGTGGATATCTGGGTATTCGTCTTCATGCCGTAGTTGGTATAAACAGATAAGTCCAGAAAAGACAGTGACCTCATAGCACCCCTTCTCCTCCCCGCCCCCCAACCCACGTTGTCACACACAACAACAACAATGGCAGCAGCCGGGCTGATTCTGATCTTGTTCCAGCAGCTACAAATATTGCTACGACTTTTATACCAACATTTGCTCACAGAACACCAACAACACCAGCTACGGCAACAAGTGCTCATGCAGACGCAGCATGTTACTTGTGAATGAACACTTGTTGACGTGGAATCCACCTCAGAGCAGAACCAGACGGGCAACCTGACAGGATTTTGCGTGGATTTTGCGTTGTCATGTAAATGCACAAGCCTATGTACAATACGATGTGTTAACAGCCATACATGTATTGATGCCGACACCAAGACAATACGAGGCCGTCCTCGTGTGAAAAGGGCCTTAGTGAGGTCATCCAACATCAGCTGTTCACATCAACAAAATGCTTCACTATTTCCTCTGAATATTCCTTGAACACCAAATATTGTCAGATTAAAAATGTTCCCTCTGACACTTGAGTGAAGACCAGTTTTCTTTATTTTCAGAGTTGACGAAACAATGACAACAGCTTCACCACAATTCACTAAAATGGACCATTAGCAAAAGTGTCTGACAGAGGGTACTGTGATTCTGATTGGTCAGTGAATCAATCAGAGAGCTGACATACAGTCAGTACACTTTTCTGGGTTATTGTAGGCTGAAAGCATGAACTAAGAGGAAGAGAGCTAAAGCTTCAAACTTAGGATGAAATCTAATTGTACCCTTAGCCCTTGTCTTACCCCTTACCCCTTGGTTTTGCACGTTCATGTAGAGTGAAGTGGTGTCCCAATACTCTATAGGGCTAAGGGGAAGACCATGGACTATACAGCCCTCAAAACAAAGACAGACCGGGACCTCATATGAAACCAAGGGGTAAGGAAATTTCCCAGAATACACCGGGCCCGCCGACATAAGCAGAGCAGAGACCAATGGAAGCGCTAAATTATAGGTAAATATTTTACCATCAAGTAAATATTAATCATGTTTTTGGTTCTTGGTTGCATTTTAAAATATCTCCTTATAACAAACTAGCTAACACAGCTACGGTTATTGTCCCATCTGCTTATGTCACAGCCAGCGAGCGGTTAAAACGAAGGGGAAGGGCTAAGAGGTAAAATTGGGATTCACTCTTAAACATGTCACATTGTTTTGGGATGAAGAGGACATTAGGAAATCATTCCCATGATTTCCTGCAAACCTACAGTCATGTTTTATTATAGTTTTGATTGGGAGACCTCTAGTGGCACCAGTGGTGATTGCTCTGAGACTGCAAGGGAAGCTCAGCTTCCCCTAAAATGTCCCCCAAAAAAGTGTTGATATGTCCTGCTGTGTGTACATTTCATTGACTAAATATGCGTTAGAATACCTTCATCTTTTGTTCAGAATCAGCTACTTATCACAGGTAACTGGCGCGACTTCCTTCTCATTCATCCCCGCGGCGTCCCAGCGCTTCAACACAGCCGGACGCTGAGCGTCTTCAGACTTCAGCGCTGAAAAAAAGAGTGGGTTGTTCCACTGTGGAAACTGGACGGTCATTGGATAAACGCTGGGCTTTGTCCCGCCCATCGGACGCTCAGCTTCTGCATGATGATTGGATGATCTGTCTGAGGCCGAATCCTTTTCTGGTTGACAGTGAAATGAGCCAATCAGCGATCTTGAAGGCTCACCCTTCACCGGGGTATCTTCTAAGTTTTACATTCAGTTGTTCTGGACTGATCCGGAGGATTTATCGATCACCAGCGACTTTATCTTTCTTAAAAACGACTAGCGTTGTGTTTGAAGATTCTCTCCTGCCACCTTTTCTTTTCACAAACGAGCAGCTGTGGCTGGGGATCTTCTCTACCTCTCACTCACACTCACAGCCTGTCAAACAGTAGTTTCACGTAGCAGCTCCAGCTGCTAGCAAGCTGCACATCATGGCAGATAGTATGAATGTTGTAGACCAGTTTTTGGCGAGGCCATTTGATAGTCTTCCTTACGAAGAGAAAATTAGAGTCAAACAGCAGGGCAGATCAACTCCTAAGATTGATTTAGTGCAAAAGGTGTGGAAAAGTAACAGGTCTTTTCAGCATTCCTGGTATGACAAGGTGAGCTGGCTCACTGGAAGTGCTGTCACAAATAAAATGTGTTGTCTGGTCAAAAGTGAGTTTTGGGGAATAAAATCCCAGGAAAAGACACCTAGTTGGTACAACAGGGTCACAGATCATTTACATAAATAAATAAATTTATGATGTAGGCCAGAAAAAAAATGAGCTTCCCCTCCCTGACTGACCAGCAGCCGCCACTGAGTGGCACATACCCTGAATTCAAGCCTGAGCTCTTCCAGCCATGTGTTAATAATTAAACAGTGGTCATGATTTAAGGATCAGTGCTTGTATCTACAAGGAAATAAAGCAAAGACCGTCATTGTTGTCATGAAAGGTCTGTTCTATGTTGCCAGAAAACAGACCATCGGTTGCTCTAGATGAAGAACTGAGGATCTATTTACTGAGAACCCTTGGAGAGTTGCGTTATTTTGTCATGAGGACGTCAAGAGTTCAGGAAAATACTGCCTTTAAAATCAAAATATCAGACTGAACGATCATTCCTGTTCATTTCAAAGAGAACTCAGATTATTGAAGATGTTTCAAGGTGTATAGCAGTTCACTCTGTAAACAGTCTTTAAATGTATCTGCACAAATCACATGGCTGACAGAGAGAGGAGTCTGCTACAGTGACAAAGCTGATGTACAGTGGCTTTATTTTCAATCTTGAGCTTCATAGAAACAAAAACCAGAATTAAAGGAGAGTAATACGGCCCTCAAATTCACTGAGCAGCATGTCTGTTATATCAGTGTCTCCGTTTCATTTTAAAGTTCATCACTCAGCATTCACTCTCTTCACTGAACTGATCATCCAGACATTACAACAGCAGAGAAATATTCAGACTGCATGAACACTCACCCTGTCTCAGATCAGTGTTTGTCCCTTTGCTTCAGTTAGTCCTCTTCAAATGGAGTCTGAGCTCTGACTGATATCACCTTTATTATTTTATTGTTTTACTGAAACCTGTTTCACCTCCTCAGAGTCTCTCCTCCCCATTTCTTTTACTACAGATAAAGTTAATGATCTACCTTCATCAGGTCCAGTTTCTTTATGGTCGTCTCCCTCTGCTGAGTTTCAAACATTTATTCAAGCTCAGCAGGTTTAGATAGATGCTCACCAAATCTACCTGTAAGCACCATTTCCTGCAGAAATGATTGTTTATATTTTTGTTTATTGTGAAACGCTCTGTTGAAGACTATAAACACATGTGGTGGTGGTGAAGCAAATCTGTTGTTTTACCATACAGGTCGCAAGCCAGCGGACTAGTAGAGTAGAAGATTGTGATGTGGTCTCTCAATGGTGGTTATGAAAGTAGTGAGTTATAGAGTCAAAAGAGTGAGTTAGAATGCTCGAGATAAACACTACACTAAGTTGAAGCATGCGTAGAGATCAGGACACAATCATGGGTCTTCCTGCCTCCTGGACTTTAGGGGAATCCCAATTCAAAATTCAAAACATGCTTAATATTTATTAGATTATTTAATAATTACATGTAATTATGCTTTTCGTTTAGTCTCCGCTCTGCCTTTGAGTCATTATTCAGTGTTTTATGGGAAATTCTCACACCTTCGTTTGAAGAGAGGTCCAAATCTGTCTTCATTTCAAGGACTGTGCAGCCTTTCCCTTAGCCTATTCCCTTAGCCCTATGGAAAATTGGGACACCATTTTACTAGACGTGAACTTACAAAACCAAGAAGTGAAAAAAGAGCAAAAGGGTAGTATTGAGATTCACCCTTGGACTCAGTGTCCCAGGTATAGTCTTTGGGTTAATCCCAATTCTACCCCTTAGTCTTACTCCTTCGTCTTAACCCTTCCCCTTAGCCTTCTGTTTTAAGGGTCCAAGGGTAAGGGGTGAAACACACAGCTGAGAAACAAGACGCCACTTGATTCCTGTTATGTCATCACCCAGAACCGCTCACTGGCTGAGATGTAAGTAGATGAGACAATAACCATAGCCAAGGCTGTGAAAATGCGACCAACAACTAAAAACATGATGAACATTTACTCGATGATAAGACATTTACTCATAATTTAGTGTTTCCGTTGGTCCCTCCACTGCTTTGTGTTGGCAGACCCGGTGTATTATGGGAAATTATCATACCCTTTGGTTTCAAGTGAGGTCCCGGTCTGTCTTTGTTTCGAGGGCTGTATAGTCCTTGGTCTTAGTCCATCGCCTTAGCCCTATGGAGGACTGGGACACCACTTCACTCAACATGAATGTGCAAAACCAAGGGGTAAGGGGTAAGACAAGGGGTAAGGGTTGCAATTGGGACAGACCTTTACTCTTGGCAGGATCTGGGAGAGATTGTTTTCTAAAGATTGGCATAGTGTCTTGTTATTCCATAATGATATCTGTCACAGTAGGTGCTATCCCAATTTGTGTATATTTGCCTAAACCAGCAGGTAGTGTGGAACCAGCTTGGGCCCTTGTTGGGGTTTGGTAGGTGAGTATGGCAACCTTTAACTTGAAGGAGTTTGTAACTAAACCTTCAGTAACACAGATCCATGAGTGTACACTGTAAAAAAAAATCCTGGAGTTTTTGACGGAAAAAAAACTGGCAGCAGTGGTCGCCAGAGAAATTCCATAAAAATACAGTACATATGTAAATACAATTACAAAACAGCCTATTTTACAGTTAAACTCTGTATAAAAATACTTTTTACTAGTAAACCGATTTTTTTGGGGGCAAAATTTGCATGAAAAAGCTGCTTTTAAAACAAAATAACAGTAAAATTTTAATGCAGTTTTTGCTTTTTTTATATTAAATCCCATTCAATTTAACGAAAACAAAACAATATGTTACTGTATAAAAAAACTGTTATTAAAATGAATTCTCCAGTGAATTCTACAGGAAAGTGATTTATAATTTAGTGCCTTCTACAGTATTTATGAGAGCTTTTAAAGTAATAATAACATCTAAGAACTGTAATAATAAAGGCATAAATCCACACTCTATGAATATTTAACATCAAAGTTCCTAGAACACCAAAAATTGTCAGATCAGAAATGTTCCCTCTGACCTTTGAGTGAAGTTTTCTTTGTTTTCTTTGTGACTTTCAGAGCTGAAGTAAACCAAAGTAAAATTTAACCACAAAGCATCAACATAGACTTTGCCATCAAAAAGTGTCTGTCTGAGGGTCCTCTGATTCTGATTGGTTGATCAGTGAACCAATCAGAGAGCTGACAAACAGTCAATACACTTTTTTTGGTTACTGTAGGCTTCAAGTATGGAGATAGAAGGATAATTTAAGCTGAACTATTCCAGCCATGTGTTAATAATTAAACAGTGGTCATGATTTAAGGATCAGTGCTTGTATCTTAAAGGATATAAAGCAAAGTCCATCATGCTTGTAGAGATTAAAGTACCATAAAACAGACCATTGGTCGCTTTAGATAGAGAACTGAGGCTCCATTTACTGAGAATATTTTATGAGTTACATTACTTTGTCATGTGAAAGTCAAGAGTTCAGGGGAAAATTGCCTTTAAAATCAAAATATGAGACACAACTACCATTTCTGTTCCTGTCATAGAGACTCAGATTAATGAGGATGTTTCAGGGTGTACAGCAGTTCACTCTGTAAAACAGTCTTTAAATATATCTGCACAAATAGCATGGCTGACAGAGAGAGGAGTCTGCTACAGAGACAAAGCTGACGTACAGAGACTTTATTTTTAATCTGAAGCTTCATAACTACAAAAACAGAATTAAGGAGAGTACCAAGAGTCTCAAATTCACTTTACAACATGTCTTTTTAGTGTCTCTGTGTTTCATTTTAAAGTTTATCAGTCAGCATTCACTCGCTTCACTGAACTGATCATCCAGACATTAAAATTGTAGAGAAATATTAAGACTGCTTGAACACTCTGGAGTTTCACCTTCGTAGGGAACTCAATTTGAACTAGAGAATTTGCATTTCCATGCAGGAAATGTGTTGAAATGCATAGTGTGACTGCTGAAACTGTGAAATGAAATTGCTAAAAGTAATGCAAAGAAAGTTGAAAATGTGACATGAATAGTTGTAAGCATTAAATCATGGCTGAAAATGTGTGAAATGTGCAATAAAATGTTTGCAGAAAATTATAGATACTTGAGTTCAGGTGTGCAGGTCATGTGACTAAGCTCTAACTTCAAAGAAAAGTGCGAAAGCTGATGCTGCTTCAACAGTCATATCTTAGAAACTGTAGCAGATGGTGAAAAGTGCACTAAAACTGTTTGCAGTTGTGAAAGAAAGCAGAAAATGATTGACTGTTTTGTAACACGGTTAAATGTGTTGATATCTGTAGATGTACCTAATAAAGTGGCCCGTCAGTGTAATACGTCCAAAATAAGGCTGAGAGTGTAAAGACAAGCATGATTACACTATTGTAATGAAGAATCTGTACTAGATGGAAAGAAAAGTCCATCTGTCTCAGCCGGGTCTCTTGCGTCATAACCCGCTACTCTATCCTTTCAACCACGGGACTAAATATGCCGAGTCATGGAAAGCACGGTACTTATCCTGTTTGTCTCATATAGCACTCTAATAACGCTCGGTACTTCCGGGTAAACGAACGCCCGCTGTGCGAAAACCGTGATAGATACCAGAAAAGGGATTGCACTGTGAGCATCCCAAGAACATGCTGAAGCCATGGGTATAAGTTTTCATGTCCACAAAGTAGAAAATATTGACATAGTGGTGAGTTAAAAACAGCCTCCAAAGTGAAGCACTCGACTGTCCCGAGGTAAAGAATTGCATTACCGCAGATGGAAGATTTTGCAGCATACTGCAAAAGCTGAAGCTCACTGAGACAAAACGATGTCAGATTAAACTTTGAAGCGGATTTCACGTGTAAAAGGAGAAGTGCGTCGACGTTTTGATGCATAAATCATGTCTGTGGAGGACTTTTTAATGAATTTATGACAAGATAATTCTGCTGAAGTTTTTGTCTGTGTGAAGGAGGGCTACGGTCTAATCTGTCACGTGATACACTGCTACATCAGAGCAATCCTCAAAACTTAGTGCTGCTCAAAAATCTGTATTTAAAAAACCGTAGACACCAGCAAAAAACTGAAGATATGTAAAAATGGCTGAGAAGTCAGTGCAGCTTTTAAAGCACAAATGAAGTCTGTAGGTGGAAGTATGCCCAATCTATGGAGCTTCAAAGTGGCTGAGGTTTTCAGCAGAGCTGCGGAAATGTCCCATTGATTTCAATGTAAAAATACATGCAGAAATTATTTTTTACTGTAAAAAGTATAACTGTTAGACCTGTGAAAAATACAAGCGCAATTCTCCTGAACATTCTGCATGTGTCATTTTTTTCTGTGAAAATCTGTGCAAATTTGAAGCCTGTGAAAGGTGCCAAAATCTAGGAATAAGAAGAAGAAGAAGAAGAAGAAAAAGAACAAAATGGAGTTTAGGGAGAACAATATGTTGAAATGCTGACTCAGCATTTCGACATAATAAAGTGGAAGCAGACACTGCTGTTAGGATGAAAAAGTCAGAACTACAGGCACTGACTTCAAAGTTCAGCTCATGTGTAGATTTAAATTCTGTTTGGTGTGAGTAAGAACATTTCTCTTGCCCCTGTGTTCAGAGAAGCAGAAGTTTAATCTGATTTCACACATTCATTCATTCAGTAGAGCAGTATAGGCATTGGTGCACAGTTAGTTCCAGTACAGGAAAGTAAATTAACAAGGTGGACTTATCAAACCAAGCTGTGCTCCTGATCAAGGAGAAGGACGGGAAATGACAGACTACTGGTCAGTAAATATACAGTAGCTGTGTAACCAGGTGCACGGTTAACATTACAAAAAAGTTAAAGAGAAAGGACAGACTACTGGTCAGTAAATATACAGTAGCTGCATAGTAAAAAGCACGGTTAACCTTACCAACAAATTAAAGAGAAATGACACAGAACACATTTCAGGTGAGGATCCCCCTTCTGTGCTTATTTTGATGGTTTTTGGACTGTTTTTTTGCTGTTTACTGTTTTGGGTTTTTTGATCCTCTGCTTCTTTGCTAAGGAGGATGAGAAGGGTAACAAAAACATTATTTTCTGGTAGTTGATGAGTTGCTAAACAGAGGAACCCCTCCATCTGTCTCATTCTCATTCTAAGACTTAAAAAGAATTCTCTGTAAAGTTATAGGTACTTTAATGTTAAATTCTTAAGTGAGCTCTATGTCACGGATTGCTCCGGAATAGTTAACGTTGGACCCAAAAGCTGAAGGCAGAGGCAGGTAAACAGTTTTGAGGTATTTTATTGCACACAGAAAGGATGGTGGGGTGACAATCCAGTTTGGAGGTTGAGTGAATTAAAGGGGAATGGCTGGTGGGAGCTCGCTGGAGGCACTGCGGAGAAAAGAGCAGAGGAGAGGGTAAGTATACGTCCCAGGATACTACCAGAAAAAACACACACAAAAAACTCCTCAGGAGCAGACTAGAAAGGTCGAAAGCCAAAATGCAAAAATGTGAACAGTAGAAAAATTCGGTTGAGTTGGGCTACAAACCACACTAGAAGCGGAAATCCACCGACGCTCACACGCTGTCCTCCAGCAGGCTTTAAAGGAGCTTGATGAGGCCATGAGCTGCAGGTGTGCGGCTGAGGTGAGTGCAAGCAGAGAGGGGAGGGGGGAGACTGCTCAGAGCAGGAGCGCTCCTCACACTCTAATTGCTCCTAAACAAATAATCCATCAAAATCAATTTAGTTATGAATTAATGACCTTATTAAGACTGCAATAACCTCACACCAAAAAATTCCACTTTGCAACTTATCTTAAAAAACTTGCATAATTGCAGTTTACACCTACTTGAGGAATGGTTTCAATAGTTACAGTGACACTAATAAACCACCTGGGGTCACGTGTGCTGATTTCTTTACTGTTCTAGATGTTATGGGTACACATCCACAAACTGATTTTGTATTACTATTTGTCTTTACCTACAATTTATTATATTAATAATTATCTGTTCAAATAAATGAAAAACAGCGGGGAATGTGAAGAATAATTTGACCTTTGTACATATTTTATGTATTCAACTTTTGTACATATTGTATATAATCTTTCATGTATTTAACTCTTTATAACCCTGTTCCAATCCTGTCATATAATCATGCTTTTAATCATTGTCTAGCTTTTGCATACTTCTGACACAAACACACACACATACCTTACATACTGATTCACTACTGATAATGTGACCTCCGTACGTAACCTCGTATGCAGGCTGTCTCTCGGCCTTTATCAAGTTTGACAACATCCAGCTTCCTGTTGAAATGTTGTTACTCAACGCGCTGCGAAGTAAATCCCATCTGATTGCCTTCAGTTGTGTCTTCGTCATTTTTATTTTGAGTTATGTCAGGGGTTGTTGGTACAAACCATGAAAGTTATACTGAGCTTTTAAAATTGCAAAGGGACAAAATCCTGACAACTATTAATACTATTCTCAAGTACATAATTAAAAATGTTATTAATGTTGCACTGAACAAAGTTACTCTACTGGGCTTTATGATCAATGGGTATAGCCCTCTGCTGTATAATGTGTCCAGAAAGTCTGAAGACTGTCTATGGGTAGATACCTTTAAGAGATCGATTTAAAAGTCACCACAAAGTATCAGTGACTTTTTTACATTTAAATCTTTCATTAATTCATCTAATGTCTCATTAAAGACTTTTATATTTGATCCTGGTTTCCTGTAAACAAATGCAACAACCATGTTTCTCCTTTCTAATTTTATTTCCACAGTGATAGACTCCATTATATCATCTGTTCAGCATTCCACTGGTCTACATATTAAAATTACTGTTAATATAAAGAGCCACACCCCCTCCATTCTGATTAGTTTTATTAATTACATATAAATCATATCCATTAATATGCAAATCAATGTCCTTCTCTTCATTTATCCATGTCTCAGATGGAGCAATCAGTTTAATTTATTTTTTAAAAAGTGTATATGTCGTTAAACAGATGTATTCTACATCCTGTCATTTTCTTAAGAGTAAGATTGTCATGGTTCTGTCTGTTTTTGGTAATTTTGTTTTATTATGAACATTGTTCCTTGGTTTCACCTCTTCTTTATTGATTCTGTTTTTAGTTGAGTTACTGGTTTTGTGTTTTGTCTCATGTTTCCTGTTTTATTTTGAAATCCCCGTGTTCCTCGTGGTGTTTCCTGCCCTCCCTTCTGTGTCTCCCTGATGATTCCCTTCACCTGTGTGCTGGTCTCACCTGTGCTTGATGATTCACCTGTGTATTTAGTGTCTGTGTTCCCTCTGTGTTGGGTCATTGTTCGTCTTCCCTACCGTCTACCATGTGTTCTTCGGCGTTCTTCCGTGTCTCCTGTGCTTCCTGTGATCTTTAGTGAGTTTTACATTGTTGTTGAGGATTTGGTCTTTTGATTTACACTTTGTTTTTTAGGTTTTGGTCCCTCTTGTTAGTTAATAAAGAGTTTTTGGTTTTCTGCATTTGGGCTCCACACTTTTGTTTTTTGTTAGTTTTTGTTTTTTTTAAATCGTGAAAAAGATTTTTACTGAAAACCGATTTTTGTAAGAAATCTCAACAGAAGAAAAAGAAAAGAGATAAACTGTTTATTATCACTTGTATTGATCCAGGTCTTTCAAATTTCTTACCATAACCACTTAAGCTTGATCTGGGGGTCCATTTAACTGAATATACACCTTTCCATTCTTTGTCCAGGCTGCTTGTATCTTTTGTTCTCTGAGGTTGAGACCATTCCTTTGTACTTCAGCTTTTTCTTTGTCAGGAGCTCATTTACATACACCCCGGTGCCAAACTTGACCACAATTCTGGGTTTGGTTTTGTTGCCCCCTTTTGTTGAATGGTGTAGCAGGCTGAGATTTGGTGATTCTCCAGGTGAATGTTTTTACTTGACAGGAATTGGACAATGGTTTCTCCAGGGTGTGCAGCTCCTCAGATGGTGCATCCTCACTAGTGATGGAAATTTCGGCTCTTTTGACTCCTGAATGGCTCTCCATCTAGGATCTATTGAAGCCCTATATGACACCATACCGTTGTAAAAAAGAATCATTTTTTGTGTAGAAAACCCGTTTAATGTTTTAATGAATATCATATTATTGCCTAATTTTGTGCATTAATTCTTTTAAAAACAGATCTTATTGTCAATATCTTTACACTGCACTCAGATGCTGCTTTGCTCTCGAGTCTCTCATAGTTTTACTACACAACAACACAACAACACAACACACTCTCCTCACTGCTGTCAGTTGTCTCACTCACTCCTGTATCCTCACATGTGACTGTCCAGATGGCCGCTATGTTAGCCAATCAGAACAAAGTTCTACTGTGAGCAGAGCTGGGGCTGAGCACTGAGAGCTCAGCAGTGAAAGGAAAAAACTGAGAGCCGGCTCTTCTGATTCACTACAAAGAATCAAATCTGAGAGCTGATTCGTTTGAGCATGACCCATCACTAATCCTCACCTTGTTGGTCTCTTGCTAGGTTAGAAACCCTGGCAAAACTGATGTTTAGTCTCCAGTCCAGTAATTATAAGATCGTCAGCTCGGGAGTACTGCTCCAAGTCACCATTTCCTCTGCCAGTTTGTTGATGTTAGCTGACATCTTGTTATGAGTACATATACAAAAAATATATAAAAGTTATAAGTATACTCTGGAAGGCTCAACCCTGTTCTGTTGCTCCATGATCCAGTCCTTGCATTCAAACACTGGTTTTAAAAAAAATGTCCAAAAATATGGATAGAAATGAATATTTACTCACCAAAATGATTTGATCTTTAACAGATGGCACCTCGGTTTGGTGGTTTTTGATGGATTTTTAGAAGACCTCTGAGCAGGAAAAAAAACTGGCGGCCATCTTGTTCTTCACAGCAATGACACAGATGAGACATGTTTACAGTCTCATCCTCCCCTTGGCTAACAGAATTTGCACCCTGAGGTTTTCTTTGATTTCTTTTCTGCTGATCCTCCCCATTTGACTTTAGCTGCCCTAGCTGGATCCTTTGACCTGCACACTTCTTGATACGGCCCATTTTGCCACACTTGTAGCAGGTTTCCTTTACACACTTACAGTCCCCAGCTCCGTGCTGTTCACTGTCTCACCTGTATCAAGCCTTGTGCTGGTTCTTACTGGAGCTCTGCTTCACTGACACTTGTGCACCGTCTGAGGATTCCTCATGTGCTGGGATGCAGACTCCAGTGACTGCAGGTCTTTCACATACTTACTGGTCATTTTGATGGTCTGTGCCAGCTTCGTCAAAGGTCTGCTCCAGCTCTGACAGCAACCAGAGGTCATCTTCAATCCCACAAACCAGTCTATAATGAAGCATTTCCAATGACTCGTCTCCATAGTTGCAATCTTACACTAATTTCCTCAGCACAGCGACGTATGCCATGACTGATTCTCAGGACCTCCTTCCTCTTGAGTTGAATTTAAAACGCTGCACAGTCTCTCTGGTTTAGGGTTAAAATGGTCCTTCAACAGCCTCACCAGCTCATCAAAAGTCTTTTCTCTCAGCTTCCTGGTATGAGGGGGTTCTGGTGGATGGTGGAAATGTGTAGAATCAATTATTCTACTAGATCAAGATTATTTAACAAATCACTGATTTAAAAACATGCACCACATGCTATCATTGAACAAATATGCCTTTGACACCATCGTTTTAAACAATAAAAAACGAGCAACACATAGAAATAAAAGCGTAAAAATACAAATATCCCAAAACAGTTTGAATTTGATAATAATGGAAAAAGACAAAGGCATCGTCATGTGGCTCAGTAATCTTTTAAACACATCAGTTTGCTCCCATGATAGTGGAAGGCAGAGGTTTTAATTGGGATAAAATTTGATACATTTTCCAGCCCTAATAAAATCAAATATTTTTCAAACCATTTGAATAAATGATGTGCAGACGACAAATCTGCTGCAGCCGTGTGATGCCATCATGGAGATATGGACCAAAATCTCTGAGGGATGTTCCAGCACCTTGAAGACTTAAAGGTGCCATAGGCAGGATTTTGCTGGTCAATGCTAATTTTTCTGTGCTTTGTTTGGCTCAAATGTTAAAATATCCATTGAGATCCTTTTATGAGTGTAGTATAGCTGCACTACAGCGAGATCACTGCGTTTCCACTTAAGACTTAAGGACCTCTGAAGAAAAAAAATCATTTTGGTGTCACATGTTCAATATTTGACTTCTCCTGAAGTTTGTGGTCTTCTGCAGACCTTGGCTGCAGTAAAAGGTTTATTTGAGTTCCTGTTTCCTTCCTATCATCTCTAACCACTCTGACCCTTCTCCTCTGATCTCTGGCTTTAACACTGTATTTTCAGCTGCTCACTGAATATTTTCTCTTTTCAGACCACTCTCATTATTTATAAAAATGGTTGTGGGTGAAAATCCAAGAAGATCAACAGTTTCTGACAGACCAGCTACGATGAAAATCACTTTAATCACTTCTCTTCTCCATTTTGATGCTCAGTTTGAACTTCATCATGTCATCTTTACTGAGTCTACATGTCTAAATGCATTGAGTTGCTGTTATGTGATTATGTGATTGCAGTGAACAGACAGTTCTGAATGGATATAATTTGAATAAACAACCTGAAATAACTGATTAAATGGTAATTAATGGTTAAAATGATATATAAAACAGCTAACATAAACTATAAAATAGCTAATATAAATTATAAAATTTTAAATTGGGTACACTAAATATAAAACAGCCAAAATAAATTATAAACTGGCTAAAAAAAAATAAACATCTTAAGTTAATTTTAAATGGCTAATCTTATGAATTATAAATATAGGTAAAATGGCTAAAATAAATGATCAGACATCTAAAATAAATTTAAAACATCTGTAACAAATCATAAAATGAGCAAAAATAACTTCATAAACAAGAAGGAACCATGAACCCCCAATCAACACACACACTGTTAACACTGAATCCATCCCATCAGTCCATCATGGATAGAAATGAAAATGAAATAAACTATAAAACAGCCAAAATAAAACATATAATGGCTAATATAAACTGTGTAAAAATAAACTACAAAAAGCTCAAATGAATTATAAAAAGTCTAAATTATAAACCAGCTAGAGTAGATGGTGAAACTTCTAAAATACATGATAAAAGGGCTTAAAATTAATTTTAAAATGATTAAAATAACAAATCTGATGGCCAAATTAACTCTGTCAGTACTCTGTCAGTATCTCACTGATCCCTTAAAGTCTGTTTTTACCTGGGATGATGATTTTAGCAGCTCTGACTGTGGTGACTGCTGTGGGATAAAAACTTTTCTTAAATCTGTTGCTCCTTGTTTGGACTGATCTGTACCTTCTACCTGAGGACAGCAGCTCAAACAGAGTGTGTCGGGCTGTGAAGAGTCCTTCAGGAGGTCCTGAGCTTGTTGGAGAATCATGTCCAACATGATACATCCCTATCTACTCTGGATTGTTTGTTTTTGTTTGTTTTTCCTCTTTTTTTGTCCCCTGATGTTTTTGTTTTTGGATTGTTGTATGAATGCTAAACATACAGGGGTACCTAATGTTTTGGCTACTTATTCTGTGGCTCTTTCACGCACTCCCTGTAAATAATTAGTTATAGCTACACCATAATCAATTATTTAGACTGTTAAATATAAAGAGCATCAATAAAATAATTTTCCATCAATGACTTAAACAGTTGAATATAATGAGTCACTACAGAGTTTCATATTTTATGTTCTTCTGATTTTAAACTCAAATGTTTTTATTTAACCTTCAAACTTTGTTCAGTCTTTTTTTGTCTGTTGTCCTGTTCAGTTTCATTATTTAGATTTTTTGCATGTTGTATTTTCATAAACATTAACATGATTCTGAAGATGATTATTGTAAAAATGTATTACTTTTGTCTGATTAAATCTAATTTAATCTAATGTAAATACATATATTTATCACTGTAACAGACATAATGTTAAGTGTAATAAATATGAATTGATCAGTTTGATAAAAATATTTATTAGTGTAGTTCTGTGGGACCCTGATTGTCTCTTGGTTTCTATAAAAATCTAAGAATTGATAAAACAGTTTAAAATAAAGATCAAACTAAATATTAAAACATTTTAAAAAGCAGTGCATTAAATATAGCTGAGTATATGTATATATATATGTATATATATATATATATATATATATATATATATATATATATATATATATATATATATATATATATATATATATATATATATATATTAGTATGATACTTTTATTCTCACTGATTTATATATTTTTTAGGTTTCTGGAAAAAAAATTAGATATTTTTTATTCAACAGTTGAATAAATATTTTAACTGATTGAAACATTTGTCATAATGATATGTATATAATTCAGTTTATGAGATGTTTTATCAGATTAATAAATATATATCAGTGTGTTAAACTGTTAAAATATTAAATATCTTTATTTCAGTTTATATTTTATCAGCTAATAAAAAATGAAAAGGTTAAGAAACATATTCATCAATTGAATAAGTTATTTTTCTATGCATAATATATTTATCAGTTTAATAAATGGGTTTTCACAGTTTAGTAACATCTTCATTTATTCAGTATTTTTGTGTCAGTTCAATAAAAGTATGTGTTTTTTATTAAATATATTGATCAGTCTGCAGCTGGTTCTTGGTGTTCAGATGTTCATCATCAGGTAAATAAAGACATGAAACATTTATTTTCTTTATTTTATTATTTATTATATTTCAGTATCTGTTTTTGTTCAGAACTATCAGCTGTTCATAGGTGACATCAGCTGACTGATGATCAGCTGTTTCCTGTCAGCACAAACAGACGTCTCTTCAGAGGACAAGACGTCTCAGGTCTTTGAGTCCTCTGCAGGTTTGGACTCCAGAGGACACAGAGACACTGAACCAGACCAGATCCTAAACCCAGGATAGAGGGGCTCAGTGAATGTGGTCTCTGTGGTGTGGAGGTGGATCAGTCCATCAGAGGAGACTTCATAGAAGGACAGAGATCCAGCAGGACAGTCCACATACACCCCTACTCTACCAGAGGATGGAGAGGAGGAGGAGGAGGAGGAGGAGATGGATGTTAATTTGTAATTGTGACGGACAAAGTAACCTTCATCAGAGCAGCTCAGACTCCAGGAATGATCATTAAATCCAAACACACATTCAACGCCGTTTCCTCTCCTGCTGATTCTTCTGTAACTCACTGATACATGAACACCTCCTCTCCACTGGACCTCCCAGTAACAGCGACCGCTCAGAGCAGACCTGCACAGCAGCTGAGGAGGAACATCAAATCTGTCTGGATGATCAGGATATGACTGAAGCTCGTCCACACATGTCACAGTCCTGTTGTCTTCAGACAGTCTGAGTCTTCTGCTCACTGTGTTTGTGTCCACCTCCAGCTCACAGGCATCTGATGGAGAGAAGGAGAAACATCACAGCAGCAGGTCATCATCTGATCATCTACAATCATCTGAGCTGACGCTCCATCAGTCTGAGGGTTCAGAGTCAGCTCTGATGGTTTTAGCTTTTATCTCTGCTGAGTGGTTTTGATTTCTGTGTTTGTGGCTCCATGGTCCACGTTCAGTTTTTATACGTGTTCTCCTGAGATCTGATTGGACAGCAGCTGAGTCATGTGAGGACGAAGCTTCATGTTTAATCTGTCAGATATTCCAGGATTTAAAGCAGCAGCTCAGAGTTTCAGAGGACGTAGAACAACTGAACAGATCGATGGTTTTGACTTGGGACCGACCCATATGGAATTTTTGAGGCCAATGTTGATACCAAAATTTGTCAGAAAAAATTACAGATTATCAATTTATCAGCCAATTAATTTGATATATATGTATAAGGTGTGTGTGTGTATAACTTGGCCCCAAAACACAACAATAAATATATGAATTACAGGCAGAACAGCTTACGGTTTTAAAATACTTTGTCCTTTAGTATTTGTGTAACTTTACACCAGTGAGGAAATTTATGGGAACAAAAAATCGAAAATGCATTGAACTTCATGGAAATTAATTATATCACCTTAAAAAAAGAGTCATTCTCTGTCTTTTTTATTGATGAAAATTATAGGAGGATTATAGTAAAGAAAGACAGAACAACTTTTAAAAAGTTTTAAACAGGAAAGAAACCACAACACTTAAGGTAACATTCTTTTCATACGCATCTTTTATTTTTCTTCTCTGAAGCTTTCAACTACAAAATAAAAGAGTTTATTAAACTGAGGCAAATTCCAGCAAAATAAAACAAATTACCTTTTTAAAAATGTAAATATATAGATCATTTATGAACTCATTATCACATCTGCCTTTCTTTTCCAAGTCGTCATTGGTGCATCAGAAGTAGATTTTAGCTCAGGTAGAATCACTTTTTTATTGTACACGAGGTAACGTGTGAGGAAATTAAAATATTGATGCAACACTGTGGTCTTTAGTCTTGACCAAAGTAAAAGACCTGAGCTAATGATGCACTCATGTAACACCGTGGTCAAACATGTGGTCCTTTAAAGCTCTTGAAATATAACCTCATTCTTCTCTCCAGTCTCCAACCTGGTAGCTCAGATTGAACTCTGCTCCTCAGAAACCTTCATCAAACTCCTGAGCAGGATCTCTGTCCTCCATCTCAGGAGCAGAGCTAAACCTCACTCACTCCCCTCTCTCTCTCAGGAGCAGAAGAACTTGTTCACACCTTTATCTCCTCCAGGCTGGACTACAGCAGTGCTCCTCTCATCAGGATCTCCAGCAAGGACCTCCACAAGCTCCAGAGAGCACAAACCAGCAGTGAGAGGGTCCTGATGAGAGGAACCATGTAGGACATCACACCCATCCTTCAGACTCTCCTCAGGCCCCCTGAACATCTCCAGACTGAACCTAAAATCCCTCTGCTCACCCCTCAGAGCATCCATGGACCCGCTTCCTCAGACCTGAAGGACCTACACCCCCCAGAGACCACCAGCAGAAACCTCTGCTCTCTGCTGAGTTTTGTTCCTCATCTTCACTTTGATCATGTGACCTGTTCCTCAGACTAATGACCTCTGACCTCCATGTCTCCATGGTTTATCCTCCTGATGGTGTTTTATCTCTGGAGCTCTGACAGAATCCTTCAGATGAAAAGTTCATGAGGAGTAAAAAGTTTAATGATCATCATTAAATCAAAGATTAAAAACACTCACACTTCTCCAGACCAGGTCTCAGTCTGTGTGGTCCACCATGGTCCAACCTGGAGACAGAAACCAAAGCTGTGATCAGTTCTTCGTTCATGAGGGTCCTGAGATAGCCTCCCTCTCCAGCCCACACCAATCAGGAGGTTTCTACAGAAAACATTCCCCTCTGTCTCCATCCAGGGTCTGTCTGGGCTCAGAGCTCTGAGTGGATCTTCTTAACCAGGTCAGACCGTGGTTTCAGTGAGACCGGCCGTGGATGGCTCTCTATTTTCAGACTTCTGCATCACAAACAGGATCTATGTGTTTACTTCTGCTGTTAGTACATGAGTGTGACCTGTGTTTATTAGAGTGTGGGTTTAATGATTTCTTTGTGAATGTGGGACCTGATCCAGCAGGAACAACATCTGAGTGTGATCATCTCAGAGAGAAAAGTTTGAGTTCAATGTTTGTCACAGGGGCAGGTTCTGTGGTGCAGCTGGTAGTGCACGTGCCTCACAGCAAGAAGGTACCCGGGTCGATCCCCGGCGTCGGACAGGGGCCTTTGAAGTTTTGCATGTTCTTCCCGTGCATGTGTGGGTTCCCTCTGAGCACTTTGGCTTCCTCCCACAGACCAAAAACATGCTCATTAGGTTAACTGGTGACTCTAAATTGCCCTTAGGTATGAGTGTGAGTGTGAATGGTCGTCTGTCTCTGTTTGACCGTGTGACTGACTGGCAACCAGTTCAGGGTGTATCCCCCAACCCTGAAAGGGATAAACGGGTATAGAAAATGAATGAATGAATGTTTGGGACATCTGTGGATGAAAAGTAAATAACAGCCACTGTTATGAAGACTCAGATCAAAACATCTACTTCCTGTCCAAACTCAAATGAGTCTCCAGTCTCTCTCTGCAGTCCTGACGTCTCTGACTCTCATTAATCTCACTTTTCAGGCTGCTGAACATCAACATGTGATTCTTTCTTCTTCTGTGGTGTCAATGTACCTCAGGATGTTCAGTCTGCAGAGTGGATTCTTCCATTGAGCAGACAGCAGCTTCTCCCCTCGTTCTCCTGGATGATTGTAGCTCAGGTCCAGCTCTGTCAGAGAGGATGAGCTTAGAGCAGAGTCCAGAGACACACAGCCCTCCTCTGAGACCAGACAGCCGGACAGACTGCAAACAGACAGACAGACAGACAGACAGGTAAATCCACAGTTTGACATCACAGTATCAGGTCCAGAATGAAGGTCCGGCTGTGGTACCTTCAGTCTCTAAAGTAGTATGGGAGGAGGAGCCTTTAATCATCAGGGCCTTTAAAGTCCTCCATCAGTCCAGGTCCAGGAGGGAGGCCCTAACAGCAGACTGAAAACCTCTTTTTATGATAAAGTTTAAAACAAGTCTGGTTCTGGATGCTTATATGGACTTTGACTTCTCAGGGAAAGAGGTGCAGACTACACATTTAATGACTCTGTAATAGTTTGGTTTATATATATATATATATATATATATATAGATATATATATATTTTTTTTCCCTTGTCTGCATTATCTTTACAGCTGAGCACTGTGTCTGGTGGCAGCGTTGGAAAGACTAATGCAATTTTTTTCTAGCAGTGAGAGATATGTGAATATGATTCACTGCTATAGTGACCATCACCAGCCCTCCCCGTAGGCTACTCCATCACATAAAACTTTATTTAACCCCTGATGGGAGCTGAGGGGAGGGCGTCTCCACCACAGTGTGAAAGAAGGGGAAATAGTGACAGACAAGACAAGACAAGGCAAGACAAGACAAGACAACTGGGAGAGGAACAAACAGGTATTGTAGCTAGTTTAAGATAGTAGTTCAAGTGCTGTGCTGATGTAAGTCCATACTGGAAGTATGTGGTGTGTATGAAGAGGGTGGCTCATGTGTAGAGTGGGGGGGGGATGGGATGAAGACCCTGGTTCGGTCGTGGAGGTGGAGGGAGGTTAGGAGAGGGATGAAGACCCTGGTTCGGGTAGTGGGCTAGGACAGGGAGGGTTGGAGCAGGATGAAGACCCTGGTTCGGGTAGTGGGTGTGGGGAGGGGGGGTGGGAGTGGGAAGGGGATGAAGACCCTGGTTCGGGTAGTGGATGAGGGAAGGGAGCCAGGGACACCAGAAATGTGGGGTCTTGATAGCAGGGGTGGTGTGAGCCTACATGAATAAGAGATGGAGTGGCATGTATCCCAGGAAGTGAGAAGTACCCGACTCAGCATATTCTGGCCGGGATCTATCATGTCTCTTAGTTAGTCTCGACAGGAGCTTGAGTATCTGTATATGCATGCATGTGAGGTGGTCACGAATACCCAGTAGTTGCCCAAACCCAGGAAAACACGGCCATGGGCGCCCCAGACCACCAGGGCAACGAGACCCCACACAGTCCCCAAACTACCAGGCCCAGGGACAGCCCCAGGACCCAAGGGGGCACAGACCCGCCCCCGCCCGACACCAAAGACAGCACCCAGGGCCCAGAGCGGCAGCCCCTGCAGACAGCACCCGCCCCCCGACCACCGCCCCAGCCCCAGCCCCCGCCACCAGCCACCCACCACCCCGGCCGGGGGCCCCAAGCCACCCAGGAGCCAGACCCCCGGGACCAGACCCCTCCCCAGAGGGGGGGCCACAAACCACAGCTAGGTCAGGTGGGGCGAGATGTGGGTGTGTAGCGGTGGGGTCGAAATCGCCGCCCGCCCCCCAGACAAGCCAAGGGCATGAGAAGCGCTGGAGACCGCTGCCCGGCGCCCGGTAAGAGGCCCCGCAGCCACCCGCACAGGACAGCAACCCCGAGGCAGCCCACCATGCCGAGGCCCCCAGTGAGCAACGGGCCGAAGGACCCCGCACCACAGCCCACCAAGGGACACATGCCCCAGCGAGGCCCACCCGCCCCCCAGGGCCCCCGCCAGGCCCCCACCTGCAGCCACCGGAGCCCAGCCGCACCTCGAAAGCCGCCGGCACCACCCATCCCCCCGCAAAGTCATAGCCAGTGAAGCCCGACCCCCACAGCCGCACCAAGCCTATGGTAGTGACAAACCCTATATCACCAACCCCCCCCCCTCGTTATTCTGCAATTTGCTCCCAGACAAGATACATGATCCCCACACCGTGATTAAGTGCAGCTAAGTGTGATGTGGTGCATTAAAACTGGTGACAAACAGGTGGAGTGGGGGTCCACCAACCTCTCCTCTCCCTGCCTGGCCCAGAAAAGTGGATGTTGTGTTGCATTAAAAAAACAAAGGATAGGTGGGGCAGGCAAGAGGGGAACAGAGAGCGGCCACAGCCCAAAACAGATTGCGCCCACCCTCCAGCAACCCCCCCCCCCAAAGTTAGTGTATGTAGTGCAGTTAAAACAGGAGGACGGAAGAGACAGAGGGGTCGGGCTGGTTGCTCCCCCTATCATCCCCGACCCCCAGAACCCTAAGTGTTATGAATGTGCCCAACAGTGAAAATATATACAAAAGTGCAATGTGTGAGTGGTGAAGTGCAATTAAGAGGTAGGGCTAGTGAGGGCCGGGCCCAACCACCCACAACAGAGCGGGGGCGCAGAAGCATCACCAAGCGGCTCCTGAACAGTAGGCCCGGGATCCTGGCGACAACCCAGGCGAGCCCCAGTGAGAAGGCACGCCCAGCCGGAACACCCACCCCCAGCAGACTGCAGCACCAGAACCACCGACCCAGCACCCACCAAGGACCCCACTTAGGCGGGCCACCCCCAGGGTGCCGACCCCCAGTGGAGGACCCCAGGGCCCCAGGGCACCGAGACAGCAAGTCCCGGCATCCACCCCGCCCGAGCCACCGGGAGGCAGGACCACAACAGAGGACACCCCGCCACTATCTCCTGCCCCATGGCAGGATCTGAAGCCGCCCACCCAGACCCAGTGATCCATCCAAGATGCTGCAGTCCCCGGAGGCAGGCCAGGCCCAGCGGCCAACCCCAGGCGGCCGAGGGCCCCAACCCCGCAGGGGAGGGAGAAACAGGCGAGGGGAAGGAGGAGGAAGGGCATGAGGGCGGACAGCAGGAAGGGGAAGGCACGGGCGCAGCACAGAGGAGCCCACCACACCCAAGCCCCAAGGCCAGCCAAGGCACCAACGTGGGAGGAGGACGGCGCCATTCCCAGGCCCCGCTGACTGAACACGGACCCAGCAGTCTGGGGAACAGGAGGGAAGGCACAGAGCACCCCAGTACCCCAGAGGAGGCCGCCAGGCCAGCCCAGGCCCCTGAGGCAGTGGGTCAACCTGGGTACCTAGGTGGAAAGATGTCTCCGACCACCATCACCAGAGTATATTTACCTTCCTTGGTTCCCCCGAATCTGTACTTTTAAACTGGTAGAGAAAAGAGAGAGAGAGAAAAAAAAAACCAAAAAAACAAAGAGAACAGAACAAGAGGGGGCAGTACTAGCTTACATGAGAGGAATATTTGGTTATGAGCATAGGTATGCTAGAAAGGGTTGCCAAATTGAGTCCTGGTCTTCTGTCCTTTGCATGTTTGATTCAGTTAGATTTTCCAATGATATGTAGTCAGGAAGGAGGTTTTTCCAGTGTGTAATGTTTATCGCTTGTTTCGATTTCCAGTTCATGAGGATAGTTTTCTTAGCGATGGCTAGGGCTATGAGAAGTGGTTTATTTATTTTCATATTATGGTTGAATGATGATAAATCCCCTAGCAGGCACAGTGAGGGGGACAGAGGGATGGGGCAGCCCAGAATGTTTGAGAGAGATGTGATAATATCAACCCAAAAGTGCTGAACAGGTGTGCAGTTCCAGGTGGCATGAAGGTAAGTGTCTGGAGTGTTTTGGGAGCAGTGGGTGCATGTGTCAGATTGTGCTAAACCCATTTTAAACATCCTGTGCCCTGTAAAGTGAACCCTGTGGATTATTTTGTACTGGATTAGTTGAATATTACTGTTAGTGCTCATAGAAAAGGTGTTTTCACAGATTTGGTTCCAGAAGTCAGCATTGGGGGTGAGGGCCAGGTCATGTTCCCACTTTATTGATGGTAGTGATATTGATTTGTCTGAGTAAGCAATTATTTTATATATTTTGGACAAAGATTTTTTCTTTATAGGGTTGATTTTAATCAAGTCCAAAGTTGAGGTGGGTAAGTTTAAGTTTGGACAAGTGATATTGAATTTAGATGTAATGGCAGATTTAAGTTGTAGGTATTCAAGAAAATGGTTTTCTCCAATACTGAACTCCTGGACCAGATCAGAGAATGGCAGCATAGTGTTATTTTTGAAAATGTGTCTAAAATGAGTGATTCCCTTCCTGGTCCATGCATGGAAGTTAATTGATTTTTTGTTGATTTTGATGTCTGGATTGTTCCAGATTGGCGTGTATTCTGACACTGCAAAAGAGGTGTTCGTGATTTTGTGGAATTTCTACCAGGCTGTCAGAGCCGTTGATATGGTTAGATTTTTAAAACATGGGTGGAGTTTACCTGATTGATTTAAAAACGGTAGGTCTGAAATTTTCATTTCGTTACAAAATGTTTTTTCTATGTCTAACCACGTGTTGCATTGTTGACTATTGTGTATCCATTTTATGATATACTGCAGATGGTTTGCTAAGAAGTAGTGGAAGAATTGTGGGGCTTCTAAGCCTCCGAGATGTTTGGGTTTCTGTAGTGTGGATAATTTAATCCTTGCTGGTTTATTTTTCCAGTAGTATTTTAAAATGATGGAATCTAGAGATTTAAACCAAGTGAGTGAAGGTTGAATTGGAATCATTGAAAATAAGTAATTTATTTTTGGTAATATTGACATTTTAACAGTAGCTATTCTGCCTATGAGAGATATTGGTAGATTCATCCATCGTTCAAGGTCATCCGTAATTGTCTTCAACAGTGGTGTAAAATTTAGACTAAACAGCTCTGACAACCTGGAGGAGATGTGAATACCCAAGTATGTCAGGTGACTGGTGCATATAGGGATAGGTGATGTGGGCTGCCACATCCCAACCGCTGTTTTTAATGGGAAGAATACTTGATTTAGACCAGTTTATTGAGTAGTCTGATATATGGGAGAATGATCTGATTAAATTGATTGTTTCTTTTAATGACCTAGTTTGGGATTTCTGATACAACAATATGTCATCTGCATATAGACTGATTTTGTGATGAGATGTTGGAGTCTCGATACCTATAATGTTATTATTCTGGCGAATGGCTGCTGCTAGGGGTTCAATAAATATAGTAAATAATGAGGGGGAGAGTGGACACCCTTGCCTAGTCCCCCTGTGCAATGTAAAGTTTTGTGATGTTTGCCCATTAGTGATGACTGTGGCTGAAGGTGAGGTGTAGAGAGTCCTAATCCAGTGAATAAATAATGGTCCGAAACCAAACCTCTCCAGTGCGGGAAACAGGAAGTCCCAGCTTACCCTGTCAAAGGCTTTCTCTGCATCTAACGAGACTATGTATGTATCTGCTGACTGTGATAATGAATACTGCATTAAATTAAATAACCTGCGTGTATTATTAGATGAGTGTCTTCCTTTTATGAACCCAGTTTGATCTGGGTGAATAATAAATGGAATGACCTTTTCTAATCTATGGGCTAGGGCTTTACTGATAATTTTCATGTCTGTATTAATCAATGAGATCGGACGGTAACTGGATGGTAGGGTTGGATCTTTATTAGGTTTCAACAGGAGGGAAATTGTGGCTGTGTTCATGTTGGATGGGAATTTTGACTTACTTTTTACTTCAATGATGACTTTGATGAATATTGGTGACAGAATTGACCAGAAATGTTTGTAAAACTCTGCAGGGAAGCCGTCAGGTCCGGGTGATTTATTGTTTGGCATGAGTATGAGAGCAGCAAATAATTCTTCTGTTGTTAATGGTGATTCAAGTGATTCTTGTTGTTCCCTGGTGAGATTTGGTAAGTCAATGCTGGATAAAAAAGACTTAATGTCTTCTGGGTTTTTGTCATTGTCTGGTGAATATAGATTTGAATAAAACTGTCGAAAAACTTCATTTATTTCATCTGGAGATTGTGTAAGCTTCCCTGCTGAGTTTTTGATGACAGAGATTGTTGTTTTTCTTGATTTTGTTTAATTTGATTTTGCGACATATTTGCCAGATTTGTTTGAATGTTCAAACTTCTCATGTCTCAGTCTTTGTAATAAAATTTTTTTTTTTTTATTCATAATTTTATTCAGTTGAGATTTCTGTTTTCTGAGGTCATTATATACTTCTTCAGATGGGTTGGTAGAGTTAATGTTTTCTAGTTCTTGAATTTTCTTTTCAAGCTTAATTTCCTGTTCTTTTTCCTTTTTCTTTTTATTGACGGAGAAGGAGATGATGTGTCCACGTAAAACTGCCTTTCCTGTTTCCCATAAGAGAGAGGGTGATATTTCTGGAGTGTTGTTAATGTCTAGGAAGGATGCCCACTCCCTTCTTATAAAACTGTCAAATTCTGGGTCCTGTAACAGAGAAGTATTAAGTCTCCATCTTGTACTGCGTTTGTGGGGGGTGGTCTAGTCTCCAAAGTATTGACACTGGTGCATGATCGCTAATGAGGATAGGGTGTATATGTGATTCCAATATATTCTTGATTATTGAATTACTGACTAGGAAAAAGTCAATTCTAGAATATGATTTGTGGACTGGTGAATAAAAAGAATATTGTTTTTTAGAGGGATGTTGCAGTCGCCAACCATCGCCAAGACCAAAATCACACATGAACTGGTTAATTACTGCTGTGGACTGCCAGGGACGTTTATTAGTGGGATTATATGTTTTGTCAATAGAGTGAGACAATGAGGAAAGTGAGGAAAAGAAGTTATGGAAAAAAGCAGGGTTATCTATGTTTGGTCCATAAATGCTTGCAATAGTTACTGGATTATTGTTAACTGATATGTTTATAATGATAAATCTACCTTCTGGGTCCGAAATTGTAGTGTTATGGGTAAATTTGATTTTTTTGTGTAGCAAGATGGCAACCCCTCTTTGTTTTGAGTTATAATGGGCTGAGAATATTTGGGTAAATTGTTGAGATCTTAAAGTATTGTAAGTAAGTGGGGTTAGATGGGTTTCCTGTAATAGGCATATGTCTGCATTTAGATGAGTCAAGTGGTTTAATATTCTAGTCCTTTTTGTTTGAGAGCCGACCCCTCGCACATTCCAAGTTATTATATTGAATGATGTCATACAGCAAAATTTAAAGTTTCAATCATTGTGGAGACCTGCATGTTAAATGTTTTAGTTAAATCCTCCCTTTTACAAACAAAGTCATAAACAAACATAAGAAAACATACAAAGAAAACAAACAATTTCCAACAAATTAAAAGTGCACAAAACACCAGTGGAACAAGCATCAAACTTCAGTGCAGAGTGAGATCACCAAGGTGCGTTTAGATCATACGTACATTATGTTGATCGTAGGCGGGCGGGTAAACGTTGAATCGATGCGGGGTGGGGGGTCTCAGAAGAGCCAGGGGGTCACCTCTCTATCCCGGTACAGCTGTCCATTGACGTAGAGTTTGTCGACGGTGATGATCGCCTTTTTGCCTTCAGTTATGAGTTGTTTGCGGATGGGGAAGAGCCTTTTGCGTCTGTCCAATATTTCCCGTGGGTACTGGTCGTTGATCCCAAAGTTGGTTCCTTTCAGCTGTCTTCCTTGTTTCTGAACCAGTTCTTTGTGTTTGTAATGTTCAAATTTAGCGACGATCGGACGAGGTCGGTTGTTGCCTATTTTTTTCCCTCCAAGTCGGTGAACGCGATGAAAAGTGATGTTTTTGGCTGTGTCTGGATGGATATCCAGCAGAGTAACCATGAAATCCTGAACAAACTTTTCGGGAGTGTCTGTGTCTGCTTCAGGGATACCAGAAAAGATCAAATTATCCCTCATGCTGCGTGCCTGCAGATCGAGGATTGACTCTTTCATGGCTTTATTTTCAGTCGTGGCTGTGGTAAGCTGTGTAGTGAGGTTTTGTACCGAGGTTTGAAGTGATTTGTTTTCTTTTGTGAGTGTTTCTATCTGGTGCTGACTGAATTCTAAGCTGTCACGGAGGGATTTGAACTCGTTGTGAAGAACCTCAATCAGTGCAATTCTGGCTTCAAGTCCTGTCAGTTTAGAGTCGATTGACATTAAAATTTCACTCACCTCTGTGCAGCAGGATGTTTTTTGTGGTGTGGACTGAGATGAACCAGCGCTGTCCGGACGTGAACGCTTTGAGCTTGGTGAGGAGGAGGATTTTCCCTTCATGTTTCCGCGTCTGTTCATCGCGCAGAAGCGGTTGAAGCAGTCGTCGATGTATCCCTCTAGGTCTTTCAGGTCGGTTGTGGTTTAATTTTCGATTTTAGAAGGAAGAAAGTTCAAAATAGAGTACTTTTATGTTCTTTGTTTTCGTTCGAGAGTAGTGTTCCTGCTCAGTAATAGGGCGCCGCCATGTTGAATCACACACATAGTTTGGTTTATATAAAACAGTCAATGGTCTGGATGTGCTGCTGATTGAGGGGTCCATCATCTCAAAGACTCAGACCTGTTCTGGTCTAACAGTTTTGACCCTCCTAAAAGGCTTCAGAGCTGTTGGTCTTTCACTGCAGAGTTTTTAGAGGAACCTGATCCACCCTGAGGTTAGCCGTCTCTCCTCTGACCTTTAACCTTCAGGGAGACTGTGAGGATCATGAGAGTCTCCTTCCTGAATATCTTCTGTTTTATGACTAAGGCCCTCAGTCTGTTTAGAGCACATTTGTAGCTCCTTCATGATGATGGTCAGAGCTTTAACTTTAATTTAAGCATTTTGAATGTTTACCTGAGAGTTTCCAGTCTGCAGTTTGGACTCTTCAGTCCAGCAGACAGTCGGCTCACTCCTGAATCCTGCAGGTCATTGTTACTCAGGTCCAGGGCTCTCAGACCAGAGGACTGTGAGCTGAGGACTGAAGACAGAGCTCCACAGCTTCTCTCTGACAGTCTACATCCACTCAGCCTGAAAAGATTTACAACAACCTCAAAGATTAAAGAAAGTTCTTTTAATCAAAATTTGAAGACGTTCATCCTCTGTCGTAGTCCTGATTATACATCCTGGTGTTTAAGAACTGATGGATTTTTACCTGAGAGTCTCCAGTCTGCAGTTTGGACTCTTCAGTCCAGCAGACAGTCGGCTCACTCCTGAATCCTTCAGGTCGTTGTTCCTCAGGTCCAGGTCTCTCAGACCAGAGGACTGTGAGCTGAGGACTGAAGACAGAGCTCCACAGCTTCTCTCTGACAGTCTACATCCTCTCAGCCTGAAAAGATTTACAACAACCTCAAAAATTAAAGAAAGTTCTTTTAATCAAAATTTGAAGACGTTCATCCTCTGTCATAGTCCTGATTATACATCCTGGTGTTTAAGAACTGATGGATTTTTACCTGAGAGTCTCCAGTCTGCAGTTTGGACTCTTCAGTCCAGCAGACAGCTTCATCACGCCTGAATCCTGCAGGTCGTTGTTACTCAGGTCCAGGTCTCTCAGACCAGAGGACTCTGAGCTGAGGACTGAGGACAGAGCTCCACAGCTTCTCTCTGACAGTCTACATCCACTCAGCCTGAGAAAGGAATCAGAAGAGCATAAAGAACAAACAGATGATGATCATTCTTGTAAAAATACAGAAATCTGTTGTAACCTGTGCAGGTAGGTGCACCTACAGAGCTTTGCTGGAGGCTTTGACCACTGGCAGCAGCCTCAGAAGAGCCTCCTCTGAAGCAGAGTATTTCTTCAGGTCAAACACGTCCAGGTCCTTCTCTGATGACAGTAAGATGAAGACCAGAGCAGACCACTGAGCAGGAGACAGTCTATCTGTGGAGAGACGTCCTGATGTCAGGGCCTGTTGGATCTCCTCCACCAGAGAACGATCATTCAGTTCATTCAGACAGTGGAACAGATTGATGCTCTTCTCTGCAGACATGTCCTCACTGATCTTTGACTTAATGTACTTAACTGTTTCCTGATTGGTCTGTGAGCTACTTCCTGTTTGTGTCATCAGACCTCGTAGAAGACTTTGATTGGTCTGCAGGGAAAGACCCAGGAGGAAGCGCAGGAACAAGTCCAGGTGTCCATTTGGACTCTGTAAGGCCTGGTCCACAGCTCTCTGGTACAGCTGTGTGATTGTAGATGTGTTGGAGGTTGATGATTCTTCTGCCATCAGGTTGACTCCAGAGTTGGTGAAGGTCAGATGGACATGAAGAGCAGCCAGGAACTCCTGAACGCTCAGATGGATGAAGCAGAACACCTTGTCCTGGTACAGTCCCCTCTCCTCTTTAAAGATCTGTGTGAACACTCCAGAGTACACTGAGGCTGCTCTGATGTTGATGACACACTCTGTCAGGTCTGGTTCATAGAAGATCAGGTTTCCTCTCTGCAGCTGCTCAAAAGCCAGTTTACTCAGAGACTGGATCATGTCCCTGCTCTCTGGACTCCAGTGAGGATCAGTCTCTGCTCCTCCATCATACTTGATGCTCTTCAGTTTGGACTGAACCACCAGAAAGTGGATGTACATCTCAGTCAGGGTCTTGGGTAGCTCTCCTTCCTTTCTGGTCTTCTTCACATGGTCCAGAACTGTGGCAGTCATCCAGCAGAAGACCGGGATGTGGCACATGATGTGAAGGCTTCTGGACTTCTTAATGTGGTAGATGATTCTTTTGGCCTGTTCCTCATCTCTGAACCGTTTCCTGAAGTACTCCTCCTTCTGCTGGTCAGTAAAACCTCTGACCTCTGTCACCATGTCAACACATCCAGGAGGGATCTGATTGGCTGCTGCGGGGCGTGTGGTTATCCAGAGGAGAGCAGATGGGAGCAGGTTCCCCCTTATGAGGTTGACCAGCAGCACATCCACTGAGGTGGACTTTGTGACATCGGTCAGGATTCTTGTTTGGTGGAAGTCCAGAGGAAGCCGACACTCATCCAGACCGTCAAAGATGAACAAGACCTGGAACTCCTCAAACCTGCAGATTCCTGCTTCTTTGGTTTCTCTGAAGAAGTGATGAACAAGCTCCACCAAGCTGAACTTCTGCTCCTTCAGCAGATTCAGCTCTCTGAAGGTGAATGGAAACATGAAGTGTATGTCCTGGTGGGCTTTGTCTTCAGCCCAGTCCAGGGTGAACTTCTGAGTGAGGACTGTTTTACCAATGCCAGCCACGCCCTTCGTCATCACTGTTCTGATTGGTACATCTTCTCCAGGAGGTCCTTTAAAGATGTCTTCTCCTCTGATGGTCATCTCTGATTCATGTTGTCTCCTGGATGTGGTCTCCATCTGTCTGACCTCATGTTCCTCATTGACCCCTCCAGCCTCTCCCTCTGTGATGTGGAGCTCTGTGTAGATCTGGTTCAGCACGGTCAGGTTTCCTGCTTTACTGATCCCCTCAAACACGGTCTGGAACTTCTGCTTCAGGTTGGACTTGAGGTTTTGTCGACATGCTGAGGCATCAGATCCTGAAGGAAAAACCGGTAATTGACATTTAAGTCTGGATCCTGGACAATGTCTGACATCACAGAGGGCTGCTCAGACCTCCTCATTTTATCAAAAAGTCTGTTTCTATTCAAACTTTGTGGTTATGCATTTCATATTAAAATAGATAATAATTATTTAAGATTAATTTGTGTAACACTATCAATTCAAAGGTTTACAAAGTGCTTTGACAAACACATATGAACATACAGAAGACAAAGCACATGAGTCTTTGCACAAAAGGATCAAACCAATAACAAGCTCAATTTTTATCCAAGAACCCTCAC
The DNA here is from genome assembly GCA_036419115.1 of Scarus forsteni. Classification (NCBI taxonomy): domain Eukaryota; kingdom Metazoa; phylum Chordata; class Actinopteri; order Labriformes; family Labridae; genus Scarus; species Scarus forsteni. The sequence goes on from JAZDUH010000168.1 coordinate 184,093, forward strand.
AAACAAATCGCAGAATAAACCAAACACAAAAAGAACCAAGAGCAGAGAGCAGCAGCATTCCTGGTATCTTTCAGACCAATAAGGTCATGGAAGGGAGAAGATTTCAAGAAACATGTGGAAACCTAAAACCAAGAAAAAATCCAAGTCCCCCCACATTCCTCCCAGAAAGATCCAGTCCTCAGGTCATAAAAACCCAGACAACACATGAACAGAGGAACATAAGGAAGACCATGAGGACCAAAATAAGAGGAGGTAAGATGGGGAGATGCAGTAGACGAGTGAATAGAAGAGATAATCAGTAATAAAAGCAGTAACACAAGGAAACAATAAAAAGGAAAAACAACTATGAAATGAGACACCAATTCATGAAAAAGAACAACATAAAAAGGAGAAAACACAATAAAATGGCAAAAAACTGACAAACATTAAGAGTTTGACACAAGATTGCCAGTCAGACAGTAAAGCAATGCAGCATAGATTAAACTAAAAAGAAATTTAAAGTAAGCAATAATACTGATATGAATAAGAAAAGTAAGCAACAGAGGAAGGAACTTTAAGTACCAGAAGCTTAATTATGAGAACAATAAAGACAAATATTGAGCTAAAAAGACAGAAAATCAGAAACAAGGTTAAAACTGAGGAGACATCACATGAAAGCAAGTCTGTAAACGTGAGTATTTAAAGTGACTTTAAAGACTGTTTCTGCAGGTCTCGTCTCGTGGGGCAGGTGGTTTAAAGTAAAGGAGCTCTGATGGAGAAAGCCTGGTCACCTTTAGTTTGGAGTCTTGGCCTCTGCCTGAGGATCTGAGGCTGTGAACTGGTGAACAGATCAGAAGCTCTGAAATAGAGCTCGACCCATGAGTGCTTTAAAAGTGATGAGTAAAATCTGAAAGGAGCTCAAGTCAGGGTGATATGATGTGGTCTGTTAAAACCAGCCAAAAGCGGAGCTGCTGCATTCTGAACAGGTGAGAAAGAGATTGTTGATTTAAACCAGGCTGGACAGAGTTACAGGGTGAGGGTATGGATGATTTTGTCCAGGTCTGGTGGGGGGAGTAACTGTTACATACAGTATATTTGAAATTGTTCTCAAATAAAAGAAATGGAATTGAAGTCTTTCATTGATATCAGGGGCGAAAATCCCTTTTCATTGTTGGGAGGGACAATAAACAGTAAAATTTAAGGCATCAATTCCTGGGGAGGGACATAAAAATAAATGCTATATTTTTTGCTGTTTTTTATATATTGTGATATTAAACAGTGACTATAATCATGTCATTGTTCCTTTTAAGTCCATATCCTACCTGTCTGCAGGTTTGTTTATACTCAACTGGCAATTCCAAGTGGTGTTGGGTGATAGGTGTCAATTACACCAGTTGTGACCAAACAGAATTTCTTTTCTCACCATGAACACTGGTCTGATCACAATTACAGCAGCTTTACAAGAACTGAAAGCTTAATACAAGAGTTCAAACTAGAAGAAACACTTCAGTGAATAACTACACTATCACAAGGTCTGAGTTCATCCACATGCCTCGATGTTTTTACCCACTGAATTTCTAAAGTCCGTGCTGAGCAGTTTGTTAACACCACTGCTCAGATAGTTAACACATCACTACAATCTGGAACATTTCCAAAGGCCTTGAAAACTGCGGTCATAAAGCCTCTCCTAAAGAAGAGCAGTCTTGATGCCACAGTACTGAACAACTACTACGGCCCATCTCAAATCTGCCGTTCTTAGGCAAAGTCCTTGAAAAAAGTTGTTTACCAACAGCTCACTGACTTTCTCCTAATGAACAACTCATTCGATGTTTTCCAGTCAGGTTTTTAGACCCCATCACAGCACTGAGACCGCTCTTATCAAGGTGACAAATGACATCCGCCTGAACACTGGCCTTGAGCAAAGTCTCCATCTTTGTCCTATTAGATCTGAGCGCTGCTTTTGACACTGTCGATCATGAGATCCTTTTACAGAGACTAATGGACTGGGTGGGCATCTCGGGGACTGACCTACATTGGTTGAAGTCCTATCTAGAAGACAGGAAGTACTTTGTAGAAATTGGTAACTGTGTCTCAGACCACATGGCCTTGACTTGTGGGGTGCCCCAGGGGTCAATCCTGGGACCCCTCCTGTTCAATGTCTACATGCTGCCTTTAGGCCAGTTAGTACAAAGTACTAATGTGTCTTACCACAATTATGCAGATGACACTCAGATCGATGTGTCACTGACAGCAGGTGAATCTGGACCAGTGGATTCACTCTGTCACTGCATCCAACAGGTCAGTGTGTGGATGCAGAACAACTTTCTACAGCTAAACTCAGACAAGACTGAAGTCATCGTGTTTGGTCCACAGAAACAAAGAGAAAGTGTCAGCAGTCACCTCCAGTCTCTCTCTCTAAAACCTAGAAATCAGGTTAGAAATCTCGGGGTAATAATGGACTCAAACAAGAACTTTAACAGCCATATAAAATCAATAACATCAGCAGCCTTTTACCATCTAAAAAACATCGCCAAAATCAGAGGTATAGTGTCTAAACCTGACCTTGAGATACTTATCCATGCATTTGTCTCTCGTAGGTTAGATTACCGTAACGGCCTGCTCACCGGCCTCTCCAAACGAGCCATAACACAGCTACAGTACATCCAGAACGCTGCTGCTCGGGTCCTGACCAGAACCAGGAAGTACAAACACATTAGTCCTGTGCTCAGGTCCCTACACTGGCTTCCTGTTGCTCAGAGAATAGATTTTAAAGCAGCTCTGCTTGTGTACAAATCTCTCCATGGTCTAGCACCAGCGCCGTCGTATAGGGGGTAAAGGTGGTGACGATTATAAGGGCCCACAGCCCTCTAGGGCCCACACACAGCCCCCAGTAGCTTTATGACAAAATTATTATACATGCACTAAAATAATATGTGTTCATACGAATGAATCCGAATTAAAACAAAGTCACAAGGCATGCAATTTTCTGATTTTAATTATTTCAATAACCGCCTTTGCCCCTTCTTAAAAAATGGTTTGGTTCACACCAAGATGCGTTCTTCCTCAGCGAAAGTAAGTGAGCACGAGCGAACTCCAGCAGGGTTCGGATGGCCCCCAAAAAACACAGGTCTGGACACCAAAAAAGGAGTTGAAAAGGAGGCCAGGAGTAGAAGCAGCAGAGCAGGGGCCCAGGACATCAACAGCTTTTTTTCTAAGAACGGTGAGAGTAAAACTACCGAAGGCGACTGAAACACTGCCTACTTGTTCATTCATTTAATGTCTGCAACATCAGCTTACCTTTGAGGGGGCGCAGGCTGGAGCCCACAATAGCTGTCATCTGGCCGCGCTACACTCTGGACAAGTCGTCAGTTCATTAAAAAACAATCGCCAGTTCCTAATTACTACTAATTCGTTACTACTAATTCAGAGGCTACTGCAGTAATTGTGTGTTTCACCCATATTGTCGGACAGTGCTCCAGTATGCGCCCACTCAGAGGATGTATTGAATTGTATTATGATGCATTCAGGTTCTGCTCAGTAATTATGAGCATCTGACGAAGGTCAGTAATGTTACAATGATGTGTTCAATGCGGTGTTGTAAATGTGTTATTAGTGGGACATTTGAGTAGTCTCAATACAAAAAAAATTAATGTTCAAAGTTTTGTTGTTGTTTGTTTTCATAGCAGCATAAAACAAAAGACAGCATAATAGCTGACAGCAACAAAGAAAAAAGACTATTTAGAATTTTGGACAGTTAACACTGACTTTTGAATTGTTTAAAAATATTTTATCTCTGGGAAAGTGAAGCTGTCCACTTAGAGCTATGTTACTAAGAAGCCCATTTAGATTTTTTCCATGAATAGGTTAGTTCCGCATCAGGTTTTCCATGAAACGTAATATTTAATGTTTATTTAATGTAATATACACAATGGAACAATAAACCTTTATGCTCTGCTGCTCCAGAATCAGCGGCTACCTATTTGTTGAGTGGTCCATTGAAAGTTTATTTGCAATCAGAGGTGTAATAGCATGTTGCAAATCAGTTAAATGAGAATAAGACAACCAATCACACATAATTTACATAATAATACTCTGGCTTGTTAAGTCGCTACTTGTAAAAAGGGAAACAAATTGGGTGTTATTACACCAGGCAGGCACCGTCAAGAACACTGAAAAACAGGAAAATCGAAGGTTCTATTGAATGGGGTAGAGGGGCCCACACCAATATTCTTTCAGGGGGCCCAGAATTCCTAGCAACTGCCCTGTCAAGCACCAAAGTACATCTCTGACATCTTAGTGCCATATGAACCATCTCGGACTCTGAGGACCTCGGGGGCCGGCCTTCTGCTGGTGCCTAGAGTCAGGACTAAACATGGAGAATCAGGGTTTTAGTTTTATGCAGCTAAAATCTGGAACAGTCTTTCTGAAGATGTGAGCCAGACCTCTACTCTGACAATGTTCAAATCCAGGCTTAAAACAGCTCTGTTTAACTGTGCATATGACTGAAAGGATCTGATCTGCACTCTTCTTTTTAAATTTATTTTATAATGATTAATGTTGATTTTATTTTGTATTTTGATTTTTTAAAGTGATTTTATAATGATTAATGTTCACTCTATTTTGTACTGTGATTTTAATGCATTTTTCTTGTTCTGTAAAGCACTTTGAATTGCCTTGTGTATGAATTGTGCTCTACAAATAAACTTGCCTTGCCTTGCCTTGCCTTCAAAGATATACCAGAGACTCTGTGTCTCTGCTTGATTGGCTCTGTCTCTCCGTGCCCAGCTCTATACTTTGACTGCTGTGCCTAATGAAACCATTATTAAACATCTCCATAAGCATCTCATTCCTCTATATGGATATTTTTCAAAAAACCTCAATATTATTAGTATCTTTTTACTTACTTGGCGTTTCGGTGCACTGAAAAATGACCGAATGTCTTTAAATTTTCTCTTTTCTGCCATTTCAACTGCCTGGCTGCATGCACACACAAACACACACACACACACACACACACAGATGAAGGAGAGAACAACTACCAACTGGATGATCAGCCTAGATTTAATTTTCCTTTAGTTAAAAAAAAAATGTTTTGGCATGAATGTGGAAGCGACACGTCCACACCACTATGAACTCAATATTCATTATTTTATACCCAAATTAATGGAAAAAGTGTTGATTTTAATTGGAGGACAATAAGGGGTGTAAATTAACAGTCAGAATGTAATTAGAAACCGGATCTGTTCAACATCTAAGTCAATTAACTACTTTATTTTTAAATAAATAAATCTAGAATAGAACTAAAATAAATAATGGCCTACATTAATGAATTCATAAATCCGGACAATATCGCACTAGATCATCTTAAATAGTTTAATATTGTGTCATAAATGAGAGGATGAGGATGTCACCTGTCTGTCTTATCTAACTGTCACAGCCTTTTTTGCATCATACAGGAGAGGCTGTTTGCCAGCCAGCAGCAAACGGTGTGATAATTAACTTATAAATTTAGTGTTTTAATGCACTTAATCGCGATCCTTGGCGCTCTGTAGTCTGTGTCTGTGTGTGAAAGCTTAATCAGCGTCTTGTGTTTATTTAAAGCATACTGTCAGACTTCAGACAAAGTAGTTGACATTTGCTTTTCATTTTCTCTGTGTGTCTGTTGAACAAGTGAAGTTATAACTGTTCAGTCTTTCAATGAAAGCTACTTACTGAACCGCGATCCTCCGCTCTGCCTGTGCGTCTGTATTTGTGTGCATGTGTGTGTGCAGCATCCGTGCAGGGAGAAAGAGACTGGATCAAACCACTGGGAGGATCGCGAGGGGGGGTGGGTGATCTTTCAGTATTTAAAATCGTCAAACAGTGTGTTTTAAGTAGCATGACTTGTATTATACCATTAGAAAAACATTACATACTATTAGAAAATTAATTACAACTGAATTTTTTTGGGGGGGACAACTTTATGGAAGGGGGGGACATGACCCCTGCGTCCCCCCCTATGGTTGATATGGGTGGAGAGGGTGAGGTCAGAATCAGCATAATCCTAAATTTCTGGCAGTGGGTTTAATTTTTAGTGAAAGAGAACTGAGGCTGGACTGTGTGAGGAGGGAGTTATTTAGCTGAAGTGAGTTCACTGCCATCCAACACTTGATGTCAGTAAGACAGTCAGACAGCAGCTGGACCTCTTGGGTCTTCAGGTCTTTGAGAAAAGTCTTTCTGTGTGTGGTCTGAGTCACAGAGAAAAGGAAACTTGGTGATGCTGAATTGGGGCAGCATGTCAGTCCTGTTGGGATGCAACCCATCATGCATAAAAAGTGAGGCTCGGCCCCAAAACAGATTAAAATTGTCAATGAAGTGAAAGTTTTATGAGGGGCAGGATGATTGGAGCCAGGAGTACAAACTGAGGACTCTGCTTCAACACTCTGCTTTATGTCTGAGAGTGGGAATTGGGCTGGAGTTAAAAACATTTAAATAAACTAAAATAATTTTTGGTGGCATCAGACCATCTGGGGGAGGTGCCGACATGCAGAACAATGTCAGGAGGAGGATGGGGAGTAAATGCAGCAGGTTGTCCAGGATTATGGGGATGGTGGAGCCAGGAAAACAGTGAGTGATGGTGTTATAGAAACTGATGGACCTGGTTATGGAGTCTGATGATTGGTGCAATAGGATGCCAGAGAGGAGAGGGAGGTGAAATGTGCTGGCTGTTGATAGTGGTTGGGAGGTGAAGATTGATGTGAAGAAAGAGTATTGGATGCCCAATAGAGGGAGCCCCCCACCCCACCATCCAACCCCCCACCACTGAGAGATTAGAGAAAGGCTCCTTTAGCATCCTAGGTTGGTAGGTAGGTTGAATTTATTGTCCCCGTGAGGAAATTCATTTGCAGTAGAGTGAAAAAACACACAAAAACACAACAGCCATACACAGTCACATACACTGTCCCACTAAAAAACAGAACAACTCTGAAAGACAATCCAGACAATATAAAAATACTACTCACTGTACATTGTCCATTAAAAAAGAGAAAAGTACTTCAATAAATAGTCTAATACTTAATGTCTGTGGTTAGACCAGCTGAACCAGAGTCTAAAATAAAAACTGTTTACAAATTATTTCAGTTTATTTAATTGTAAAATCCCCTGTGGTACAAATGACTGCCTGGACCTGTTTTTGGTGAGGGCTGGGCAACGGTACCTTCGACCTGAGGGGAGCAGCTCAAACTCTCTGAACAAGGGATGTTTTGAGTCTGAAAGTATTTTTTCAGCTTTGTCCAGAGCCCGAGGTAAATAGATATCATGTAGGCTGTTCAGAGCAGTGGTGTGCGGTCAGGGTCCCTAGCAGTGCCTAACTAACAAGAAAAAAAAAATATATATATGTTTTTATAAAAATATTTTTTTTCAGTTGTTCGTATGCAATTTGTCATAATTAAAGAATATAAAAAGGAAATTGCTGATATGTCAATAGGAGGCAGGCTAACAGAGGAGACGGACAGCGTTCATGCGTGTAAGCGCCGGCAGGCAGAGCCCAGGTCTGCCTCTTTGACCGCTTACTTGAAATCACAACGCTTTTGCAGGTTCGCGCGCATTTCTCTCACGCTGATTAACGTGGATCGATGGGCATACAGCGCTTCTCTGCCTCCGCAGAGTTGTAATACCGCACCCTCTTTGAGGTGTCAGTTTGTCAGTCAGCAGACGTTGCTATAGTGATTCCTGCCTAGCTTGAACATTAACTCAGAGGAAACCAAACTTTAATCTTCTAAAAAAACACATTGAGATCACAAAACCCAATGCCAGAAATCCAACACAAAAGTTCCTTTTTTCAGCAGAGAAACCATGGCTTCTTATTTTGAAAGAAACGCCCTCTTTTCGTGGCGCTTCCAAACTTTTTTCTCTGCTTTCCTCACCTGCCAAATGACTGATACTGCATCTATTGTCTCTAGAAGTCGGCACACGCTGCTGATTTCACAAACTCCATTCACCTGCGCTGCAGTAGCTGACGTACAAGCGGGCAGCGAGCTGCGTTGGCAGGGCTGCGCTAGCAGCTGCGAGCAGCACGCTTGGAGCAGAGGGCAGAGGAGCAGAGCATGATTGATTCTAGGAGGCACACACCAGACACAGACTTCCAGACGGCAGCACAGCCGCTGCAAGCCGCCAGCCGCCTAATTTTTGGCTTGTGGTGCTTGGATCTGGGGTGTTGTGCCGTCAGTGCTGGCTGACTGCTGTGCTGACTGCGTGGTTGCTGGTTTGCCAGCTGGCCTGATGCCCTTTGCCCTTTTTTTTTTCTCTTTTTTTTTCAATTTCTCTTTAGCCCCTTTTGGTTTTCTTTTTTTTTTTCATTTTCTTGCTTTTTAGTAGCTGCTGCTGCTGCTTCTAATTTCTGGCGGCCACTTTTACACAACACTGATTGCACATCACTGTAACACAACAAGTACACACAAGCTGCAGGGCATCACAGCACATTTTCAAGGCTGTCAGTTAACCACACAGCACATTAAAACATCTTAAACATGGTTTTGTCAACCTGGAAGGCCACCAGTTTCTTAACAAAGTATAGTCTGTGTTAGATTTGGTCAGTATTTCTGTCCCACTTAAGTTTATCATCCAAAACCAAACCCAAATACTTGTGCTGAGAAACAGAGTTAATAACCTCTCCTTTAATGACAGTTGGAGAGTGTGTGGACCCCCGCCTGAAGTCAATTGTCAGCTCCTTTGTCTTTGCTGTATTTAGAAGGAGATGGGAATCATCACACCAGGAGATGAACTCATTCAGGACGATACCGTGTTCCTGCTCATCCTCTTGAAGCAAACTGATCAAAGCTGTATCATCAGCAAATTTCACCAGATGTCTTCCCGGATAGGAACTGGCGCAGCTGTTGGTGTACCAAATATACAGCAATGGGGAAAGTACGCACCCTTGAGGAGAGCCAGTGTTAGTGATGGTTCTGTCCGAGAGCGTTGTGCGCATTCAGACCTGCTGCTGCCTCTGGCTGAGAAAATTCAATATCCATAAAATAAGTCCACCTTCCAGAGCAAAGTCCACAACTAGTCTCTGAGCCAAGATGTTTGGCAATATCGTGTTAAATGCAAATGAAAAAAAAAAAAAGAATTTTGACATAATTTTTTGAAGTTTTCAAATGAGAGTGCACCAATTGCAACAATGTTAAAATAGCATCATCAACACCTTTCCCAGGTTGATAAGCAAACTGAAAGGGATCTAATTTTGATTGAGTTTGCTCAATTGGGTGTTTTTTAATTATTCATTCAAAACATTTCATTGCCAGCAGGGTTAATGCTACAGGACGAAGGTGATTCAAATCACTCTTTTTGCAACTTTGGGCACAGGAATAATAGTTGATGTCTTCCACAATTTTGAAACAGCATGCTGGTCCAGTGAAGCCTGAAACAGTTCAGTGAAAACAGGGGACAATTGTTCAGCACAATGCTTCAGCACATTACGACAGATGTTATCTGGGCCGGGGCTTTTACGTGGGTTTACTTTATTGAATATTGCGCACGCATCAGACTGCTTGATTGCTATAGTGTGATCATGTGATATCTCTGGGTACACTTGATTAGGATTATAATAATTTTCAAATGGAGAGAAAAATTATTGAGTTCATTAACTTTATGTTGTTCCTGTTCTCTCCCAAAGTCTGCGGTAGTTTTGCTTCTGCCTTTATGAGGAATGTTGGTCATTGTCTTGATGCCCTGCCAGGCTTCTCTAATATTGCCTGATGCCATGGTTACTTCAATTTTCTCTCTAAAGACAAGCTTATCTGTTTTGACCTGTTTTTTAATTTCTCTTTGTATTTCTTTCTTGGCTATTTCATTTTTCTCAGCGTGGGCCACTCTCTTTTCATGTAGTAGGTATTTTAGTTTTTTTTGAAACCCAAAGTTTATCATTTGGGTATTTTTTAACACTCTTGGTGGGCACAACACAGTCTACACAAAACTGAATATAATCAGAGATTACCTCAACTTGCTGATTTAAGTCAGAGCAATTGAAAGTGTCCCATAAGGTGCATTCAAAACAACCCTGAAGGGCCAGGATGCTGTCCTCATTCCAAATTTTGAGTGTCCTGATTTGTAGTTTCTCCCTCTGCAGTCTTCTCTGATACACTGGTTTTAAGTAAACAACATTATGGTCTGATGCCTCCAGAGGAGGCAGTGCAGAGGCTGAGTAAGCACCTGACACTGCCATAGCAAAGATCAAGAGTTTTATTTTTCCGTGTGCAGCACTTAACATATTGGCAGTAGGTGCGCAAAGTCCTTTTTAATGAACAGTTATTGAAATCCTCCAGAAAAAAACTTTGGTGTATCCGGGGAGAGGGATTCTAACTTTTATGATAAATTGAATATTTCTTCGGAGGCTTCAGAATTGTTTGCCTGTGGATGAATGTAGACCACAGTGAAAAAAAGTTGTGGGAATTCACAAGGGAGGTAATATGGTCTGAGTGACACACAGATCAGTTCAATATGCAGAGTACAGAGACGCTCCCTCACCACAACCGAGCCGCACCAGGCATCCCGTACCAGGAGACACACCCCTCCTCCGCTTGTTTTTCCAGTGATGCTCGGATCCCGGTCAAGACAAAAAGCCGGGAAGCCCGATGGCTCCACATTGGTGGAAGGAACATTCTCATCCAACCAAGTTTCCATAATGGCAAGTATGCAAGCCTCACGGTACTCCTGTAGGCTTTGCTGTGGAGGGATTGGGCATTGAGCAACGGGCAGGTAGGCAATGGAAAGCGATGTTTAAGCTTTTTAAGTCTCTGTTGTATGCCGTATACACTTTCTGTTTGCGCTTTTGGTAAAAGCATGTGCTCCTCAATTTTAGATAAGATATTTGTGTCCAAAGAGGATTTAACGTTGAATTTAGGTAAAACAAATTGTGAGAGTACTGGATAATGCCGCCAGCAGCATTTCTGTGATTCAGGCAGTCCACCAGACACGACAAAATAAGCAGCACAAAATAATCGAACAGTCCACCAAGTTGTCGAGGCCATGGTCCCAACAAAGTTTGTCAGATTTGATAGTACTTTTACGCAGGACATCACATTTAAACAGACAGAAACACAACGCCACTCACGCCACTCACTGTATGTCGCCACAGTGCACCGTTCAGCGCCGGTCAGCACTGCCCTGCACTGTGGAGCTGGGCACTAACTCCACTGGAATGGGATCCATTGGTGCAGGTGGAGCCAGAGCAGAGGGGTGGGCTGAAGCCTCTTCCAGGACCGAAAAGTGGCCAGAGAAGGAGAGCAGTGATAATGATGGAACTCTCCCTGGAGCTGTTTTGGTCCTCCACCTCAGTTTTTCATCAACTCAGAGGACCTGTTCTCTTTATAACCTTTGACCCCCACTATGTTGAACCTTTGCTGAGTGGGACTGTAGTTGGTCTTCAGGACTCCAGCTCCATTGGTTAAGCGGTTGTCCCTCCTGCTGCCTGCTCTCTGTGTTGACCACAAGCATCTGCTGACCTCAGACAGAGTGCAGCTCAGTGTGATGCATTCAATGCAGCCGGTAAAAATGAGTTGATCAATGTGACTGATGGCTTAAAGATGGGTTTTAAAGAAAAGGAAAATCTAGAGCTAGTGTTCAGGGACTTCAGGCCTTGGTGTTCTGTGCTGCAGATCCCTGTCACAACTGATAACCCCCCCATCCACCACCCCAATCATAGTTTACCTTCAGAGTAAAACTCTTACCATGCCATATGCGGTCAGCCAGCTCATCCTGATTCATCATCATCAGGATGTCCACTGTGATCCTCAGAAATGCCTCTCTGCTGCTCCACTGCTCCTCATCTTTACCAACCAACTTATCCTTTCTCTGACTCTCAGAGCATTCTGGGTAATCTGGACCTAAACCTCTCCGGATTCTCTTCAGCTGGTTCTTCACAAAGGTGTTGATGTTCTCCTCCAGCAGCTGGAGAACAGAAGACAGTGGAGATTAAATGTTAAAGAGAAGAACACTGACACTAACATCTGGATCATGGTGGAGCAGCAGACCTGTAGATCATGGACTTCACTGTTAAAGTGTGATGTTCTTACCAGAAATATGGAGTCCAGCTCTGATTCAGGCAGTTTGGAGACAAAACTGGGGGGTCCAGATGTTTCCACCTGATCTCTGTGGATTAGAACAGAACGTATTTAAGAGATCAGTGACTCAGCATTATTATCATAAGGATGACTCAGCATGAATGAAGCTGTTTTAAAGTGTTGGAATGTTTTTAATTTTTTTTTAAGTCCTGGTTTTTATGGCCTTCAGAACCTGAGCCACGCTGAGGAGGGTCTCCGTTGAGGTCATCATCTCACCTTGCAAAGGTTAACGCCCACATGTTTACAGAAATGTTTACATTTCTGACCTCCTGGTTGGAGGGAGACTGACGCCTCACTCTTTCTAAAACAGAGGGACTGATGATGGTTCATGTCAGCATGATGGAGCACAGACACATGGAGGAGAAGAACCATTAGGCTGCTCCACCTTCAGCTCACTGAGGGCTCAGAGAGTGGTCTACCACACAGCTGAGCTTGGAGCCAAAGGGAGCTTACCTGACCTCAGCAGGTCAATCAAACAAACATCATCACCTCTGAGTGAGTCAACATGGAGGTTAAAGTTAGTTTTTTTCTGAATTCTCACATTTTCTTAGCAGGTCTGTTCTTCTTAAAGTCAATGGGTTTATGTTTAGAGTGGTCACTCTTCATTGACACACGGCTGGGCTCAGGAGACTCTGGTCTTTCCATCCTAATAAAACAAACATTATGGTTATTGTCATCGTCTCAAAGTGACTCAAACATGAAGGTCAAAGTGAGTTTTTCTTGAATTCTCACATTTTCTTAGCAGGTCTGTTCTTCTTAAAGTTATGGGGTTCATGCTTAGAGTGGTCACTTCTCATGGACACACGGCTGGGCTCAGGAGACTCTGGTCTCTCCATCCTAATAAAACAAACACCATCATCATCAGACACTGTGAGCTGTTACTACAGGATGAAGATACAGACATACAAAGAGAGACATGAATATGTAGGGATGATGATGATGATGATGATGATGATGATGATGATGATGAAATAATGAAGAGTATGGCACAGGCCTGCTCTTTTGTAAACTGTCTTGAGGTACCATCCATCATGGTTTGACACTACTGCAAGAAAACTGATGATGATGATGATGATGATGATGATGATGATGATGATGATGGTGTCAGAGTGTGATGGTTCAGATCTTCATCTCACCTCAGACCCTCGTCTTCTTCATTCACAGAGGTTTTAGATGGAGGGACCCCCTCTGGTTCTTCAGTCTGATCTATAGCAGAGCGCCCCCTGCTGTCTGTCAGCTGTGATGAAGGAGTCAGAGAGCAGAACATTAACAACAAACTCTTCCTCCAAGAGGGTTTTCTTCAACATTTGGAAGGTGATTGCACAAATGTTGGGCGGCACAGTGATGCAGCAGTTAGTGTACGTGCCTCAGATCAGGGTTGGACAGAGGCCTTTCTGTGTGAAGTTTGCATGCTTTCCCCATGCATGTGTGGCTTCCTCCCACAGACCAAAAACATTCTCATTTGATTAATTTGTGTCTCTCAAGGGTTAACCCTAACCCTAACCCTCTAACCCTAACCCCAACCCTAACCCTAACGCCCTTAGGTATGAATGTGAGCGTAAGTTGTTGTCTATCTCTCTAAGTTGCCCTGCAATTAACTGTGACCGGTTCAGGGTGTACCCCGCCTCTCACCCAATGACAGCTGGGATAGGCCCCAAAAGGATAACTGGTGTAGGAAATGAATGCATGAAATGAATGAATGCACAAATGTTTGTCTGTCCTGCTCTCTGCTGCCTCCTGCTCCTCTATAGTGAGAAACATGAAGGTAGTGAAGTCAGTGGGTGGAGTCAGGGGGATGAAAGCAGAATTCAGGTCAGAAAATATAAAAAGATGAAATGAGCAATGATGATAAAATTACAAAATAATGAAAATAAGTGGCGATGATAAACAGGAGCAAGAAATAAAAAAATTATAAAGGCCTAAAAACTATCTATAAGAGTGTAAAAAGGTGAATAACTAATAAGATAAAATCATAATTAATAGCACATAATAGTATTAATAAATTAACAAAAAGAAGTAAAAGAATGTAAAGCAAAACAAACAGTAAACAGTAAAGATAAAGATAAAAGACATTAAAAGATGAAGACGAAGAAATAATATCATTCATGTTGGCACTAATGACTCCCAGCTTCATCAGTCAGAAGTCACTGAAGTTAATGTAAAGTTGGTGTGGGGAGCTGATAGAACAATGCCAGTTTTCTCTGGTCCCCTAAAAATCAGGCCAGTGATGACATGCACATCTGTATGTCAACATTTAACTGTTTGCTATGGTGGTGGAGTCCAGCAAACTAACCGGCCGATTAGTTGTTATGTCCCACAGCAGGGGGAGAACCAATGATTGGTTTGCTGGTTGTGTCCAGGGGGATACATTTGCAGATGGAAGCACCTCTCATTTGTTGTTTACTGCAGAAACCAGTGCAGGTGTGATCTGTACTGTATGTTGAGATAGTGGTTGGATTTGACTTTATTTTAACATTATTTCTCATTAAGGGACAGCAGTCTGTGGTGGTGTAAATGCAGCTGGTGCCTCTAGTGTGCTGTTAGTACAGAGTCTGGTGTTACAAGCGGGGTAATACCCTTGCAGGGTTGTGAACAGCCAAAGTAACTGAACTGGTTGTAGCTTACCATTGCCATTTTGGATTGTTGGTTGATTTATTGTTGGTTAATATGTTTTTTTTTGTTTTTTTTACAGTTCACAACTGTTGCCTTGTCATTTGTCCTTTAGGTCCCTCCATAAATGTTTTAGTTTCAGATATTCTTAGTTAAGTTCTACACTTATTATCATTTTTGTCCAGTACTGTTATTACTTATAATGATGCTATTTTTGGCCTTTAGCTGGCTAAATATTATATTTTGGTTTCTTTGTGTAAGAGATGCTCCTCAGTTCAATAACAAGATCAATAGCCTCTGATAGCTTTTGGGGTTACTAGGGGCCTGGGACCTCTTTCAAACAGGGCTTGAAAGTGGCATATGCCACCTCCTACGCAAAGGCTGTGATTTATAAAAATAACTTTGCGGGAGAATGTGCGCGCTGGTATGTCAACTTTGATGCTAGCATACGAGCATTTTGGAGATGTGGAAAACTGACAGCACAGACGGTGAGGGGGTGAAGTGAAGCCAGATCTTCTCATAAATGTAACGTCATCACATTTCAGACTTATGGACCTATGTCATCATACACACCTGTGGTGTTTTAGACATGTTCACTTAGCTTGTTCCAATACCTGAATGCGTAGCGAGGCACACATTACCGGATAGCTTTAACTTGACCGTAGTTTTGTTTGATAACTTCAATGATGTGGAGATGTGGAGTGAGTTTGAGAGAACACTTGCACGCTAAGGTAACAATATCAACCAACTCAGCTCGATCATGTGAAACTGAAATCAAACAACAATGTTTTCTTACCTTGTTATACAAATACTAACCAAAAATAATTCCTTAAGATACAAATGAACCAGTTACTTACAAATAATGCCTCTGCAAGGCTTACACAGGTGGATTTTTTTTTCTTCTTTTTTAACTTGTCGAGTCCAGCATTGCAACAGCAGAATTATGGTCTGGCTGCCATATTGTGCAGAACACATTTACTTTGCCAAGAGGTGCCGTTTAAGGCTCCCCTTGAGTTTTAAGTGTAACTTTTTATTAGTGAACAAACATCATCCGAGGCACTCTGATGTAATTAAAATCCTTTATTCTGTCAGGGACATGTCAACGTGTTTTGACTTCTCAGAGTCTTCATCAGGACATGATTAACAACATGAAACAGGTGTTCAGATTACCTAGTAAGTGTCATGTGATTTTGTTACGGGACGCCATCACATGACACCAGACCTTAAAAAAGACATATAGAGATAAAACATACAAGGAAAACATACAAGATGCCTGGCTACACAATCATAGACAAGCTACACCAAACAATAATCAGCAATAATTAATTCGACCAAATTCAATATCAGAAATGCATTATGAAAAAAATCATTTATTAAAAAGGAGAAAAAATTCTATTTCTTCATTTAGGCCTGGAAAGGGGGTGGCTTTTAGAGTATAAATCCAAAATGTTTCACATTGTAAGAGACGCTAAGGTTTGTCCCCACCCCTTAAAGATCTAGGAGTTACTTCAATAGCCATGATTGAGAGAATTTGAATTGTTTGAATTACCTAGAGAGTGTCATGTGATTTTATTACGGGACACCATCACATGAAATCAGACCCTGAAAAAGACATATACAGATAAAACATATAGGGAAAAACATGCCTGATTACACAATCATAGACAAGCTGCACTGGACGATAGTCAGCCAAAATTCATAAGACAAAGTGCATTATGAAATATTCATTATGAAAAAATCATTTATAAAAAAGGAGAAAAGTGTATTTTTCATTTAGGCCTGGAAAGGGGGTGGCTTTTAGAGTATAAATCCAAAATGTTTCACGTTGTAAGAGACGTTAAAGTCTGTCCCAACCCCTTAAAGATCTAGGAATTACTTCAATAGCCATGATTTTGAGAGAATTTGGATTGTTTAAATTACCTAGAAAGTGTCATGTGATTTTGTCACAGGACGCCATCACATGACATCAGACCTTAAAGAAGACATATACAGATGAAACATACAAGGAAAAAACATGCCAGGTTGCACAATCATAAACAAGCTACACCAAACAATAATCAGCAATGATTCATTAGACCAAATTCAATATGAGAAATTCATTATGAAAAAAATCATTTATAAAAAAGGAGAAAAATCTATTTCTTCATTTAGGCCTGGGAAAGAGGTGGCTTTAAGAGTATAAATCCAAATTGTTTCATGTTGTAAGACACATTTGAGTCTGTCCCCACCCCTCAAAGATCTAGGGATTACTTCAATAGCCATGATTTTGAGAGAATTTGGATTGGTATGTCCTGCAGAGCTATAGTGTTGTGCCATTGGGTAGTTAGGGTTTAGAGTTTTTATGGCATATTTGTGTTCTGCCAGTCTTTCACACATTTTTCTCTTTGTTCGCCCAATGTAAAAACAACCACATTCACATTCAAGTCTGTACACAACAAAAGTTGAATTGCAGTTTGCAAATTCTTGGCAGTAGTAAGTTCTGTTGTTGAAAATGTCCATAAATTTATTGTCTCTTTTAATATTGCTGCAATGGTTGCAGCAATATTGGTTGCACATCTGAAAGTACCTGTGGGTTTAGGAAACCATGAAGTGGTGGTAGGGGCAGGCAAATGGCTTCTGACCAGGTTATCCTTTAGTGTGGGGGCCCTTCGTAGACAGAAATTTGGAGGTTCAGAGAACACAGGAGCAAGGGAGGAGTCACTCAGTAAAATGTCCCAGTTCTAGCTGATGATTTTTTTAATTTCATAAGACAAATTACTGTATTGTGTTGAGAAAAAGATTTTAGAAGTTTGTTGCCCATCTATATATGTCTTCTTTAAGGTCTGATGTCATGTGATGGCGTCCTGTGACAAAATCACATGACACTTTCTAGATAATTTAAACAATCCAAATTCTCTCAAAATCATGGCTATTGAAGTAATTCCTAGATCTTTAAGGAGTGGGGACAGACCTTAACGTCTCTTACAACGTGAAACATTTTGGATTTATTCTCTAAAAGCCACCCCCTTTTCAGGCCTAAATGAAAAATACACTTTTCTCCTTTTTTATAAATGATTTTTTCATAATGAATATTTCATAATGCACTTTGTCTTATGAATTTTTGCTGACTATCGTCCGGTGCAGCTTGTCTATGATTGTGTAACCAGGCATCTTGTATGTTTCCTTGTATGTTTTATCTGTATATGTCTTTTTCAAGGTCTGGTGTCATGTGATGGTGTCCCGTGACAAAATCACATGAATAGAATAGAATAGAATAGAATAGAATAGAATAGAATAGAATAGAAAAGAAAGCTTTTATTGTCATCATACACAGTGTACACACATACACAATGTAAAACAAAATTTGAAAGACAGCTCTCATGGTGCGATACCCGAGATAAGGTATAAATATATAAAAAAAATAAAATAAAATAAAATAAGGATAAAGTAAGGTAAATAAAATATTGACAAGGGAGCATTAAGAATATGCAAGTGTGCAACAGTGCAGTAGAGGGCATGATAACAGCAGAAAGGAGGTAGATACAATTGCCCGGGTAGATACTATTGCATAGATAATATTGCACACTGACATGGCTGAAACACTTCAGCAGCATCTTGATGAGCTATTGAGTGTTCAGTACTCTGATTGCACTGGGATAAAAATGACACTTCCTAGGTAATTTAAACACCTGTTTCATGTTGTTAATCATGTCCTGATGAAGACTCTGAGAAGTCGAAACGCGTTGACATGTCCCTGACAGAATAAAGGACTTTAATTACATCGGAGAGCCTCGGATGATGTCTGTTCTCTAAAAGTTTTGCTGTCCTTGGATCCTTGAAGAGCACCCGAGCTTACTCCTGTTTCACACTTTTTTGACCCAGTGCAGCACTCACCCCTACCCTTTTCTTCACTTTTATTTGTGTTTTTGTTAATTCTTTTTATTTATTTTATTTTATTTTATTTTTGTCAACGCCATATATTGCCAAGTTGGAAGATTATTGCTTGACCAAACAAGGGTGATAATAGATAGGAGAGAGGGAAGAAAATAGACAAAAAGTGAGAGAGAAACAACAAAACAATAGTAAAGATCAACCACAATAACTGAGCAGATTCATATAAACAGGAGAACCAAACAACCAGCTGCTGAACATGAGAAGAAACAGTATCCTGAGGTCTTTGACACTACAATCACAAGGAGCAACTGAGGAGAGAAGAACTAGAGAGATCGTTAGCAACAATGAGCACAGCAACAACAATTTTAGATGTATATATACACTCTAAAAATAAATGTTTAGCCTCAACAAAAAAAATCAACGCAACAGTTTCCATTAGTCTTTCTTAGTTATGACAACTTAATTTGAAATTGCGTTGAATCAATTAACAATATTACATTGGACGAATTAGCTTTTCCTCTTTAGTCAAAGCTTATTTTAAGTACTGCTTACTGATTAAAGGACAAGTTTTTAAGTTGGTAACTCAAAAAAAAATGTCATGTCAACTGAGTTTACCATATTATTTAAAGGAATTTATTTTGTTGTCTAGTTAAATATAATAACAACGCACACAACTTTTTAAGTAGCCGTAATTTAAAAAAAATATATCTACTTTTTCTTCATTCTTTCTTTATTGTATTTCTTTGTGCTTTCAAGAAAGACAGGTCAACCACTACTTTTGTGCAACTGCTTAGTTTTATTTTGAACTTGAGCATTGCAAAAACAAAGTAAGTAAACAGTCTTATATTTCAAATGCTTCTCTGTGACAAAAGTTTGTAATACTTATGTGTAAGTGTGACCAGCTCAAAATTTCCACAGAGAATACAAAGTCTACATAGATATATCACACATATATATTCTTGCAGTAGCTGAGGTTGAGGACATGGATGATACCCATCAACAAGGCCCAGGACCTTGGAATGTCCCTCTCAGCCAAACATTTAGACCTGTCTCCAACAATGGCGATTTTCATCAGGCGACTTTCAAGGCTGGTCACGAACTCTTCATTGTCCTATTAAAGGAAAAGAAAAGGGAATTAATGTCTTTCATGGTTTACAATTGACCTTAAATTTGCCTGTAAAGTACATCCTGATTTTTATTTGTATCTCACCATGTTATGTTGAATAAAATAAGAGAATCAGTTAAAACATTTATTCATTTTCCTTTTATGTGTACACACACACACACACACACATATATATATATATATATATATATATATATATATATATATATATATATATATATATATATATATATATATATATATATATATATATATATATATATATATATATATATATATATATATATATATATATATATATATATATATATATATATATATATACATATATATATATATATATATGTATATATATATATATATATATATATATATATATATATATATATATATATATATATATATATATATATATATATATATATATATATATATATATATATATATATATATATATATATATATATATATATATATATATATATATATATATATACATATATATAACATGTATATATATATATATATATATATATATATATATATATATATATATTTATATATATATATATATATATATATATATAAATATATATACATATATATAACAGTGCTGTAGGTAGCAGTTACATGGCTAAACTAGCTCAGGAGAAGAATAGAACTAACGCGGGTAATGGTGCTATAGGCTAGCTAGCACACAAGCTAACTTTTAATTATCTCAATGAAAGTCCCTTGTGACAAATTTAAACCATTACTTTAGTAGAACAGTTAGAAAAACATTTTACTCACCATGAAATCTTGCTTCAGCCTCCTGCACTGTCTTATTCTGTTGTTTGGGTAGGAGATTTAAATTAAAATGGAAAAGTCAATGTAGATAACAATTGAGTTGTCATGCTAAGTTTATTAAGTTATGGCAACTTGAATTTTGTTTTAAGCTTCCCAGTTATGAAATTTGAGTGTATATGACATGTTAAATTAAGTTTATGTAATTACCAACATTATTATTTGATCACAACTTAAAAAATAAAGTTAGCAACTTAGAAAGTTTATCTGAATCAATTAATTACATTTTTTAAATTGCATTTATGTATTAAATCAAGTGGTGTCAACAGATACTCTGAATTACTTTTTAGAGTGTATACACATCGACATATATATACCAGTGGCGATTGCTCTAAGACTGCAAGGGAAGCTCAGCTTCCCCTAAAATATCCCCAAAAAAAGTGGTGATATGTCCTGCTGTGTGTACATTTCATTGACTAAATATGCGCTAGAATACCTTCATCTTTTGTTCAGAATCAGCTACTTATCACAGGTAACTGTTGCAAATTCCTTCTCATTCATCCCCACAGCGTCTCAGCGCTTCAACACAGTCGGACGCTGAGCGTCTTTAGACTTCAACAGGGAAGCTTAAAGTGGGTTGTTCCACTGTGCAAACTGGACGGTCATTGGATAAACGCTGGGCTTTGTCCCGCCCATCGGACGCTCAGCGTCTCTGGGGGTCTATGAGGGAGTGGGCTGGCCTGGACGCTCAGCTTCTGCGTGATGATTGGATGATCTGTCTGAGGCCGAATCCCTTTTTGATTGACAGTGAAATGAGCCAATCAGCGATCTTGAAGTATCACCCTTTACTGCAGCATCTCCTAAGTTTAACATTCAGTTGTTCTGGACTGATCCGGAGGCTTTATCGATCTCCAGTGACTTTATCTTTCTCAAAAACGACTAGCGTGGTGTTTGAAGTCTCTCTCCTGCCATTTTTCTTTTCACCAACGAGCAGATGCAGATCTTCTCTCCCTTTCACTCACACTCACAGCCTGTCAAACAGTAGTTTCACATAGCTGCTCCAGCTGCTAGCAAGCTGCACATCATGGCAGATAATATGAATGTTTATGACCGGATTTTGGCGAAGCCAATTCATAGTTTTCCTTACAAGGAGAAAATTACAGTAAAACAGCAGGGCAGATCAACTCCTAAGATTTATTTAATGCAAAAGGTGGGGGAAAGTAACAGGTCTTTTCAGCATTCCTGGTATAACAATGTGAGCTGGCTCATTGGAAGTGCTGTCACAAAATGTGTTGTCTGGTCAAAAGTGAGTTTTGGGGAATAAAATTCCTGGAAAAGACACCAAACAGGGTCACAGGTCATTTAGATAAATAAACAAAATTATGATGTAGGCCGGAAAAAAAATAAGCTTCCCCTCCTTGACTGACCAGCAGCCGCCACTGATACATAAACACACAGATATCTGCATCTGTGGGGGCGCAGCTGAAAGTGCAGATTATTCGGGTTAAGTTGTGCTTTGTATTTAGTGATCATGAAGAGTAATCGTGCAGATGTAGCCCCACTGCCTCTAGGGGCCAGACGCACACTGAGAGGGCCCCCAGCGCCATGCAGACAGCGCCACAACAGAGCACAGAGCAAAGGCAGCCCGCCACAGAGCCAGGTGCGTGCCAACAGAGGAGAAGGCCGGGAAAAGAGGCAGGGGGAAGCAGGATGTTTATGGAGATCATTTTGTTTCTTTATCATTCAATCAAAAAGAATAGATTTGAAACCAAAAAAGAGATTTGTCAGCAAAAGAGAATAAGTGGGAATTGAAAAAAAAAATTGAGATCAAAATACAACAGGTTGCAATTGAAAAAACAAACAAACTGAGAACATATTTCTTTCCATTTTGCTCATAAATCAGTCCTCTTTGCTTTCAAGTTGAAAGTCTCCTCTTGCAATTCACTCCTCTTTGCTTGCAAACTCCAAAGTTTTGCTTGCAAATTCTACTGCACTTAATGGGCGGGGCCTATGCTGGCGGATGAGAGAATAGTTTCTATTGGTTGGTTTGACCTGGCTTTACCCAGTGCGAGCGCCAGCTACCACTTCCCTCTTACACAACGCCTGGAGGTTAAGTTGATAGCGGGTGATTAAAACATTTTGTTCCACAGTACACGCGGTGTCATGGTCCCTATACAACAGTACAGGGTTTCCCCCAGTGTATTATAAGCCTGGCGGCCCCCCCACGCCAGGCTAAGCATTGTTTTTTTAATTTTTTTAATTCACTTTTCGCACTCCATCAACACATGATCAGGTGTTTTTTTGGTTTCAAATCTATTCTTTTTGATTGAATGATAAAGAAACAAAATTATCTCCATAGATGTAGACACCCGACTCTGCGGGTTAAGGACCCCAGGGGGCCAGGGGCTGAGGCCCACAGGCCCTGCCAGACGCCGGGCCCCCGATTCAAGCGTAGGTTGGCAGGAGATGGGCGCCATGAGCCCAAGGGCAACCCATCCACCCCCGAAGGGGAGGGCCCAGGCCGGCACCAAGGGGGACAGAACCAGCCACTACGAGCCGGCACCCGCTCCAAGCGCCCCCCGGCCAGACCCCCCCCCCCCCCCCAAATCTAATCCCCTGAGCCCCGGCCCCTACCCGGGGCGCCCCTGCCCTGCGATCGACTGGCGACCGTTTAAGGGGGTACCCCGCATGGGATAGGCCCCAGCCCCCCCTCGACTCCCAAAGAGGTAGTCGTATAGAAAATGAATGAATTAATCAACCCAAGAAGAAGAGTACAGATTTTATTAACCCCTCATGGGGAAGTTCAGAGTTGTTGAGACTCCACAAGTCCTGAGGGGACCAGAACTCTGAGGATCAAAATGAGCTCACTGATCCAGTCACACTTCTGTTTAACTGTTGCTGCTCCTCTTTGTCTTTACTGGGACACCTGCACTCAGTCTGGAGCTTTAACCCGCACAGTGTCACCTACTTGGACAGTTATTTATTTTAGATTTGGACCATTTAGACTAACCATCTCCCAACATCAGGTGGTAAACACCAAAACTACATCATCAAGTTTCATAAAATATGATCTTTGTGTCTTTTTGGTCATTTTGAGATATTACATTATAAATCCAAAATGTCCATCAAAGAGGGACATGCACCACACCCTTCAGGATAAAGTGTTAAATCCTTCTGTTCTCAAAGAATTAGTCAGGAAAAAGCATGTACTCTAATTCAACGAGATGTAAGGAACACTTTTATGCAGATTTTTTTTATTATCTATGAGCAAAAATTAATCTCCAGAGGACATTATGCAGTAAAAAGTATATTCTGCACATTATGTCTGTATTCAGATTTCACCTAATTTCGTATTTTTTATTAGTTTTATAAATTATTTTTATTGAAAGTCAAATGTTAATAGTTTAATAAAACTGCAATTTTAAATCTAATTTCTATGTTGCATTTTATTTTGTGTACTTTTAGGAAATGTTTAACAAATATGTGGTTGTTGATCTGTATTAAGGTCCATGAAACTATAATTAATAATCAACTCACTCAAAATATAACATATAAAAAATGTACATTATTTTTAGCTTGTTTAAAAGAAAAAACATATATTTTAAAAATATTTTCCATGTGATTTAATACATTTATGCATAAAAGGGTTCATATCAGTTCAGTGCTGCGGCCCTGAGAGGAACTGGACCAACACTTTAATATTTTTCAGAGTTGTAAACGTAAAACAAAGAAAAAATTTAACCACAAAGCATCAAAATGGACTCAGCCATCACAAAAGTGTCTGTCTGGGGGTCCTCTGATTCTGATTGGTTTATCAGTGAACCAATCAGAGAGCAGACAAACAGTCAATACTCTTTTTTTGGTTACTGTAGGCTTCAATCATGAAAATAGAGGGAGAATTTAAGCTGAACTATTCCAGCCATGTGTTAAATATTAAACAGTGGTTATGATTTATGGATCAATGCTTGTATCTTCAAGGAGATGAAGCAAAGTCCGTCATGCTTGTAGTGATTAAAGTGCCATAAAACAGACCTTTGGTCGTTTTAGATGAAGAACTGAGGTTCAAATTACTGATAACACTTTAAGAGTTAGATTGTTTTGTCATCTGAAAGTAAAGACTTCAGGAAAAGACTACCTTAAAAATCAAATATGAGACAAAACTACCATTCCTGTTCATTTCAAAGAGACTCAGATTAATGAGGATGTTTCAGGGTGTATAGCAGTTCACTCTGTAAACAGTCTTTAAATTTATCTGCATAAATAACATGGCTGACAGAGAGAGGAGTCTGCTACAGTGATAAAGCTGACATACAGAGACTTTATTTTTAATCTGAAGCTTCATAACTACAAAAACAGAATTAAGGAGAGTACCAAGAGTCTCACTGTACAACATGAATTTTAATTTAATGTCTCTGTTTCATTTTAAAGTTTATCAGTCAGCATTCACTCCTTTCACTGAACTGATCATCCAGACATTAAAACAGCAGAGAAATATTCAGACTGCTTTAAAACTTTGGAGTTTCATCTTAGTAGGAAACTCAATTTGAATAAAGTGGAAGCAGACACTGCTGTTAGGATGAAGAAGTTAGAACTACAGACACTGACTACAAAGTTCAGCTCATGTGTAGACTTAACTTCTGTTTGGTGTGAGTAAGAACATTCCTCTTGCCCCTGTGTTCAGAGAAGCAGAAGTTTGATCTTATTTCACACATTCATTCATTCATTCATTCACTAGAGCAGTATAGGCATTGGTGCACAGTTAGTTCCAGTACAGGAAAGTAAATTAACAAGGTGGACTTATCAAACCAAGCTGTGCTCCTGATCAAGGAGAAGGACGGGAAATGACAGACTACTGGTCAGCAAATATACAGTAGCTGTGTAACCAGGTGCACGGTTAACATTACAAACAAATTAAAGAGAAAGGACACAGAACGCATTTCAAGTGAGGATCCTCCTTCTCTGCTTATTTTGATGGTTTTTGGACTGTTTTTTGCTGTTTACTGTTTTGGGTTTTTTGATGCTCTGCTTCTTTGCTAAGGAGGATGAGAAGGGTAACAAAAACATTATTTTCTGGTAGTTGATGAGTTGCTAATGTGTAAGTGGGTGTCCTGTAGAAATTTTCTTTGACTCCAGTGATGACTGGGGCAGAGTTATCAGATAGTTCTTGGAAGTGCTCGGAAACACTTCTTCAGGAGCAGCAAGCCATCACTCTGACATCTCTCCATTAGTGCATGATCATTGGACTTGTTTGTACATGTGTGTGTATATTTCAACCTATGTAAGTAAAAGCATGTCTCAACAACAGAGTGTAAAGAACTGAATTTCCTGTGAGGGATTAATAAAAGTAAAAATGTCTTCTTCTAGTCATTCCAGTGGATTTTAGGATGCACATATTAGAGTTGGCACATGAGCAACCCTGGTCTGGACGCCTCTGGGTCACCAAAATGTACATTTTTGTCCTAATAAGTAAACTTAATAAAATGAACTTCATGTTCACTACTTTCTATCTCGCCTCTCCTGCCGTCTGCTGGCCTCTGATCATCTTCAGAAAGACTGAACCCTCTGATCATCTCCAGATCATTAACATGCTCTCTTACCTTCTGAAAAGTCCTTCTTCTTCTCTTAAATGTCCAAATAATTCAAGAAATCAAAGTGTCACTCAGAGCAAACTTCAGCTCAGAGAAAAAACAACTGCGCCACAGCAGCAGGAAGTGAAAGTAGAAATACTTCTCTGATGGGTAGTGTCGTCACAGTTAGGGGCGTCACTGGAGACTCACAGGATGAGAGCAAAAGTAGAGCATGACCACAAAATTTCACAACCGGCTAACAAAACTGAGAAATTATTTAGAATTATTGTTTCAGTCTTTTTTTAGATACAGAACAACAACTGGAGCCTATCCCAGCAGTCATTGAGAGAGAGGTGGGGTACACCCTGAACCGGTCGTCAGTCAATCACAGGGCAACATAGAGTCACCAAATCACCTAATGAGCATGTCTGTGGGAGGAAGCCAGAGTACCAGGAGGGAACCCACGTATGCACGGGAAGAACATGCAAGCTTCACACAGAAAGGCCCCTGTATTTATTAATTTTTTTGTTTATTTTACTTATTTTTTTATTTATTTGTCCCTTACATGCAAGCTGACAACAAAATCCATACACAGGTGCACATTACACCCTCAAACAACCACATTCATGATGGGAAAGGAGCAGTAAGAAGAGAAATATCTCTTATATTTGTCTGTCCCTAATTGAACAATTAAAAACCAGAAGAAAGAAAAGGTGGTCAGACATCACATACAGTTGATTTTCAGTAACCTACACCAACCAGTCCTTCATTATAAAAACAAAAACAAGCAAAAAATGTAAGTACAATAAAATAAAGAACTGATAAATATACAAATTTACAGCTAAAACAATTGATGCTTAACTTCCCGTTTAAATTTCAAGTGTATTGACACATTTTTTTGCATTTGTACATTTTTTTTAATTGATGAGTATCTGTACAACCCTTTAAGTCCTGTAATTGGGAAGTCCATATTTTTACTACTACTG
Source organism: Scarus forsteni (assembly GCA_036419115.1). Classification (NCBI taxonomy): domain Eukaryota; kingdom Metazoa; phylum Chordata; class Actinopteri; order Labriformes; family Labridae; genus Scarus; species Scarus forsteni. The sequence goes on from JAZDUH010000168.1 coordinate 211,115, forward strand.
AAATACGCATATGCTTTAAAATAGTTCGAGCAACGTGGTGCTTAAAATCAAACTTTCTTCTATGATTTTGTTCCTCTGAAGTAAACACAAACAGCTTTTGTAGGTTTTCTGGTAAAACTCGGTTTCTGGCTTTGAACATAAACAGTAATGTCTGGAGTTCTATTATCACAGAAAGCTTCAATAATACTGATTTAATAAATAAACTAGGTAGCACTTTAGATTACAGCCCGCGTCTTACAGTGTAGTTTCCCGTCTCTTACAGTGTAGTTTCCTCAACTGTTGGGGTAACTCTCACACATGTACCATGACATTTTGCGGTATTTATGGGGCAGTTACACTCGCGTCTTACAGTGTAAGTCCTGGAGTCTTACAGTGTAGTTTCCCGTCTCTTACAGTGTAGTTTCCTCAAATGTTGGGGTAACTCTCACACATGTACCATGATATTTTGCGGTATCTATGGGGTAGTTACACTCATGTCTTACAGTGTAGTTTCCTGTGTCTTACCATGCTTATCAGGACTGTGTAATTTTCCTGGATATACGCTTTTGCTGTGCAAACCTTAATGTGCCACTTCCTGTTAAGAATCAGCATGGATACAGATAATGTAGACCAGTGATTAACTAAAATGCTGTAATGTATTGGTGAATATGTGTTTCACAAAATAATGACAAGACATGCAGACGTATAAAATATCTTTATTTTTTATATACACACAGATACCTCACATAGTAATTCACCTTTTAATTAACCTGGCCATTAAGATCACACTTGTCTTTGCTTACTGTCTAACTGTCCAGTACTTTCACTGTGACAACCCAGCACTTAACCTGTAACTACTGGTCAACATCTGGAACCGGGCTGTATCATAAAGCGAACACTTGTTGGCTTTACTTACCGTGTAACTACCCTCTACTTTACTGTAACTACTGGTCAACATCTGGAACCGGGCTGTATTATAAAGTGCTCACTTGTTGGCTTTACTTACTGTGTAACTACCCACTACTTTACCTGTAACTACTGGTCAACATCTGGAACCGGGCTGTATTATAAAGTGAACACTTGTTGGCTTTACTTACTGTGTAACTACCCTCTACTTTACTGTAACTACTGGTCAACATCTGGAACCGGGCTGTATTATAAAGTGAACACTTGTTGGCTTTACTTACTGTGTAACTACCCACTACTTTACCTGTAACTACTGGTCAACATCTGGAACCGGGCTGTATTATAAAGCGAACACTTGTTGGCTTTACTTTCTGTGTAACTACCCAATACTTTACCTGTAACTACTGGTAAACATCTGGAACCGGGCTGTATTATAAAGTGAACACTTGTTGGCTTTACTTACTGTGTAACTACCCTCTACTTTACTGTAACTACTGGTCAACATCTGGAACCAGGCTGTATTATAAAGTGAACACTTGTTGGCTTTACTTACTGTGTAACTACCCTCTACTTTACCTGTAACTACTGGTCAACATCTGGAACCGGGCTGTATTATAAAGTGAACACTTGTTGGCTTTACTTACTGTGTAACTACCCTCTACTTTACCTGTAACTACTGGTCAACATCTGGAACCGGGCTGTATTATAAAGTGCTCACTTGTTGGCTTTACTTACTGTGTAACTACCCTCTACTTTACCTGTAACTACTGGTCAACATCTGGAACCGGGCTGGATTATAAAGTGAACACTTGTTGGCTTTACTTACTGTGTAACTACCCTCTACTTTACTGTAACTACTGGTCAACATCTGGAACCGGGCTGGATTATAAAGTGCACACTTGTTGGCTTTACTTACTGTATAGCTACCCACTACTTTACCTGTAAGTACCCAGACCTTTCCTACGGTCATGGTAATGTAATGGTGGTTAAATAGATTAAAATGAAAATATATATATATAAAAAAAACTCTGAATTGGTCCTTTAAAATCAAGTGGTGAGCAGCAAGTTAAAACCAAGGAGACGACAATAAGATTGCTGTTAAAACCAGATTTTTTTAAATTAAAAACTGTTTTTTAAAACACAAGCAGGTGGGTTTAAAATGGAGCAGGCAACTGTCCTCTACAGGATGCAAAGTCTATTAAAAAGGGTTAAAACGCCAGCCTGCAGTTAGGGTCCTTCCTCTTCCCTCGCTCCTCCAGTGACAGACAGGACCTCAGCCAAGGACACCTGTAATTAAGAAGAAACAGTGGCAGTGGAGGTGCACAACGCAATACAAGCCGAGTGACCTCTTCCTCGTAAGCTAGAGTGCTACAACAGCAAAGAGTACTTACGCGGCAGGCAGAGCTCCTCACTCTGCTCCGCTGTTGTAAGGATGCGTCGTAACACTCTGGACTTTCCTTCTCAGCTGGACTCTGCTCGAAAGCTGTCTGCTCCGCTGTGCTCGGCCGCTCCTCGTGTTGCGTCCTCTCAGTGCCACCCCGTTTGTGCTCCTTCCGGCGTTCTCTCACTTCCAGGTGTGCCACAGGTTAAATTGTCCCCTCTCTACTCTGATCGGCCACAGACCAGTTCCGTTCTCCAGCCCCATTGGGAGCCTCTTGGGGTAATAAAGTGCTCTACAGGTGCAGGCTATCAAGATTAAGAGTGTCCCGGCAGGAAGTAATAAAAAAAATACTAAAAACATGCTATAAATAAACTAAAAACAATTAAAACAATCACACAAAATATAAAAACACAAAATAAAACCAATACATCTGCCGTGCGACAGTAAGACACGGGAAACTACACTGTAAGACTCCAGGACTTACACTGTAAGACGCGAGTGTAACTACCCAATAGATACCGCAAAATGTCATGGTACATGTGTGAGAGTTACCCCAACAGTTGAGGAAACTACACTGTAAGAGACGGGAAACTACACTGTAAGACGCGGGCTGTAATCTAAAGTGCTACCAAAAAATCATTTATAAAAAAGGGGAAAAGTGTATTTTTCATTTAGGCCTGGAAAGGGGGTGGCTTTTAGAGTATAAATCCAAAATGTTTCACATTGTAAGAGACGTTAAAGTCTGTCCCAACCCCTTAAAGATCTAGGAATTACTTCAATAGCCATGATTTTGAGAGAATTTGGATTGTTTAAATTACCTAGAAAGTGTCATGTGATTTTGTCACAGGACGCCATCACATGACATCAGACCTTAAAGAAGACATATACAGATGAAACATACAAGGAAAAAACATGCCAGGTTGCACAATCATAAACAAGCTACACCAAACAATAATCAGCAATGATTCATTAGACCAAATTCAATATGAGAAATTCATTATGAAAAAAATCATTTATAAAAAAGGAGAAAAATCTATTTCTTCATTTAGGCCTGAGAAGGAGGTGGGTTTTAGAGTATATATCCAAAATGTTTCACGTTGTAAGAGACGTTTAAGTCTGTCCCCACCCCTCAAAGATCTAGGGATTACTTCAATAGCCATGATTTTGAGAGAATTTGGATTGGTATGTCCTGCAGAGCTATAGTGTTGTGCCATTGGGTAGTTAGGGTTTAGAGTTTTTATGGCATATTTGTGTTCTGCCAGTCTTTCACACATTTTTCTCTTTGTTCGCCCAATGTAAAAACAACCACATTCACATTCAAGTCTGTACACAACAAAAGTTGAATTGCAGTTTGCAAATTCTTGGCAGTAGTAAGTTCTGTTGTTGAAAATGTCCATAAATTTATTGTCTCTTTAAATATTGCTGCAATGGTTGCAGTTCCCACATCTGAAAGTACCTGTGGGTTTAGGAAACCATGAAGTGGTGGTAGGGGCGGGCAAATGGCTTCTGACCAGGTTATCCTTTAGTGTGGGGGCCCTTCGTAGACAGAAATTTGGAGGTTCAGAGAACACAGGAGCAAGGGAGGAGTCACTCAGTAAAATGTCCCAGTTCTAGCTGATGATTTTTTTAATTTCATAAGACAAATTACTGTATTGTGTTGAGAAAAAGATTTTAGAAGTTTGTTGCCCATCTGTATATGTCTTCTTTAAGGTCTGATGTCATGTGATGGCGTCCTGTGACAAAATCACATGACACTTTCTAGATAATTTAAACAATCCAAATTCTCTCAAAATCATGGCTATTGAAGTAATTCCTAGATCTTTAAGGAGTGGGGACAGACCTTAACGTCTCTTACAACGTGAAACATTTTGGATTTATTCTCTAAAAGCCACCCCCTTTTCAGGCCTAAATGAAAAATACACTTTTCTCCTTTTTTATAAATGATTTTTTCATAATGAATATTTCATAATGCACTTTGTCTTATGAATTTTTGCTGACTATCGTCCGGTGCAGCTTGTCTATGATTGTGTAACCAGGCATCTTGTATGTTTCCTTGTATGTTTTATCTGTATATGTCTTTTTCAAGGTCTGGTGTCATGTGATGGTGTCCCGTGACAAAATCACATGAATAGAATAGAATAGAATAGAATAGAATAGAATAGAATAGAATAGAATAGAATAGAAAAGAAAGCTTTTATTGTCATCATACACAGTGTACACACATACACAATGTAAAACAAAATTTGAAAGACAGCTCTCATGGTGCGATACCCGAGATAAGGTATAAATATATTAAAAAAAAAAAAAAAAAAAAAATAAGGATAAAGTAAGTTAAATAAAATATTGACAAGGGAGCATTAAGAATATGCAAGTGTGCAACAGTGCAGTAGAGGGCATGATAACAGCAGAAAGGAGGTAGATACAATTGCCCGGGTAGATACTATTGCATAGATAATATTGCACACTGACATGGCTGAAACACTTCAGCAGCATCTTGATGAGCTATTGAGTGTTCAGTACTCTGATTGCACTGGGATAAAAATGACACTTCCTAGGTAATTTAAACACCTGTTTCATGTTGTTAATCATGTCCTGATGAAGACTCTGAGAAGTCGAAACGCGTTGACATGTCCCTGACAGAATAAAGGACTTTAATTACATCGGAGAGCCTCGGATGATGTCTGTTCTCTAAAAGTTTTGCTGTCCTTGGATCCTTGAAGAGCACCCGAGAGCTTACTCCTGTTTCACACTTTTTGACCCAGTGCAGCACTCACTACCCTTTTCTTCACTTTTATTTGTGTTTTTTGTTAATTCTTTTTATTTATTTTATTTTATTTTATTTTTGTCAACGCCATATATTGCCAAGTTGGAAGATTATTGCTTGACCAAACAAGGGTGATAATAGATAGGAGAGAGGGAAGAAAATAGACAAAAAGTGAGAGAGAAACAACAAAACAATAGTAAAGATCAACCACAATAACTGAGCAGATGCATATAAACAGGAGAACCAAACAACCAGCTGCTGAACATGAGAAGAAACAGTATCCTGAGGTCTTTGACACTACAATCACAAGGAGCAACTGAGGAGAGAAGAACTAGAGAGATCGTTAGCAACAATGAGCACAGCAACAACAATTTTAGATGTATATATACACTCTAAAAATAAATGTTTAGCCTCAACAAAAAAAATCAACGCAACAGTTTCCATTAGTCTTTCTTAGTTATGACAACTTAATTTGAAATTGCGTTGAATCAATTAACAATATTACATTGGACGAATTAGCTTTTCCTCTTTAGTCAAAGCTTATTTTAAGTACTGCTTACTGATTAAAGGACAAGTTTTTAAGTTGGTAACTCAAAAAAAAATGTCATGTCAACTGAGTTTACCATATTATTTAAAGGAATTTATTTTGTTGTCTAGTTAAATATAATAACAACGCACACAACTTTTTAAGTAGCCGTAATTTAAAAAAAATATATCTACTTTTTCTTCATTCTTTCTTTATTGTATTTCTTTGTGCTTTCAAGAAAGACAGGTCAACCACTACTTTTGTGCAACTGCTTAGTTTTATTTTGAACTTGAGCATTGCAAAAACAAAGTAAGTAAACAGTCTTATATTTCAAATGCTTCTCTGTGACAAAAGTTTGTAATACTTATGTGTAAGTGTGACCAGCTCAAAATTTCCACAGAGAATACAAAGTCTACATAGATATATCACACATATATATTCTTGCAGTAGCTGAGGTTGAGGACATGGATGATACCCATCAACAAGGCCCAGGACCTTGGAATGTCCCTCTCAGCCAAACATTTAGACCTGTCTCCAGCAATGGCGATTTTCATCAGGCGACTTTCAAGGCTGGTCACGAACTCTTCATTGTCCTATTAAAGGAAAAGAAAAGGGAATTAATGTCTTTCATGGTTTACAATTGACCTTAAATTTGCCTGTAAAGTACATCCTGATTTTTTATTTGTATCTCGACCATGTTATGTTGAATAAAATAAGAGAATCAGTTAAAACATTTATTCATTTTCCTTTTATGTGTACACACACACACACACACACACACATATATATATATATATATATATATATATATATATATATATATATATATATATATATATATATATATATATATATATATATATATATATATATATATATATATATATATATATACATACATATATATACATATATATACATATACATCTATATATATATATATATATATACATATATATATATATATGTATATATATATATATATATAGATATAGATATATAGATATAGATATATAGATATAGATATGTAGATATATAGATATATAGATATATAGATATAGATATATAACAGTGCTGTAGGTAGCAGTTACATGGCTAAACTAGCTCAGGAGAAGAATAGAACTAACGTGGTAATGGTGCTATAGGCTAGCTAGCAGTCACACAAGCTAACTTTTAATTATCTCAATGAAAGTCCCTTGTGACAAATTTAAACCATTACTTTAGTAGAACAGTTAGAAAAACATTTTACTCACCATGAAATCTTGCTTCAGCCTCCTGCACTGTCTTATTCTGTTGTTTGGGTAGGAGATTTAAATTAAAATGGAAAAGTCAATGTAGATAACAATTGAGTTGTCATGCTAAGTTTATTAAGTTATGGCAACTTGAATTTTGTTTTAAGCTTCCCAGTTATGAAATTTGAGTGTATATGACATGTTAAATTAAGTTTATGTAATTACCAACATTATTATTTGATCACAACTTAAAAAATAAAGTCAGCAACTTACAAAGTTTCTCTAAATCAATTAATTACATTTTTAAATTGCATTTATGTAATAAATTAAATGGTGTCAACAGATACTCTGAATTACTTTTTAGGGTGTATACACATCGACATATATATACCAGTGGCGATTGCTCTAAGACTGCAAGGGAAGCTCAGCTTCCCCTAAAATATCCCCAAAAAAAGTGGTGATATGTCCTGCTGTGTGTACATTTCATTGACTAAATATGCGCTAGAATACCTTCATCTTTTGTTCAGAATCAGCTACTTATCACAGGTAACTGTTGCAAATTCCTTCTCATTCATCCCCACAGCGTCTCAGCGCTTCAACACAGTCGGACGCTGAGCGTCTTTAGACTTCAACAGGGAAGCTTAAAGTGGGTTGTTCCACTGTGCAAACTGGACGGTCATTGGATAAACGCTGGGCTTTGTCCCGCCCATCGGACGCTCAGCGTCTCTGGGGGTCTATGAGGGAGTGGGCTGGCCTGGACGCTCAGCTTCTGCGTGATGATTGGATGATCTGTCTGAGGCCGAATCCCTTTTTGATTGACAGTGAAATGAGCCAATCAGCGATCTTGAAGTATCACCCTTTACTGCAGCATCTCCTAAGTTTAACATTCAGTTGTTCTGGACTGATCCGGAGGCTTTATCGATCTCCAGTGACTTTATCTTTCTCAAAAACGACTAGCGTGGTGTTTGAAGTCTCTCTCCTGCCATTTTTCTTTTCACCAACGAGCAGATGCAGATCTTCTCTCCCTTTCACTCACACTCACAGCCTGTCAAACAGTAGTTTCACATAGCTGCTCCAGCTGCTAGCAAGCTGCACATCATGGCAGATAATATGAATGTTTATGACCGGATTTTGGCGAAGCCAATTCATAGTTTTCCTTACAAGGAGAAAATTACAGTAAAACAGCAGGGCAGATCTACTCCTAAGACTTATTTAATGCAAGGGTGAGGGAAAGTAACAGGTCTTTTCAGCATTCCTGGTATAACAATGTGAGCTGGCTCATTGGAAGTGCTGTCACAAAATGTGTTGTCTGGTCAAAAGTGAGTTTTGGGGAATAAAATTCCTGGAAAAGACACCAAACAGGGTCACAGGTCATTTAGATAAATAAACAAAATTATGATGTAGGCCGGAAAAAAAATAAGCTTCCCCTCCTTGACTGACCAGCAGCCGCCACTGATACATAAACACACAGATATCTGCATCTGTGGGGGCGCAGCTGAAAGTGCAGATTATTCGGGTTAAGTTGTGCCTTGTATTTAGTGATCATGAAGAGTAATCGTGCAGATGTAGCCCCACTGCCTCTAGGGGCCAGACGCACACTGAGAGGGCCCCCAGCGCCATGCAGACAGCGCCACAACAGAGCACAGAGCAAAGGCAGCCCGCCACAGAGCCAGGTGCGTGCCAACAGAGGAGAAGGCCGGGAAAAGAGGCAGGGGGAAGCAGGATGTTTATGGAGATCATTTTGTTTCTTTATCATTCAATCAAAAAGAATAGATTTGAAACCAAAAAAGAGATTTGTCAGCAAAAGAGAATAAGTGGGAATTGAAAAAAAAAATTGAGATCAAAATGCAACAGGTTGCAATTGAAAAAACAAACAAACTGAGAACATATTTCTTTCCATTTTGCTCATAAATCAGTCCTCTTTGCTTTCAATTTGAAAGTCTTCTCTTGCAAATCACTCCTCTTTGCTTGCAAACTCCAAAGTTTTGCTTGCAAATTCTACTGCACTTAATGGGCGGGGCCTATGCTGGCGGATGAGAGAATAGTTTCTATTGGTTGGTTTGACCTGGCTTTACCCAGTGCGAGCGCCAGCTACCACTTCCCTCTTACACAACGCCTGGAGGTTAAGTTGATAGTGGGTGATTAAAACATTTTGTTCCACAGTACACGCGGTGTCATGGTCCCTATACAACAGTACAGGGTTTCCCCCAGTATATTATAAGCCTGGCGGCCCCCCCACGCCAGGCTAAGCATTGTTTATTAATTTTTTTAATTCACTTTTCGCACTCCATCAACACATGATCAGGTGTTTTTTTGGTTTCAAATCTATTCTTTTTGATTGAATGATAAAGAAACAAAATTATCTCCATAGATGTAGACACCCGACTCTGCGGGTTAAGGACCCCAGGGGGCCAGGGGCTGAGGCCCACAGGCCCTGCCAGACGCCGGGCCCCCGATTCAAGCGTAGGTTGGCAGGAGATGGGCGCCATGAGCCCAAGGGCAACCCATCCACCCCCGAAGGGGAGGGCCCAGGCCGGCACCAAGGGGGACAGAACCAACCACTCGAGCCGGCACCCGCTCCAGCGCCCCGCCAGACCCCCAAATCTAATCCTGCTCCCGGCCCCTACCCGGGCGCCTGCCCTGCGATCGACTGGCGACCGTTTAAGGGGGTACCCCGCATGGGATAGGCCCCAGCCCCCCCTCGACTCCCAAAGAGATAGTCGTATAGAAAATGAATGAATTAATCAACCCAAGAAGAAGAGTACAGATTTTATTAACCCCTCATGGGGAAGTTCAGAGTTGTTGAGACTCCACAAGTCCTGAGGGGACCAGAACTCTGAGGATCAAAATGAGCTCACTGATCCAGTCACACTTCTGTTTAACTGTTGCTGCTCCTCTTTGTCTTTACTGGGACACCTGCACTCAGTCTGGAGCTTTAACCCGCACAGTGTCACCTACTGGGACAGTTATTTATTTTAGATTTGGACCATTTAGACTAACCATCTCCCAACATCAGGTGGTAAACACCAAAACTACATCATCAAGTTTCATAAAATATGATCTTTGTGTCTTTTTGGTCATTTTGAGATATTACATTATAAATCCAAAATGTTAATCAAAGAGGGATATGCACCACACCCTTCAGGATAAAGTGTTAAATCCTTCTGTTCTCAAAGAATTAGTCAGGAAAAAGCATGTACTCTGATTCAACGAGATGTAAGGAACACTTTTATGCAGATTTTTTTTATTATCTATGAGCAAAAATTAATCTCCAGAGGACATTATGCAGTAAAAAGTATATTCTGCACATTATGTCTGTATTCAGATTTCACCTAATTTCGTATTTTTTATTAGTTTTATAAATTATTTTTATTGAAAGTCAAATGTTAATAGCTTAATAAAACTGCAATTTTAAATCTAATTTCTATGTTGCATTTTATTTTGTGTACTTTTAGGAAATGTTTAACAAATATGTGGTTGTTGATCTGTATTAAGGTCCATGAAACTATAATTAATAATCAACTCACTCAAAATATAACATATAAAAAATGTACATTATTTTTAGCTTGTTTAAAATCAAAAACATATATTTTAAAAATATTTTCCATGTGATTTAATAAATTTATGCATAAAAGGGTTCATATCAGTTCAGTGCTGCGGCCCTGAAAGGAACTGGACCAACACTTTAATATTTTTCAGAGTTGTAAAAGTAAAACAAAGAAAAAATTTAACCACAAAGCATCAAAATGGACTCAGCCATCACAAAAGTGACTGTCTGAGGGTCCTCTGACTCTGATTGGTTTATCAGTGAACCAATCAGAGAGCTGACAAACAGTCAATACTCTTTTTTTGGTTACTGTAGGCTTCAATCATGAAAATAGAGGGAGAATTTAAGCTGAACTATTCCAGCTATGTGTTAAATATTAAACAGTGGTTGTGATTTATGGATCAGTGCTTGTATCTTCAAGGAGATGAAGCAAAGTCCGTCATGCTTGTAGTGATTAAAGTGCCATAAAACAGACCTTTGGTCGTTTTAGATGAAGAACTGAGGTTCAAATTACTGATAACACTTTAAGAGTTAGATTGTTTTGTCATCTGAAAGTAAAGACTTCAGGAAAAGACTACCTTAAAAATCAAATATGAGACAAAACTACCATTCCTGTTCATTTCAAAGAGACTCAGATTAATGAGGATGTTTCAGGGTGTATAGCAGTTCACTCTGTAAACAGTCTTTAAATATATCTGCAGAAATAACATGGCTGACAGAGAGAGGAGTCTGCTACAGTGATAAAGCTGACGTACAGAGACTTTATTTTCAATCTGGAGCTTCATAACTACAAAAACAGAATTTAGGAGAGTACCAAGAGGCTGTACAAAATGTCTTTTAATTTAATGTCTCTGTGTTTCATTTTAAAGTTCATCAGTTAGCATTCACTCCCTTCACTGAACTGATCATCCAGACATTAAAACAGCAGAGAAATATTCAGACTGCTTTAAAACTCTGGAGTTTCAGCTTAGTAGGAAACTCAATTTGAATAAAGTGGAAGCAGACACTGCTGTTAGGATGAAGAAGTTAGAACTACAGGCACTAACTTCAAAGTTCAGCTCATGTGTGGACTTAAATTCTGTTTGGTGTGAGTAAGAACATTCCTCTTGCCCCTGTGTTCAGAGAAGCAGAAGTTTGATCTTATTTCACACAGTCATTCATTCATTCATTCACTAGAGCAGAATAGGCATTGGTGCACAGTAGGGATGTAACGGTTACCGGTAAAATGGTAAACCGCGATAAAATTTCCCACGATAATCGTTACCGTGTCCAATTAAAATTACCGTTATATCGTGCTTGATCACCACTCTGCCTCAGTAACGCACGGTGATGCTGCTCTTTGCCTGGAAAAGCCGGAACTATGTTTCTGTCCTCGATTAAGGAGCCTCACGCGAGGTGCACATGCACAGTTTGTATTGTTTGGCCTCCAAGTCTGACACATTTATTGACAAGAAAGACAAAAGAACTGTTATGAATATAATAATAAAGGGGTTAAAAGATTTCAATTCTGTGTAAAAGTACTTTTAGAACATTTTGAGCACACTGCAACAATATCGCGATAATAATGATAACCGTGATAATTTTGGTTACAATAACCGTGATACAAAATTTTCATATCATTACATCCCTAGTGCACAGTTAGTTCCAGTACAGGAAAGTAAATTAACAAGGTGGACTTATCAGACCAAGCTGTGCTCCTGATCAAGGAGAAGGACGGGAAATGACAGACTACTGGTCAGCAAATATACAGTAGCTGTGTAACCAGGTGCACGGTTAACATTACAGACAAGTAAAAGAGAAAGGACAGAGAACACATTTCAGGTGAGGATCCCCCTTCTCTGCTTATTTTGATGGTTTTTGGACTGTTTTTTTGCTGTTTACTGTTTTGGGTTTTTTGATCCTCTGCTTCTTTGCTAAGGAGGATGAGAAGGGTAACAAAAACATTATTTTCTGGTAGTTGATGAGTTGCTAATGTGTAAGTGGGTGTCCTGTAGAAATTTTCTTTGACTCCAGTGATGACTGGGGCAGAGTTATCAGATAGTTCTTGGAAGTGCTCTGAAACACTTCTTCACGAGCAGCAAGCCATCACTCTGACATCTCTCCATTAGTGCATGATCATTGGACTTGTTTGTACGTGTGTGTGTATATTTCAACCTATGTAAGTAAAAGCATGTCTCAACAACAGAGTGTAAAGAACTGAATTTCCTGTGAGGGATTAATAAAAGTAAAAATGTCTTCTTCTAGTCATTCCAGTGGATTTTAGGACGCACATATTAGAGTTGGCACATGAGCAACCCTGGTCTGGATGCCTCTGGGTCACCAAAATGTACATTTTTGTCCTAATAAGTAAACTTAATAAAATGAACTTCATGTTCACTACTTTCTATCTCGCCTCTCCTGCCGTCTGCTGGCCTCTGATCATCTTCAGATTGACTGAACCCTCCGATCATCTCCAGATCATTAACATACTCTCTTACCTTCTGAAAAGTCCTTCTTCTTCTCTTAAACGTCCAAATAATTCAAGAAATAAAAGTGTCACTCAGAGCAAACTTCAGCTCAGAGAAAAAACAACTGCGCCACAGCAGCAGGAAATCAAAGTGGAAATACCTCTCTGACGGTTAGTGTTGTCACAGTCAGGGGCGTCACTGGAGACTCACAGGAAGAGAGCAAATGCAGCACATGATCACAAAATTTCACAACCAGCCAGCAAAACCAAGAAATTATTTATTATTACTGTTTCAGTCTTTTTTTAAATACAGAACAACAACTGGAGCCTGTCACAGCAGTCACTGAGCGAGAGGTGGGGTACACTCTGAACCAGTCTCCAGTCAATCACAGGGCAACATAGAGTCACCAAATCACCTGATGAGCATGTCTGTGGGAGGAAGCCAGAGTACCAGGAGAGAACCCACGTATGCACGGGAAGAACATGAAAGATTCACACAGAAAGGCCCCTGTATTCATTAATTTTTTTGTTTATTTACTTATTTTTTATTTATTTGTCCCTTACATGCAAGCTGACAACAAAATCCATACACAGGTGCACATTACACCCTCAAACAACCACATTCATGATGGGAAAGGAGCAGTAAGAAGAGAAATATCTCTTATATTTGTCTGTCCCTAATTGAACAATTAAAAACCAGAAGAAAGAAAAGGTGGTCAGACATCACATACGGTTGATTTTCAGTAACCTACACCAACCAGTCCTTCATCATAAAAACAAAAACAAGCAAAAAATGTAAGTACAATAAAATAAAGAACTGATAAATATACAAATTTACAGCTAAAACAATTGATGCTTAACTTCCCGTTTAAATTTCAAGTGTATTGACACATTTTTTTGCATTTGTACCTTTTTTTTAATTGATGAGTCTCTGTACAACCTTTAAGTCCTGTAATTGGGAATTCCATATTTTTGCTACTACTGAAATACGCATTTGCTTTAAAATAGTTCGAGCAACGTGGTGCTTAAAATCAAACTTTCTTCTATGATTTTGATCTTCTGAAGTAAACACAAACAGCTTTTGTAGGTTTTCTGTTAAAACTCGGTTTCTGGCTTTGAACATAAACAGTAATGTCTGGAGTTCTATTATCACAGAAAGCTTCAGTAATACTGATTTATTAAATAAACTATTGGTGTGCTCTCTAAATTGACTTTGTGAATGATTCTGGTCGCTCTTTTCTGCAATAAAAACAAAGGCTTTATATTACTGATACATGTATTACCCCACACTTCTGCAGAATAACTCAGATAAGGCAGTATAACTGAACAGTACAACATTCTCATTGTTTTACAAACTAAAACATTCTTGACTTTGTTCAAAATAAAAATATTCTTTGACAACTTTTTTAACATGTGATGTATGTGATTTCCATGTCATATCCTCATCCATTATTGATTGATTGATTGATTTTATTTCGGTCAATTTGACAATAGAAAATAAATACAGAAGGAAGAAAGCGGCAAATACAAAAGCAAAGTAAACAGAAAATAAGGTACCATCGAAACAGGGACTGACTGAAAAGGTGTAGGCTGAAGCAGAGCTTATATCGCCTATTATCTCGTTAAAGTAAAAATATATGTATATATACTCTCTCTCTCGTTTGTATATACACAGAAACTATATAATACCTTCAATATGAGTACCTAAATAGATTTCTTTAGCTTACATCCATATACACATACATACATCTATATATACATATATATATATATAAACATATGGAACTAGACTTATGCATATATATGTCTTAAATATTTATTTAAATAAATACACACATTTCTATGAGAATAAAACATTCACGCAATATATACTGGTAAACATGTAAGCATATATGTATATAATATATAATAAAATTTATTACTGTATACTTATATCTCTATATATACACTCAGTATGGGTTAAACAGTGTTATTACATATGCACACTTCAATTCTTATTCATAGAGGAGTATTGCATCATCAAGGCATTTTTATAAAGGTTTTTACACTTGCTAATGTTGTAGAGGTTTTTATATTTGCAGCACAACTATTCCACAAATTCACCCCCTCGACAGGTGGACAGTGACTTTTACTAGTTGTGTGAATCCTGGGTATCTCGAAAAGAATTGTTCCCCTTAGGTTATAGCAGCTCTCCCTCATTTTAAACAGCCTCTGGACACTATATGGTAGTTGCCCATTTCTAACTTTATACATCATTTGAATTAACATATAATCTACTAAGTTATCAAATTTAATAATGTTATGTTTAATAAATAGTGAGTTAGTGGGCTCTAGATAGTTTTTTTTTGCTTATGATACGAATAGCATTTTTTTTGTAATAGAAAGATGGGGTTTGTGCTTGTCTTGTAAGTATTACCCCATATCTCCACCCCGTACATCATATAAGGAACAATGAAAGAATAGTATAGCACGAGTAGGTAGCTCTGATTTAGAAAGTCTTGCGATTTAAACATAATTGATATAGATTTTGACATTTGGGCTTTGACGTGCTCAATATGAGGTTTCCAGCAGAGCTTACTGTGGATTATTACTCCTAAAAATTTTATTTTTGTTACTTTATCAATTTCAATGTCATTTATTCTAATTTTTCTATTAATATTTTGAGCATGATTTCCGAATATCATGTATTTTGTTTTACTAAGGTGAAGCGATAATTTATTGACTTCAAACCATTTTTTTATGATGAGCAATTCTTCTTCTATTCTATCTAAAAGTTGATCTAAATGTTCCCCACTACAGAAAATAGTGGTATCGTCAGCAAATAATATGCACTTCATTGACTTTATTATGATTCCCAGAAACCTAAACTCAGATACCTGCTTAATATTAACCCCATCCATGTATAATGAAACTCTGACTTTAACTCTTTTAGAAAAAAAAACATAAACTTAGTTTTTATCAGATTTAACAACAGCTTATTGACATCAAACCATATTTTAAGTTTTAACATTTCACTTTTAATACATTCAGATAATGTTTTTAAATTATCTCCCCAACAAAAGAAATTTGTGTCATCTGCAAACAAACAAACAAACAAAAAAAGTAACCCCTCAGAAATGTCCCAAATGCCATTAATATAAAAAAATAAAAAGTTTTGGCCCCAAAACTGAACCTTGTGGGACTCCACACTCAATCTTAAAACAGTCTGATGTATCACTTACAAACTGGACATATTATTGTAGATTATGTAAATAGCTAGTTAACCAGTTTAGATCAACTCCTCTCACACTGTATGTATTCAGTTTAACAATTAAAATTAAGTGATCTAATGTAATGAATGTCTTCTTAAGTCAATGAATACTCCCATAGTGTATTTCCCTCTGTCAACTGCAGTTGTGATTTCTTCCATTATTTCCATTATTGCCAGATTGGTAGACCTATTTGTCCTAAAACCATATTGACTTTTTAGTTAATATCTTATTTTTTTTTAATGTCTCTTCCATCATTATCAGTTGATGTCTTATTTTTTATTGAAACAATCACAGAAATAATTTGATTTTCTCTAACTTCATTCAGAAACATTGACTGTGTCACCTTATTTCCCCCTTTCCATCCACCTTCTGCTTGACCAGGATTTTTTATAATCTCATTTACCAAATTAGGCCCAATATTTACAAAAAAAAAAAGAATTAAATTTATTCACCACTTCAGTCATGTTTTAATCACCTTATGGTCCTTGATGAAATGGTTAGGTAGGTCTGTTGTTCTGAATTTGTTCCCTATTACACTGTTTAGAATATTCCATGTACCCTTAATGTTTTTATTTTCTTGTGAAACTGTATTGTAATATTTCTTTGTTGCCTGCCTCAATATATTGGTTAATTTATTTTTGTATACCTTGTACTTTCTTTCAGCCATCTCTGTTCTAGATTTTATGAACTCTATATACAGTTTATTTTTCTTTTTACATGTTTTTTGTAAGGTCTTTGTTATCCAAGGTGTTTTGTCATAATTCATTTTATTGCTTACATACAACTATTGGACAGTGTGTATCATAAAGAGCTCAATAATTTTAGGAAGAATCATATGCAGTATTTACTTCATCTGTGTAAGCTCCATTTCACTCCTGTTTTAATAGATCATTTCTGAAAGCATCTGTTCAGTCACTTGTCCTCAACCTTTTATATCTGCAACATTTCTCTGTCTTCTTTAGCTGTAATTTAAAATTAAATGTTGCAAATACAGGTAGATGGTCCCTTAAATCATTAGTCACTAGGCCACAATATATAATATTCTCAAGTACATAATTAAAAATGTTATTAATGTTGCACTGAGCAAAGTTACTCTACTGGGCTTTGTGATCAATGGGTATAGCCCTCTGCTGTATAATGGGTCCAGAAAGTCTGAAGATTGTCTATGGGTAGATACCTTAAAAAGATCGATTTTAAAGTCACCACAAAGTATCAGTGACTTTTTTACATTTAAATATTTCATGAATTCATCTAATATCTCATTAAAGACTTTTATATTTGATCCTGGTTTCCTGTAAACAAATGCAACAACCATGTTTCTCCTTTCTAATTTTATTTCCACAGTGATAGACTCCATTATATCATCTGTTAAGCATTCCACTGGTCTACATATTAAATTACTTTCAATATAAAGAGCCACACCCCCTCCATTCTGATTAGCTTTATTAATTACATATAAATCATACCCATAAATATGCAAATCAATGTTCTTCTCTTCATTTATCCATGTCTCAGATAGAGCGATCAGTTTAATTTATTTTTTAAAAAGTGTATCTGTCATTAAACAGATGTATTCTACACCCTGTCATTTTCTTAAGAGTAAGATTGTCATGGTTCTGTCTGTTTTTGGTTATTTTGTTTTATTATGAACATTGTTCCTTGGTTTAACCTCTTCTTTATTGATTCTGTTCTTCCTAGTTGAGTTACTGGTTTTGTGTCTTGTCTCATGTTTCCTGTTTTATTTTGAAATCCCCGTGTTCCTCGTGGTGTTTCCTGCCCTCCCTTCTGTGTCTCCCTGATGATGATTCCCTTCACCTGTGTGATGGTCTCACCTGTGCTTGATGATTCACCTGTGTATTTAGTCTCTGTGTTCCCTCTGTGTTGGGTCATTGTTCGTCTTCCCTACCGTCTACCATGTGTTCTTCGGCGTTCTTCCGTGTCTCCTGTGCTTCCTGTGATCTTTAGTGAGTTTTACATTGTTGTTGAGGATTTGGTCTTTTGATTTACACTTTGTTTTTTAGGTTTTGGTCCCTCTTGTTAGTTAATAAAGGGTTTTTGGTTTTCTGCATTTGAGAAAAGAGAAAAACTGTTCATTATCACTTGTATTGATCCAGGTCTTTCAAATTTCTTACCATAACCACTTAAGCTTGATCTGGGGGTCCATTTAACTGAATATACACCTTTCCATCCTTTGTCCAGGCTGCTTGTATCTTTTGTTCTCTGAGGTTGCGACCATTCCTTTGTACTTCAGCTTTTTCTTTGTCAGGAGCTCATTTACATACACCCCGGTGCCAAACTTGACCACAATTCTGGGTTTGGTTTTGTTGCCCCCTTTTGTTGAATGGTGTAGCAGGCTGAGATTTGGTGATTCTCCAGGTGAATGTTTTTACTTGACAGGAATTGGACAATGGTTTCTCCAGGGTGTGCAGCTCCTCAGATGGTGCATCCTCACTAGTGATGGAAATTTCGGCTCTTTTGACTCCTGAATGGCTCTCCATCTAGGATCTATTGAAGCCCTATATGATACCATAGTGTTGTAAAAAAAGAATCATTTTTTGTGTAAAAAACCCGTTTAATGTTTTTATGATAATCATATTATTGCCTAATTTTGTGCATAAATTCTTTTAAAAACAGATCTTATTGCCAAAATCTTTACACTGCACTCAGATGCTGCTTTGCTCTCGAGTCTCTCATAGTTTTACTACACAAGAACACAACACACTCACACACTCTCCTCACTGCTGTCTGTTGTCTCACTCACTCCTGTATCCTCTCATGTGGTTGTCCTGATGGCCGCTATGCTAGCCAATCAGAACAAAGTTCTACTGTGAGCAGAGCTGGGGCTGAGCACTGAGAGCTCAGCAGTGAAAGGAAAAAACTGAGAGCCGGCTCTTCTGATTCACTACAAAGAATAAAATCTGAGAGCTGATTCGTCTGAGAATGACCCATCACTAATCCTCACCTTGTTGGTCCACTGCTAGGTTAGAAACCCTGGCAAAACTGATGTTTAGTCTCCAGTCCAGTAATTATAAGATCCTCAGCTCCAAGTCATCATTTCCTCTGCCAGTTTGTTGATGTTAGCTGACATCTTGTTATGAGTACATATACAAAAAATATATAAAATAAAGTTATATGTATACTCTGGTAGGCTCAGCCCTGTTCTGTTGCTCCAGGATCCAGTCCTTGCATTCAAACACTGGTTTTCAAAAAAATGTCCAAAAAAAATATGGATAGAAATGAATATTTGCTCACGAAAATGATTTAATCTTCAACAGATGGCACCTCGGTTTGGTGGTTTTTGATGGATTTTTAGAAGACCTCTGAGCAGGAAAAAAAACTGGCAGCCATCTTGTTCTTCACAGCAATGACACAGATGAGACATGTTTACAGTCTCATCCTCCCCTTGGCTAACAGAATTACACCCTGAGGTTTTCTTTGCTTTATTTTCTGCTGATCCTCCCCATTTGACTTTAGCTGCACTAGCTGGACCCTTTGACCTGCACACTTCTTGATAAGGCCCATTTTGCCACACTTGTAGCAGGTTTCCTTTACAAACTTACAGTCCCCAGCTCCGTGCTGTTCACTGTCTCACCTGTATCAAGCCTTGTGCTGATTCTTACTGGAGCTCTGCTTCACTGACACTTTGTGCACCTTCTGAGGATTCCTCATGTGCTGGGATGCAGACTCCAGTGACTGCAGGTCTTTCACACACTTACTGGTCATTTTGATTGTCTGTGCCAGCTTCGTCAAAGGTCTGCTCCAGCTCTGACAGCAACCGGCGGTCATCTCCAATCCCACAAACCACTCTATAATGAAGCATTTCCAATGACTTGTCTCCAGAGTTGCAATCTTACACTAATTTCCTCAGCACAGCGACATATGCCATGACTGATTCTCAGGACCTCCTTCCTCTTTAGTTGAATTTAAAACGCTGCACAGTCTCTCTGGTTTAGGGTTAAAATGGTCCTTCAACAGCCTCACCGGCTCATCAAAAGTCTTTTCTCTCAGCTTCCTGGTATGAGGGGGTTCTGGTGGATGGTGGAAATGTGTAGAATCAATGATTATTTTACTAGATCAAGATTATTTAACAAATCACTGATTTAAAAACATGCACCACATGCTATCATTGAACAAATATGCCTTTGACACCATCGTTTTAAACAATAAAGAACGAGCAACACATAGAAATAAAAGTGTAAAAATACAAATACCCCAAAATAGTTTGAATAATAATAATAATGGAAAAAGACAAAGGCATTGTCATGTGGCTCAGTAATCTTTTAAACACATCAGTTTGCTCCCATAATAGTGGAAGGCAGAAATTTTAATTGGGATAAAATTTGATACATTTTACAGCCCTAATAAAATCAAATATTTTTCAAACCATCTGAATAAATGATGTGCAGACGACAAATCTGCTGCAGCCGTGTGATGCCATCATGGAGATATGGACCAAAATCTCTGAGGGATGTTCCAGCACCTTGAAGACTTAAAGGTGCCATAGGCAGGATTTTGCTCGTCAATGCTAATTTTTCTGCTTTGTTTGGCTCAAATGTTAGAATATCCATTGAGATCCTTTTATGAGTGTAGTATAATTACACTACAGCGAGATCGCTGCGTTTCCACTTAAGACTGAAGGAGCTCTGAAGAAAAAAAATCATTTTGGTGTCACATGTTCAATATTTGACTTCTCCTGAAGTTTGTGGTCTTCTGCAGACCTTGGCTGCAGTAAAAGGTTTATTTGAGTTCCTGTTTCCTTCCTATCATCTCTAACCACTCTGACCCTTCTCCTCTGATCTCTGGCTTTAACACTGTATTTTCAGCTGCTCACTGAATATTTTCTCTTTTCAGACCACTCTCATTATTTATAAAAATGGTTGTGGGTGAAAATCCAAGAAGATCAACAGTTTCTGACAGACCAGCTACGATGAAAATCACTTTAATCACTTCTCTTCTCCATTTTGATGCTCAGTTTGATCTTCATCATGTCATCTTTACTGAGTCTACATGTCTGAATGCATTGAGTTGCTGTTATGTGATTAGGTGACTGCAGTTAACAGACAGCTCTGAATGGATATAATTTGAATAAACAACCTGAAATAAATGATTAAATGGTAATTAATAAATAGTTAAAATGATATATAAAACAGCTAACATAAACTATAAAATAGCTAATATAAATTCTAAAATTTTAAATTGGGTACACTAAATATAAAACAGACAAAATAAATTATACACTGGCTAAAAAATAAACATCTTAATGTAATTTTAAATGGCTAATCTTATGAATTATAAATATAAGTAAAATGGCTAAAATAAATGATCAGACATCTAAAATAAATGTAAAACATCTGAAACAAATCATAAAATGAGCAAAAATAACTTCATAAACAAGAAGGAACCATGCACCCACAATCAACACACACACTGTTAACACTGAATCCATCTCATCAGTCCATCATGGAGAGAAATTAAAATGAAATTAATTACAAAACAGCTGAAATAAAACATAATGGCTAATTAAAACCTCCAACTGTGTAAAATAAACTATGAAGCAACTAAAATAAATTATAAAACAGTTACAATAAGTGATCAAAAAGCTCAAATAAATTATAAAAAGTCTGGATTATAAACCAGCAAGAGTAAATGGTGAAACTTCTAAAATACATAATAAAAGGGCTTAAAATAAATTTTAAAATGATTAAAATAACACGTAAAATGGCCAAAGTAACTCTGTCAGTATCTCATTGATCCCTTAAAGTCTGTTTTTACCTGGGATGATGATTTTATCAGCTCTGACTGTGGTGACTGCTGTGGGATAAAAACTTTTCTTAAATCTGTTGCTCCTTGTTTGGACTGATCTGTACCTTCTACCTGAGGACAGCAGCTCAAACAGAGTGTGTCGGGCTGTGAAGAGTCCTTCAGGAGGTCCTGAACTTGTTGGAGAATCATGTCCAACATGATACATCCCTATCTGCTCTGGATTGTTTGTTTTTGTTTGATTTTCCTCTTTTTTTGTCCCCTGATGTTTTTGTTTTTGGATTGTTGTATGAATGCTAAACATACAGGGGTACTTAATGTTTTGGCTACTTATTCTGTGGCTCTTTCACGCACTCCCTGTAAATAATTAGTTATAGCTACACCATATTCAATTATATAAACTGTTAAATATAAAGAGCATCAATAAAATAATTTTCCATCAATGACTTAAACAGTTGAATATAATGAGTCACTACAGAGTTTCATATTTTATGTTCTTCTGATTTTAAACTCAAATGTTTTTATTTAACCTTCAGACTTTGTTCAGTCTTTTTCTCATCTGTTGTCCTGTTCAGTTTTATTATTTAGATTTTTTCATGTTTAATGTAAATAAAAATTAACATGAATCTGAAGATGATTATTGTTGAAATGTATTTCTTTATTCTGATTGTAATTTTAAATATAATGTAAATAAACATATTCATCACTGTAATACACATAATTTCAAGTGTAATAAATATGTATTGATCAGTTTGATAAAAATATTTATTAGTGTAGTTATGTGGGACCCTGATTGTCTCTTGGTTTCTATAAAAATCTATAAATTGATAAAACAGTTTAAAATAAAGATCAAACTAAATATTAAAACATTTTAAAAAGCAGTGTAATAAATATAGCTGAGTAAATAAATATATCTATTAGTTTGATACATTTATTTTTCTAACTGATTTATATTTTTATGAGGTTTCTGGAAAAAACAATCAGATTATTTTTATTCAACAGTTGAATAAATATTTTAACTGATCGAAACATTTGTCATAATGATATGTATATAATTCAGTTTATGACATATTTTATCAGATTAATAAATATATATCAGTGTGTTAAACTGTTTAAAAATATTAAATATCTTTATTTCAGTTTATATTTTATCAGCTCATAAAAAATGAAAAGATTAAGAAACATATTTATCAATTTAATAAGTTATTTATCTATGCATAATATATTTATCAGTTTAATAAACGGGTTTTCACAGTTTAGTAACATCTTCATTTATTCAGTATTTTTGTGTCAGTTCAATAAAGGTATGTGTTTTTTTATTAAATATATTGATCAGTCTGCAGCTGGTTCTTGGTGTTCAGATGTTCATCATCAGGTAAATAAAGACATGAAACATTTATTTTCTTTATTTTATTATTTATTATATTTCAGTATCTGTTTTTGTTCAGAACAATCAGCTGTTCATAGGTGACATCAGCTGACTGATGATCAGCTGTTTCCTGTCAGCACAAACAGACGTCTCTTCAGAGGACAAGACGTCTCAGGTCTCTGAGTCCTCTGCAGGTTTGGACTCCAGAGGACACAGAGACACTGAACCAGACCAGACCCAAAACCCAGGATAGAGGGGCTCATTGAATGTGGTCTCTGTGGTGTGGAGGTGGATCAGTCCATCAGAGGAGACTTCATAGAAGGACAGAGATCCAGCAGGACAGTCCACATACACCCCTACTCTACCAGAGGATGGAGAGGAGGAGGAGGAGGAGGAGGAGGAGGAGGAGGAGGAGGAGGAGGAGGAGGAGGAGGATGTTACACTGTTATTGTGAAGGACAGAGTAACCATCATCAGAGCAGCTCAGACTCCAGGAATGTTCATTCCATCCAAACATACATTTATAAATGTTTCCTCTCCTCTTGATTCTTCTGTAACTCACTGATAAATTAGCACCTCCTCTCCACTGGACCTCCCAGTAACAGCGACCGCTCAGAGAAGACCTGCACAGCAGCTGAGGAACATCAAATCTGTCTGGATGATCAGGATATGACTGAAGCTCGTCCACACATGTCACCGTCCTGTTGTCTTTAGACAGTCTGAGTTCTCTGCTCACTGTGTTTGTGTCCACCTCCAGCTCACAGGCGTCTGATGGAGAGAAGGAGAAACATCAGAGCAGCAGGTCATCATCTGATCATCTACAATCATCTGAGCTGATGCTCCATCAGTCTGAGGGTTCAGAGTCAGCTCTGATGGTTTTAGCTTTTATCTCTGCTGAGTGGTTTTGATTTCTGTGTTTGTGGCTCCATGGTCCACGTTCAGTTTTTATACGTGTTCTCCTGAGATCTGATTGGACAGCAGCTGAGTCATGTGAGGATGAAGCTTCATGTTTAATCTGTCAGATATTCCAGGATTTAAAGCAGCAGCTCAGAGTTTCAGAGGACGTAGAACAACTGAACAGATCGATGGTTTTGACTTGGGAACAACCCATATGGAATTTTTGAGGCCGATGTTGATACCAATATTTGTCAGAAAAAATTCCAGATTATCAATTTATCAGCCAATTAATTTGATATATATATAAAGTGTGTGTGTGTGTGTGTGGGTGTGTGTATAACTTGGTCCCAAAACACAACAATAAATATATGAATTACAGGCAGAACATTTTACGGTTTTAAAATACTTTGTCTTTTAGTATTTGTTTAACTTTACACCAGTGAGGAAATTTATGGGAACAAAACATCGAAAATGCATTGAACTTCATGGAAATTAATTATATCACCTTAAAAAAAGAGTCATTCTCTGTCTTTTTTTAATGAAAATTATAGGAGGATTATAGTAAAGAAAGACAGAACAACTTTTAAAAAGTTTTAAACAGGAAAGCAACCACAACACTGAAGGTAACATTCTTTTCATATGCATCTTTTATTTTTCTTTTCTGCAGCTTTCAAGTACAAAATAAAAGAGTTTATTAAACTGAGGTAAACTCCTGCAAAATAAAACAAATAACCTTTAAAAATGTAAATATATAGATTATTTATGAACTCATTATCACATCTGCCTTTCTTTTCCAAGTCGTCATTCGTGCATCAGAAGTAGATTTTAGTTCAGGTAGAATCACTTTTTTATTGTACACGAGGTAACGTGTGAGGAAATTAAAATACTGATGCAACACTGTGGTCTTTAGTCTTGACCAAAGTAAAAGACCTGAGCTAATGATGCACTCATGTAACACCGTGGACAAACATGTGGTCCATTAAAGCTCCTGAAATATAACCTCATTCTTCTCTCCAGTCTCCAACCTGGTAGCTCAGATTGAACTCTGCTCCTCAGAAACCTTCATCAAACTCCTGAGCAGGATCTCTGTCCTCCATCTCAGGAGCAGAGCTAAACCTCACTCACTCCCCTCTCTCTCTCAGGAGCAGAAGAACTTGTTCACACCTTTATCTCCTCCAGGCTGGACTACAGCAGTGCTCCTCTCATCAGGATCTCCAGCAAGGACCTCCACAAGCTCCAGAGAGCACAAACCAGCAGTGAGTGGGTCCTGATGAGAGGAACCATGGAGGACATCACACCCATCCTTCAGACTCTCCTCAGGCCCCCTGAACATCTCCAGACTGAACCTAAAACCCCTCTGCTCACCCCTCAGAGCATCCATGGACATTCTCCTTCAGACCTGAAGGACCTACACCCCCCAGAGACCACCACCAGAAACCTCTGCTCTCTGCTGATTTTTGTTCCTCATCTTCACTTTGATCATGTGACCTGTTCCTCAGACTAATGACCTCTGACCTTCATGTCTCCATGGTTTATCCTCCTGATGGTGTTTTATCTCTGGAGCTCTGAGAGAATCCTTCAGATGAAAAGTTCATGAGGAGTAAAAAGTTTAATGATCATCATTAAATCAAAGATTAAAAACACTCACACTTCTTCACACCAGGTCTCAGTCTGTGTGGTCCACCATGGTCCAACCTGGAGACAGAAACCAAAGCTGGGATCAGTTCTTCATTCATGAGGGTCCTGAGATAGCCTCCCTCTCCAGCCCACACCAATCAGGAGGTTTCTACAGAAAACCTTCCCCTCTGTCTCCATCCAGGGTCTGTCTGGGCTCAGAGCTCTGAGTGGATCCTCTTAACCAGGTCAGACCGTGGTTTCAGTGAGACCGGCCCGTGGATGGCTCTTTATTTTCAGACTTCTGCATCACAAACAGGATCTATGTGTTTACTTCTGCTGTTAGTACATGAGTGTGACCTGTGTTTATCAGTCTGAGTGTGGGTTTAATGACTTCTTTGTGAATGTGGGACCTGATCCAGCAGGAACAACATCTGAGTGTGATCATCTCAGAGAGAAAAGTTTGAGTTCAATGTTTGTCACAGGGGCAGGGTCTGTGGCGCTGCAGGTAGTGCACGTGCCTCACAGCAAGAAGGTACGATCCCGGGTCAGACAGGGGCCTTTCTGTGTGAAGTTTGCATGTTTGCATGCATGGGTTCCCTCTGAGCACTTTGGCTTCCTCCCACAGACCAAAAACATGCTCATTAGGTTAACTGGTGACTCTAAATTACCCTTAGGTATGAGTGTGAGTGTAAATGGTTGTCTGTCTCTGTTTGACCATGTGACTGACTGGTGATCAGTTCAGGGTGTATCCCCCCCCCCCAGACCATGAAAGGGATAAATGGGTACAGAAAGTGAATGAATGAATGTTTGTGACATCTGTGGATGAAAAGTAAATTATAGCCACTGTTATGAAGACTCAGATCTAAACATCTACTTCCTGTCCAAACTCAAATGAGTCTCCAGTCTCTCTCTGCAGCCCTGACGTCTCTGACTCTCATTAATCTCACTTTTCAGGCTGCTGAACATCAACATGTGATTCTTTCTTCTTCTGTGGTGACATGTACCTCAGGATGTTCAGTCTGCAGAGTGGATCCTTCCATTGAGCAGACAGCAGCTTCTCTCCTCGTTCTCCTGGATGATTGTAGCTCAGGTCCAGCTCTGTCAGAGAGGACGAGCTTAGAGCAGAGTCCAGAGACACACAGCCCTCCTCTGAGACCAGACAGCCGGACAGACTGCAGACAGACAGACAGACAGATAGACAGGTAAATCTACAGTTTGACGTCACAGTATCAGGTCCAGAATGAAGGTCTGGCTGTGGTACCTTCAGTCTCTAAAGTAGTATGGGAGGAGGAGCCTTTAATCATCAGGACCTTTAAAGTCCTCAATCAGTCCAGGTCCAGGAGGGAGACCCTAACAGCTGACTGAAAACCTCTTTTTATGATAATGTTTAAAACAAGTCTGGTTCTAGATGCTTATATGGACTTTGACTTCTCAGGGAAAGAGGTGCAGACTACACATTTAATGACTCTGTAATAGTTTGTAGGCTTTACACGATCACGATTTTTGGGCCGATCACCGATCAGTGAGTTCAAATAAACCGATAACCGATCACCGATCCGATCAGGTGAGGAGCAATATTTAAACTACTTGTTTATGTACTTATATACTTATGTGCTGTTTCCTGAGTATCAATCTTGCCATGCCCCAATCTGACTGAGATACAAGGGTTAAACATCAATGACCTCTGGAGGGCATTAAAGGACTGACAAGTTCGGTTAAGTTCAGTCTGGACAATCAAAAATATAACCGAAGACAAAAATAATTAGCACAACTTATAGTAATTAAATTACTTAATTGTAATTAATTACTTTCCTGTAACAAGTAAATACTGCAAATTAAGGACAGTAATGCTGCCTCAAACATACTGCAGCATATCAATGAAATTAATAGTCTCACCGCAATACGTGTGCCCTGGGAGGCGGTAGCGTGGATCAAAGTAAGATAGCAGCCGTTGAAATGCAGGGTTCTCCACAATATTAAAGGGCAGGTCAGACAGCACAATGAACTCCAGCAGCCTCCTTGTGCCACCCATGGATACAGTCTATGGTGCCAACCCTTGCCTTCTCACTGTCCCGACTATACAGACGAGCAGCACTGTCTTAAGTTGTTTGCTTTAGCATCCGTTTCGGAGTTTGCTTTTCTTTTTCTTTCTCCGCGCTGCGTTTCTTGAACTCGACATGCTCCTCCGGATGTATCTTTTCCAAGTGCCTGATTAAATTTGTCGTGTTGAATTTTTTTGCCGATGTTTCCCCGCGAGGTACTGTAGCGCTGCATATACTGCAGATAGCTTGTGCTATGTCTGTTTCTCTCACTTTGAAAAACTTCCACACTTCCGACATCTTTGTTTGTGTCGCCCGGATGTTGCTGAAGATTCAAGAAACTTTATTTTCCGTCACATAGCGACAGTACTCAAAACAGGAAGAGGCACGAAGACGAAAATGAAGTTTTTTTTAATCATGAATCATTAGCTCTCGGATACAAACAAATAAACATGTCGATGCTGTGAAACTAGTTTGGAGTAAATGAGACAGATTTTAAAAATTTCAACAGGACCATGACGTCATCAATCGATCGGTGATTAATGACATGACGCCCGATCCCGATCATTACAAAAAATGCCAAATATCGGCCGATCCGATATAGCTGATATGATCGGTGTAAAGCCTAATAGTTTGGTTTATATAAAACAGTCAATGGTCTGGATGTGTCGCTGATTGAGGGGTCCATCATCTCAAAGACTCAGACCTGTTCTGGTCTAACAGCTTTGACCCTCCTAAAAGGCCTCAGAGCTGTTGGTCTTTCACTGCAGAGTTTTTAGAACAACCTGATCCATCCTGAGGTTAGCGGTCTCTCCTCTGACCTTTAACCTTCAGGGAGACTGTAAGGATCATGAGAGTCTCCTTCCTGAATGTCTTCTGTTTTATGACTAAGGCCCTCAGTCTGTTTAGTGCACATTTGTAGCTCCTTCATGATGATGGTCAGAGCTTTAACTTTAATTTTAACATTTTGAATGTTTACCTGAGAGTTTCCAGTCTGCAGTTTGGACTCTTCAGTCCAGCAGACAGCTCCATCACTCCTGAATCCTTCAGGTTGTTGTTCCTCAGGTCCAGGTCTCTCAGACCAGAGGACTGTGAGCTGAGGACTGAGGACAGAGCTGCACAGCTTCTCTCTGACAGTCTACATCCACTCAGCCTGAAAAGATTTACAACAACCTCAAAGATTAAAGAAAGTTCTTTTAATCAAACTTTGAAAACCTTCATCCTTTGTCGTAGTCCTGATTACACATCCTGGTGTTTAAGAACTGATTGATTTTTACCTGAGAGTTTCCAGTCTGCAGTTTGGACTCTTCAGTCCAGCAGACAGCTCCATCACTCCTGAATCCTGCAGGTTGTTGTTACTCATGTCCAGGTCTCTCAGACCAGAGGACTGTGAGCTGAGGACTGAGGACAGAGCTCCACAGCTTCTCTCTGACAGTCCACATCCACTCAGCCTGAAAAGGAATCAGAAGAGCATAAAGAGCAAACAGATGATGATCATTCTTGAAAAAATACAGAAATCTGATGTAACCTGTGCAGGTAGGTGCACCTACAGAGCTTTGCTGGAGGCTTTGACCACTGGCAGCAGCCTCAGAAGAGCCTCCTCTGAAGCAGAGTATTTCTTCAGGTCAAACTCATCCAGGTCCTTCTCTGATGACAGTAAGATGAAGACCAGAGCAGACCACTGAGCAGGAGACAGTCTATCTGTGGAGAGACGTCCTGATCTCAGGGCCTGTTGGATCTCCTCCACCAGAGAACGATCATTCAGTTCATTCAGACAGTGGAACAGATTGATGCTCTTCTCTGCAGACATGTCCTCACTGATCTTTGACTTAATGTACTCAACTGTTTCCTGATTGGTCTGTGAGCTACTTCCTGTTTGTGTCATCAGACCTCGTAGAAGGTTTTGATTGGTCTGCAGTGAAAGACCGAGGAGGAAGCGCAGGAACAAGTCCAGGTGTCCATTTGGACTCTGTAAGGCCTGGTCCACAGCTCTCTGGTACAGCTGTGTGATTGTAGATTTGTTGGAGGTTGATGGTTCTTCTGCTATCAGATTGACTCCAGAGTTGATGAAGGTCAGATGGACATGAAGAGCAGCCAGGAACTCCTGAACACTCAGATGGATGAAGCAGAACACCTTGTCCTGGTACAGTCCCCTCTCCTCTTTAAAGATCTGTGTGAACACTCCAGAGTACACTGAGGCTGCTCTGATGTCGATGCCACACTCTGTCAGGTCTGGTTCATAGAAGATCAGGTTTCCTCTCTGCAGCTGCTCAAAAGCCAGTTTACCCAGAGACTGGATCATCTCCCTGCTCTCTGGACTCCAGTCAAGATCAGTCTCTGCTCCTCCATCATACTTGATGCTCTTCACTTTGGACTGAACCACCAGGAAGTGGATGTACATCTCAGTCAGGGTCTTGGGCAGCTCTCCTTCCTCACTGGTCTTCAGCTCATGGTTCAGGACTGTGGCAGTGATCCAGCAGAAGACCGGGATGTGGCACATGATGTGAAGGCTTCTGGACTTCTTAATGTGGGAGATGATTCTTCTGGCTTGATGCTCATGTCTGAACCGTTTCTTGAAGTACTCCTCCTTCTGCTGGTCAGTAAAACCTCTGACCTCGGTCACCATGTCAACACATCCAGGAGGGATCTGATTGGCTGCTGCAGGGCGTGTGGTGATCCAGATTAGAGCAGATGGGAGCAGGTTCCTCCTGATGAGGTTGATCAGCAGCACATCCACTGAGGTGGACTTTGTGACATCAGTCAGGATTCTTGTCTGGTGGAAGTCCAGAGGAAGCCGACACTCATCCAGACCATCAAAGATGAACAAGACCTGGAACTCCTCAAACCTGCAGATTCCTGCTTCTTTGGTTTCTCTGAAGAAGTGATGAACAAGCTCCACCAAGCTGAACCTCTGCTCCTTCAGCAGATTCAGCTCTCTGAAGGTGAACGGAAACATGAAGTGTATGTCCTGGTGGTCTTTGTCTTCAGCCCAGTCCAGGGTGAACTTCTGAGTGAGGACTGTTTTACCAATGCCAGCCACGCCCTTCGTCATCACTGTTCTGATTGGTCCATCTCCTCCAGGTGGCCCATTAAAGATGTCTTCTCTGATGGTCTTCTCTGGTTCATGTGGTCTCCTGGATGAGGTCTCCATCTGTAGGACCTCATGTTCCTCATTGACTCCTCCAGCCTCTCCCTCTGTGATGTAAAGCTCTGTGTAGATCTGATTCAGGAGGGTCCTGGTTTTTGTTTTATCGAAACCCTCAGAAAAGTTCTGGAACTTCTGCTTCAAGTTGTACTTGAGTTTTTGTTGGCACACTGAGGCCTTGGATCCTGAAGTAAAAAAAAAAAAAAATGGCAATTAAAATCTTGATCCTGGACAAAATCCTGATATCACAATTGGGCTGCTCAGATCTTCAGTTTTTATCAAAATATGTTTTATTCAAACCTTTTCATCATCATTGTTGGGTCTGTACTTGATGTGGGCCTGAGGACAAAGAGAGGCCTACATACAACTTTTAAAGCCTGACCTAGAGTCTCTCATGACCCTTAGAAGCTGGTGCCACCACCCACAGCTTTCCCCAATAGATGTAACTTTTATTCAAACCCAAACTCTGCACAGACATTGGCCCGTGGCAGGTAAACCCCGCAGGGATCCCCAATGACGTCATAAAGACTTTAAAAACAAGAGTGCAGCCAAACCTCGGTGCTATCTCCTGGAAGTCTACGCTCAGAAGTGAGCTCTTGCAGGCTTCCTCAGTGATTTGACTGCCAAAAGGAAGCACACAAACAACGTTCATTCTTTCTTTTCGCCATATCTTTGACCTAGGTCCCAGTCTTTCACTCGCGGGTTGAACAGGCTGCTGTTTCTTTATTTCTTTTCTTCAATTTTTTTTATTCGACACTGACCGCTGCACAAGCAGCTGAAAAAGCATCCCGTCCTCCGTCTATATGCTTCATCACCAGTGATTACATGTACTGATGCTGCTGTGATTTGCTGATGAGCATTACCAGTGATACTGTGGGTTACTGCTGCAGCAGTCATTGCATTCGTTGATGTTGTTGTCACACTTTTAGTGGTTTTGTAGTATGTAGTTAATGTTTTACTTATTATTTAAATTATAATAGTCTATAGTAAGTAATGTTATTTGGGGCTCAGGCTTTGCAACGAGCCACTCTCCCCATAGCAAAGCTATGGGGAGAGTGGCTCGCATGTATTCTTCCGCGCGTTTATTTATTTTTTCATCATATTCCGCCTGAATTTTGATTCGCATCTAGTCCTAGGGCCCAACAAATTATATATCAAAACGTGCGGCTCGGTCCCGATCGGTGTGCTATGACTTTTATAAGAATTTTGCGAAAATATGGCCGAGTTATTCTCAAAAAACTGCGAAAGAAGTCCCATAGAAAATGAATGGAAAATCTCCTGAACACACCAAAAAATCACTGTTTTTCTAAGCACGACGGCGAAGCCATCGTGACAGCTACAGAGCTCATTCAAACATCAAAACGCAGCTGTATGTCTCCTCTGTTCATGACTGAAAACCGTAAACCGTAAGCCCGTAGCGAGTCCTCAAATCTCCCTTGCGTCGCCCCAAAATGACTTTTTAGAGTGGAGTTTCAAATGAGATTTAAAAAAACAGAGTGTGAGAGCAGGCAGTCACCCCTCAAAAAAATCCCCGAACAACTTGCGATAACAGCAAAACGGTACATCGGACCTGAATAATTTTTTCAGAAAAACGGATCAGAGACCCTTGGGCCTCATATAAAAGAAAAAGTGAAGCCCTTACTCATTGTAAAATTAAATGACAGCCAGCTGGTTGGTCCAAAGTCAATCCATTTTGCCCATAGAGGTCCATTCAAAGCTCACAACTCCTGACCATTTTGGACAGGCTGTTTGTAAATCATGATAACTCAGTCATTTCTGACACTATCTACATAAAAATTACATATTCTCGATCCCAAGACTTGCCCGACGCTCACGATGCCAATCCAATTAAAATAGATCCAAAGGTGACAAAGATACAAGCCGCTGTTCGACACTGTCAGAAATCATTCTATTGTGATCAGTTTAGAGTGCCAAACTGTTGCATCTCCTCGCAGCTGTTCCTGTTACCATGACAACGGAGCCTTAATCATCACTTGGCCTGCTGCCAGGTGCTTCCAGGAGCTCAGCTAATCAAGCCACACAGGACCAAGTCACATACAGAACTGTATGTGACTTGCCCTGTAAACTGTACGCCCGCAGGGCTATAAACCTTTTTTCTGACATGAATAATTAGTAATAACACATTTAAGGACACACTTATGAATGTTTAACTCATCATTAATAAGCATATTAGTAAAGATTAGTAAATGTTTAACTCATCATTAATAATCATAAAAGTAAAGGATTAGTGAATGTTTTACTCATCATTAATAAGCATATTAGTAAAGGATATGTAAATGTTTTACTCATCATTTATAAGCATATTAGTAAAGGATATGTAAATGTTTAACTCATCATTAATAAGCATATTAGTAAAGGATATGTAAATGTTTTACTCATCATTTATAAGCACATTAGTAAAGGATTAGTAAATGTTTTACTCATCATTAATAAGCATTTTAATAAAGAATAAGTAAATACGGAATTCATCATATAAAAAGCATTTTTCTGACATGAATAATCAGTAATAACACATTTATAGACACACTGATAAATGTTTTAGTCATCATGAATAAGCATATTAGAAAGCATTAGTTAATGTTTTACTCATGCCACCGACACAGTTCATTGAAACCTCAAAACGCAGCTTTACTTCTCCTCTCTTCAAAACTGAAAACTGTAAGCCCATAGTTTAGCATATTAGTCAAGGATTAGTAAATACTGAATTCAGCATTTAAAAAGCATTGTTCTGACATTATTAATCAGTAATGACACATTTAAAGACACAGTTATGAATGTTTAACTCATCATTGATAAGCATATTAGTTAAGGATAAGTGAATGTTTTACTCATCATTAATAAGCATATTAAAAAGGATAAGTAAATATTGAATTCATCATTCATAAAGCATTTTTCTGACATGAAAAAATTTTAATAAATCATTTATACACAGGTTTATATATGTTTTACTCATCATTAAAAAGCATATTAGTCAAGATTGGTGAATGTTTTACTCATCATTAATAAGCACGTAAGTAAAGGATTAGTAAATGTTTTACTCATCATTACTAAGCACATTAGTGAAGGATTAGTGAATGTTTTACTCATCATAAATAAGCATATAAGAAAAGGATTAGTAATTGTTGTACTCATCATTAATAAGCATATTATTAAAAGATTAGTAAATGTTTAACTCATCATTAATAATCATAAAAGTAAAGGATTAGTGAATGTTTTACTCATCATTAATAAGCATATTAGTAAAGGATATGTAAATGTTTTACTCATCATTTATAAGCATATTAGTAAAGGATATGTAAATGTTTAACTCATCATTAATAAGCATATTAGTAAAGGATATGTAAATGTTTTACTCATCATTTATAAGCACATTAGTAAAGGATTAGTAAATGTTTTACTCATCATTAATAAGCATATTAGTAAAGATTAGTAAATGTTTAACTCATCATTAATAATCATAAAAGTAAAGGATATGTAAATGTTTTACTCATCATTTATAAGCATATTAGTAAAGGATATGTAAATGTTTTACTCATCATTTATAAGCACATTAGTAAAGGATTAGTAAATGTTTTACTCATCATTAATAAGCATTTTAATAAAGAATAAGTAAATACGGAATTCATCATATAAAAAGCATTTTTCTGACATGAATAATCAGTAATAACACATTTATAGACACACTGATAAATGTTTTAGTCATCATGAATAAGCATATTAGAAAGCATTAGTTAATGTTTTACTCATGCCACCGACACAGTTCATTGAAACCTCAAAACGCAGCTTTACTTCTCCTCTCTTCAAAACTGAAAACTGTAAGCCCATAGTTTAGCATATTAGTCAAGGATTAGTAAATACTGAATTCAGCATTTAAAAAGCATTGTTCTGACATTATTAATCAGTAATGACACATTTAAAGACACAGTTATGAATGTTTAACTCATCATTGATAAGCATATTAGTTAAGGATAAGTGAATGTTTTACTCATCATTAATAAGCATATTAAAAAAGGATAAGTAAATACTGAATTCATCATTCATAAAGCATTTTTCTGACATGAAAAAATTTTAATAAATCATTTATACACAGGTTTATATATGTTTTACTCATCATTAAAAAGCATATTAGTCAAGATTGGTGAATGTTTTACTCATCATTAATAAGCACGTAAGTAAAGGATTAGTAAATGTTTTACTCATCATTACTAAGCACATTAGTGAAGGATTAGTGAATGTTTTACTCATCATAAATAAGCATATAAGAAAAGGATTAGTAATTGTTGTACTCATCATTAATAAGCATATTATTAAAAGATTAGTAAATACTGAATTCATCATTTATGAAGCATTTTCCTGACATGAACAATCGGTAATAACTCATTTATAGACACACTTAGAAATGTTTTTGAACAAAAGTTTTTTAATTTGCTACTAGTCATAGGGTTTTGAGGAAAGCCCCACAAATCATATATTGTCAGTAAGTCCTCAAATCTCACCTGCTTCGACCCAAAGTCTCTGATCAGAGTGAAGGATTCAAACGAAACTCAAACGATTTCTGCCTGGCAGACCCGACTATTTCACAGTGTCACTGTCCCAGCTGCATAGTGTAGCTAAAATTTGACTTCAGTTAGCCCAGAATGAGGTTAGGCGCATGAAGCACAAATATGTGCATGTGTGTATTTTGGGTAAAAAGGAAATAATCTTCACACAGAATCTCCACCAATAAACACATAGTGTGTTTTTATGTGTTTACCTGCACGCGAAGCGTGCATGTCTTCATGTGTTTGTATATTTATAAAGACCATTGGAGCTCAGTTTAAACAAGACCCCCACTCATAAAGTGCTTGGTGACATCAGTCTGCTGGGGAAGGCAAATACCAACAGGAATATCTTGAACAGAGCTTAAGGTCAGGTGCCAGATGATGATCATCAGCTAATCAGGCCATACATGACCTAAAGACATGAATGAAGTCTCCTGCCATCTTCAGAACTATTTCAGCATGTCATCCAGCTGAAATGCTGCTTGAGGCTGGCCTGTATTAAATTGATAAATCCCGGCAGCGGCCCGAGCCCCACTCACGATTCCCGCGGGAATTGTCTAGTTTTAAATAATAACTGCTTTAAATAAACCTTACTATAACTTAATCTGTCATTGCTTGTAGCTATCGTGGCTATATAATTGTGATACTTGCTGGAGTCACAACAGTCAGTGCTAGGACTATATGTTTTTATTTTTCACACCTTCTGAGACGAAATTCTGATTTAGTCAATTTGGTGATCGGTCCCTGGAGACAGAGTGGTGCCCCTCAAAATACTGATCAATCATACTAGCTATCGCCAAGAAAACAGTCCTAAACTGGAAATCAAAAGCCCACCTCAGCGTTACACAATGGAAAAATCTTCTGACAGAACACATATCTATGGAAAAAATGACTGCCTCCCTCACTCACAGATCAACAAACTTTAATGAAACCTGGTCCACATTCATAATCAAATTAACCCATTCTGTTACCTAATTTCCAATACCACCCAACAACTTGAGATTGTTCAACCATTATAACAGAATAGTATTACACAAGTAAGCTAACCTCATCTTGCCCTATCTATTTATTTATTTATTTGTTTGTTGTATTACTAATATTATTTTATTACTTTTATTATCATTTTTGTCTTTTTATTTCTTTGTCCCTGCCAATACCCTCCACACACACGCACACTCACACACACAGTTCACAAGCTTGTACTGTCCCCCTTGCTGTTTCTCTTTTCTCTCTCCTCTAGTGTTTTAAATAGGACTGTTTCCTGGGACCCCAAGAAGATGAGTATTCTCTTGTGATGGTAGTTGTGGGCATCTTTCCACCTAGGTACCTGGATTTGTTCCCCTGCCGGGTGGGGCCCGCTGGCCTGGCGGCCTCCTCTGGGGTACTGGGGTGCTCTTGGCTTGCCCCCTGCGCTCCGGAGCTGATTGACCTGGGTATGGCCTACGGGATCTGGGGATGGCGCAGGCCTCTTCCTACAGGGGTGCCTGGGTCGGCCTTGGGGCCCTGGGGAGGGGGCTCCTCCACACTGCACTTGTGCCTCTTTCTTCCTGCTGACCGCCCTTCCCCTTCCCTCCTCCTTACCCCTCGCCTTCTCCCCCCCTCCCTCCCTGGTGACCCTCTGCCGCCTGGGGGCCTGCCTCTGAGGCCTGGCTCGGCTCCAGTGGGGAGAGGGGCTCTGGCACAGCAGCATGTGGGCCCATCAACCAATTAACATCCATGGCTTGGGCTCCCAAGCGTGAGTAGGGTGGTCCCAGATGCACAATGGGGCTGGAGGTTTTCGGGTGGTGTTGCCTGGTGCTGGTCCTGCCTCCTGGGTGGGGGCCTATGGTGTGTGTCGGGAATTCGCTGACTCAGTGCCCTGGGGGGGCCCTGTGGTCTTCCCATGGGGCACAGCGTCCTGGGAGTGGTCTACCTGGGTTCGGTCCTCAGTGGGCGTTGGCTCAGTGGCTCTGGTGCTGTGGTCTACTGGGGGATGTGTTTCTGTTCTGCACCTGGTCTCTGAAGGATTGTCACCTGTGGGTCCTGCTGTTCTGGGGGCTGCTTGGCACCACTCCCACACTCCTACTCTGTCATGGCTGGTCGGGGTTGGCCCCCAATAGCCCAGCTTCTCAATTAACACTTCATCAATCACACACTGCATTTCTGTATATATCTTCACTTACATTTACAACACTTAGGGTTCTTGGAGTCAGGGCTTGTGGGAGGGTGACCAGCTCGCCACCCCTGCCTACCTTGTTCTCTATTTTTAACTGCACGACATACACCATCTTGAGGGTGAGGCAGGACAGGGGGTGTGGGGGGGTGGGCACAATCTGTTTTAGGTTGTGTCCCCTCTCTGCTTCCCGACCACCTGCCTAATCTTCCCTCTGTTTTTTATGTTACACAACATCCACTTGGCTGAGTGAGGCAGGCAGTGTGTGTGAGTGTGTGTGTGTGTGTGTGTGTGGGGCTCCCACAGGACCTGCTTTTCCCCAGTTTTAATTCATCACACTACACTTAGAGCGGCACTTAGTCACGGTGGAGGGACAATGTGTCTTTGTCTGGGATCAAAGCTCCAGAATAGAAGGGGGGACAAGAGGTGTACCACTAGTCTAGGCTTGGTGCAGCTGGTGGGGTCCAGCCTTTTCTTCCATGACTTTCATGAAATGTGGAATGGTGTCAGTGGCTTTTTGGTGTGGCTGGGCTCTGGTGCCTGCAGGTGGGGGCCTGGGATGGTGCCCCAGGGACGGCTGGGCCCTGCTGGGTCATGTGTCCCTTTAGTGGCCTGTGGTGCGGGATCCGTTGGCCTGTCGCTCTCTGGCGACCTTGACACGGGTGGCTGTCTTGGGTTACTGCTCTGTATGGGTTGCCCCCCCCTTGGCAATTGAGGCAGAGGTCTCTGCCTCTTGGCCTCGGCTCTTCTGGGTGGCAGGATCTAGCCTCGGCCTCACCACTGCATGCCCACAACCTGCCCCACCTAGCTGACACGCCGAGCCTGATAGGCTCAAGGGCCCCCTTCCTCTGGGGTGGGGGCTGGTCCAGAGGTACTGGGCTTCCGGAGGGCCTGGGGCCTCTGGCCTGCTGTGTGGGGGTGGCTAGGTGCTGGGGGTGGGAGTGGCTCGGGCTAGGTGGTTGGTGGAGTCGGGTGCTGTCTGCAGGGGTTCACCCCGCCCTGGACCCCTGGGTGTTGTCCTTGGTGCCGCTGAGGAGGCGGGTGGGTGCCCCCTTGGGTCCGGGGGCTGTTTCCTTGGCCCGGTTGCTTTTGAGGCCCGTGTGGTGAGTCTGGGGTGCCCTGGTGGCCCGGGGGATGCCAGTAGCTGTGATCTCCCTGGGGAAGGGCAACTATTTGGGAATTCCGTGGCCACCTCACATGCATGCCTGTACAGACACTCAAGCTCCTTCGAGACTTACTGTAAAAAAAATACTTTAGTCGGACACTTTAACACATCTGCTCACATCCTGTGATGCATTTTCTTCCATATCTCATCCATGTGTACCCACCTCCCCCTGCTATCAAGACCCCACATCACTAGTGTCCCTGGTTTCTTACTGCCTTTATTTCCTGTAGGGGCTTAGATCAACATAACACATGGACTGCTCATTCAATAACACTGTCTGTCCTCCTTTTCTTTTGTCTTGTCTCGTCCTGTCTGTCACTGTTTCCCCTTCTTTCACACTGTGGTGTGGCACGGCCCTCCTCTTCAACTCACATCAGGGGTTAAATAAAGTTTGATTTGATGAAGTAGCCTACAGGGAGGGCTGGTGATGGTCACTATAGCAGTGAATCATACTTACATATCTGTGACTGCTAGAAAAAAAAATGCATTGGTCTGTTCAACGCTGTCATCAGACACAGTGCTCAGCTGAAAAGGCATTACAGACAAGGGGGAAAAATGGTTCTTCAATGAAAGAAACAGGACTGAAGCCTTTTATTAATGTGGGTGGAGAGGGTGAGGTCAGAATCAGCATAATCCTAAATTTGTGGCTGTGGGTTTAATGTTTAGTGAAAGGAGATTGAGGCTGGACTGTGTGAGGAGGGAGTTTAGATGTGACAGAGCATTATTTTAGATTTCCAGTTATTCAGCTGAAGTGGGTTTTCTGTCATCCAACACTAGACTTAGACAATCAGACAGCAGCAGTGGTTGGTCACAGTTGAAGGAGATTTGGTGGCCTAATGTGATGCATTCAATGTAACTTGTAAAAATAAGTTAATCACTGTGACCAACCTCTAAAAACAAAATTGTCACTCATACATGAGCCAGCATTAGGCCCAGGGAGACCGGGTGTTCTGGACTGTAGACCCCTGACATAGATGACGAGCCCCCCATCAGAGTTTACCTTTAAAATAAAGCTCTTACCATTCCTGATATGTTTAGCCAGCTCGCCCTGATTCATTCTACTCAAGAAGTTCACTGTGATCTCCAGAAATGCCTCTTTGTTGCTCCTCTGTTCTGCATCTTCACTGGCTATCTCATCCTGGCTCTGATCTTCCAAGCATTCTGGGTAATCTGGACCTAAACCTCTCCGGATTTTCTGCAGCTCGTTCTTCATAAAGATGGTGATGCTTTTCTCCAGCAGCTGGAGAACAGAAGACAGTGGAGATTGAATGTTAAAGAGTAGAACACTGACATCAACATCTGGATCATGGTGGAGCAGCAGATCTGTAGATCATGGACTTCACTGTTAAAGTGTGATGTTCTCACCAGAAATATGGAGTCCAGCTCTGATTCAGAGAAGTAACTGGGGAGTCCAGATGTTTCCATCTGATCTCTGTGGATAAAAGAGATCAGTGACTCAGCATTAATCATCGTTAGAATGACTCAGCATGGAAGGAGCTGTTTTAAAGTGTTGGGATGGTTTTTGGGGCAGGTTTAAGGACCTCTGATGTTTTGTTGTTTCCCCTCTGACTGCTAAACCAGAGTTTTTGTTTTTATGGTCTTCAGAACCTGAGCCACACTGAGGAGGGTCTCTGCTGAGGTCATCATCTCACCTCTCAAGGGTCAGCCAGTCAGAAGCCACAGGTTTGCATTTCTGACTGATTTCGGCCTCACTCTTTCTAAAACAGAGGGACTGATACTGGTTCATGTCAGCATGATGGAGCACAGACACATGGAGGAGAAGAACCATTAGGCTGCTTCATCTTCAGCTCACTGAGGGCTGAGGAGAGTGGTCTACCAAACAGCTGAGCTTGGAGCTAAGGGGAGCTGACCTGACCTCAGCAGGTCCATCAAACAAACATCATCAATTATGAGGGACTCAACATGGAGGTAAAAGCTCAGATTTCTGCATTCTCACCTTTTCTGAGCAGGTCTTTTACCCTTAAAGCCAATGCCAAGGCTTTTGGAGTCGTCACTCCTCATGGACACACCACTGGGCTCAGGAAGCTCTGACCTCTTCATCCTAACAAAGTAATCATTGTCTTCATCATCACTTATGAGGGACTCAAACATGGAGATTAAAGCTCATAATTCTGCATTATCACCTTTTCTGAGCAGGTCTTTTACCCTTAAAGCCAATGCCAAGGCTTTTAGAGTCATCACTCCTCATGGACACACCACTGGGCTCAGAAGGCTCTGACGTCTTCATCCTAACAAAATAATCATTGTCTTCATCATCACTTATGAGGGACTCAAACATGGAGATTAAAGCTCATAATCCTGCATTATCACCTTTTCTGAGCAGGTCTTTTTCCCTTAAAGCCAATGCCAAGGCTTTTAGAGTCGTCACTCCTCATGGACACACCACTGGGCTCAGGAGGCTCTGACCTCTTCATCCTTACAAAATAAACATCATCATCACCTAAGACTGACTAAAGCATGCACAAACAAACATATATATGGTAACACTAAGTTTATATGTTTTGCAAAACATCTCTGACTGAACGTTAAATGGTTCAGTCCACCCGCTTCATCAGACAGGCTGCAGAGAGCTAACTTTTCACAGACAGTGAGTGGAGGAACAGATGCCTCAAAACTTTGGGAGCAAGAAACAAAAAGAAAAAGGCTCAGACAGCAGGTTTAGCAGGCTGCTGTGCCCATAGTCGATCAGTTTCCCCCACAGGCACAAGAGGAGCAGCAGCTGTCTGTCAGTCCACCTCACCAAGCCCAGGTACCCCTGAGGAAGGAGGTGAGCAGCTATGTGACATTAAACACTCAACATTAAGAAAAAAAAATCATTCTGAAATTAAAAAAAAACCTTTAGTCTATATTTATTTCAGAATGATTTAAATTATTTATAAAGCATCAGCTGTCTCTGCTCTGCAGCAGGAACTGAGAACATTTGTGGTACAGGCTGGGTGACTGCTCTCAATCCAGTCAGAGTAATGTTTACATTTTCTGGAAATAAGATGATCAAATAGCAACAACCACATAGCGTCATATGTGAATTTTTCACCACAAATCCAATGTCATCACCTGTGAGCCACAGTTTTGGAGATAAATTAAACCTGCATGTGGTGCCACGTGTTTGAATTACAGTAGATCTTAAAAGGCAAGTGGCCATTTTGTTTTTGATGGTGTTTCCTCCACAGATTATAATTGCATTTCATTGTAATAGAAGAGTTTATTTTGTATTTAAGTTTTGTATTTTCAGGTATTTTTTCTGAAGAGAATGTTATGTTTAAGTCTTTAAAAGAAGAGATACATTTTTGAAATATGGGGTGTCGGTCTTGCAGTAAATGTTTTAACCTAAAAAAAATTCCATTATATTTTCAGTGTTTTCCCTACTGTCATGTTTCACAAATATAGCAATGATAGTCAAAAATGTCATTAAAATGGACTTTCAAAATTTTCTGCTGACCTTATGGGGAGCCCAGTAAGATTTATTTTCATTGGGCCCGAAACCCCTGGCAGCGCCCCTGTCATTAGATACTGTGAGCTGTTACTACAGGATGAAGATGAGGACATACGATTAAGATGTAGTGATGATGATTGAAATAAGAATATGGCATTGACCTGCTCTTTTGCAAGTTGTCCTGAGGTAACACATGTCATGGTTTGGCACTATTGCAATAAAACTAGTGATGATGATGATGAAGATGATGATAATATTGATGATGATGGTGATGACTGTGGTGTTATGTGTTGAGAACATTAGAACTCCAGTTCCCAGCATGCCTAGCAGCGCGGGGGGGGGGGGGGGGGGGGCACTGACACTTCCAGAATAGGACATAGTCAGGCATTATTGCTATGGATGTCAGTGTATACAGCAGCATGAAAAAAAGTTCCCATTTGGAAATACGTCTCATATCTTTAACCTGCTGGATGCAAGATACAACAATGACGATGATGGTGTGATGAGGATGTCAGAGTATGATGGTGATGGTCTTCATCTCACCTCAGACCCTGGTCTTCTTCATTCAGAGAGGTTTCAGATGGAGGGACCCCCTCCTCTCTATCTTCAGTCTGATCCATAGTAGATCGCCCCTGCTGTCTGACAGCTGTGATGAAGGAGTCAGAAGGCAGAGCGTTAATGACAAACTCTTCCTGCAGGAGGGTCTTCTTCCTGAACTTTCTGAAGGTGACTGCAGAGATATTTTGTCTGTCCCACTCTCTGCTGCTTCCCGGTCCTCTACAGTGGGAAACATGAAGGTGGTGAAGTCAGCAGGTAGTCATGTGGATCCTTTGGGCCATTTGCTAGAATGATGTCAGAATCCATAGTTTCTCTGTCCCCCTCTAAATTCAGACCAGTGATGACATGTACATGACAACAGTTAACCACTGGCTGTGGAAGTGGAGTCAAGCACACTACCTGAGCTTCATTGGTAACTGGACATCTCTTTGGGGAAACCTGGTCTTATAAGGACCCATAAAGCAGAAACCCGGTCCAGATCTGGGTTGAGACTGTCACAGGTGCCACTGGTATGAGATATAGGGCTTAGGTCTAGCAGAGTTAACTCTGGACCAACAAAGGCAAACTAATCAGGTTAACTTCTCCTACAACAGCAGTTGTTATCATCCACCCAGTCAAGTTTCCAGTTTCTGGTTTTACCCCGTTTGTACAGGA
The DNA here is from genome assembly GCA_036419115.1 of Scarus forsteni. Taxonomy (NCBI): domain Eukaryota; kingdom Metazoa; phylum Chordata; class Actinopteri; order Labriformes; family Labridae; genus Scarus; species Scarus forsteni. The sequence continues at coordinate 254,518 of JAZDUH010000168.1, forward strand.
TGATGTCATCAGCGCTCTCCACTTGCCTCAGTGAATTACTCTGATAACCGTCTAGATGGAGTTTTCTGGGTCAATTGTATGCATGAAAATAAGAGGGAGAGAGCTAAAGCTACAAACCTAAGCATGTCATGTTGTTTGGGATGAAGAGGGCAGCAGATATCACTCCCATGATTCACTGCAAACCGAATAGTCATCATCTGTTACTGTTTTGATTGAGAGCTCTCTAGTGGCAAATGCTCCGGATTTATGCCTACACTATTGAAGACATGTTAATAATTAAACAGTTTTCATGATTTATGGAGCAGTGCTTGTATCTACAAGGATATGAAGCAAAGTCTGTCATGCTTGTAGAGATTAAAGTGCCATAAAACAGACCTTTGGTCATTTTTGATGAAGATCTGCGGTTCAATTTATTGATAACACTTTAAGAGTTGAAGAATTTTGTCATGACGATATCAAGAATTCAGGAAAATACTGTCTTTAAAATCAAAATATGAGTCCAAACAATAATTTCTGTTCATGTCAAAGTGACTCAGATTAATGAGGATGTTTCAAGGTGTATAGCAGTTCACTCCTTAAACAGTCTTTAAATATATCTGCGCAAATAACATGGCTGACAGAGAGAGGAGTCTGCTACAGAGATAGAGCCACCCTACATAGACGTTGTTGTAATCTTGAGCTTCACAAATACAAAACAACAGAATTAAAGAAGAGTGAAAAAGCCCCTCACAGTCACTGAGCAGCATGTTTGTTATATCAGAGTCTCTGTTTCATTTTAAAGTTCATCACTCAGCATTCACTCTCTTCACTAAACTGATCATCCAGACATTAAAACAGTAGAGAAATATTCAGACTGCATGAACACTCACCCTGTCTCAGATCAGTGTTTGTCCCTCTGCTTCAGTTAGTCCTCTTCAAATGGAGTCTGAGCTCTGACTGATATCATCTTTATTCTTTTATTGTTTTATGGAAACCTGTTTCACCTCCTCAGAGTCTCTCCTCCCTGTTCCCTTTACTACAGATAAAGTTAATGATCTACCTTCATCAGGTCCAGCTTCTTCATGATCGTCTCCCTCTGCTGAGTTTCAAACATTTATTCAAGCTCAGTAGGTTTGCTCACCAGATCTACCTGTAAGCACCATTTCCTACAGAAATTATTGTTTATATTTTTGTTCAAAGTAATTCACTCACTTTGATTGAGAAATAAGATTTAAGTCAGTTATGGGCAATGTGCAGTTCTGTGATGTGAACAGGAAGTGATGTGTTTTATTGTAAAACTCTCTGTTGAAGTCAATAAACGAGTGATGGCGGTGGAGTAAATTGGTTGTTTTTGTCGTACAGGTCACGTGGCAGCCGACTCAAGGAGTAGAAGATTGTCATGTGGTCTTTCAGAAGTGTTTATGAAAGTAGTGAGTTATAGAGTCATAAGAGTGAGTTAAAATGATAGACATAGACAACACACTATCACTCACACAGTTCAGCTCAGGCTTAAGTTGAACATGAAGGGAGACCAGGACACGATCCTAGACTCAGTGTCTCCTTACAGTTCAGGTATACCCATACGGAAAAGAAATACAAAAACCTTATAAAATTATTATATGCCTGCATGTTAAATATTTATATTTTATATGTGTAAGACTTATTTGATTTTCTCATGATTTACTCATGAAAGTGGCCACTTTTGCATTGTTTTCATACAACATACTTATAAAAATTTTACATGTTACATTAAACTTTATATATGTTACATATAAAAAACTTAATTGAAAGATATGCTTTCCTTATATAGTCCATATATGTTATTTAGTAATTACCTACATATTTTTACTATGTCACAGGATTAAAATTGTATCCATTACATATGTATTTTTTGTATAATAATTAATTTCAATTAATTTCAATTAATTAATTAATTAATTTATATGAAATTTTCCATTGTTTTCTATAAGAATGTTTTTCATCATTTTCTCTATACCCTGCTATCCGTTTTGGGGTTGCAGGGGGCTGAAGCTTATTCTGGGGGGCCTATACCAGCTATATACATTTGACGGGTGGGGTTCACCCTGAACCCAGAAAGGCCCTCCCAGCCTGGAATCGAACCTGGAACCTTCTTGTTGTGAGGCACGTGCTCTACCAGCTGCACCACCGTGCGGCCTGAACATTTGCTGTTCTCAAAATCTAAAATATCCTATTTGTCTAAAATAATTATACCGCTTTGACAACTTTAACTGTGATGGTGTGCCAGTCCTCCAGTCCTCTAAATTCAGTATTGGCCAATACTGTGTTATGTCAATGAAATAACACTGACAGTAGGGACATATATAGATCTATACATATCTATCTATCTATCTATCTATATCTATATCTATATCTATATACATATACATATATATATATATATATATATATATATATATATATATATATATATATATATATATATATATATATATATATATACATATATATATATATATATATATATATATATATATATATATATATATATATATATATATATATATATATATATATATATATATATATATATATATATACATATATATATATATACATGTATGTGTGACAATGACATTCATCCTATGTATTACTTTAAAGTACAAAATCTATTTCGTGTTAAAATATCTCTAGCACATTCATACAATTTTTTTTTAAATTTTTTTTGGGCACCTCAAACACCAAAAAAATCAGGTGGTACCACCGTCCAAGCAAATGAACACACTGATTAAACTATAAAATTAGCATGTCTGTGATGCTAAATTAAAAAAGAAATGTATGCTGTTGCATTATTTCATTTCTGAAACATTTCAAATAAAATACTTCTTGCAAATAAAACTGTTTTTAATCTGTTGAGGTAGCTCAGAAACTTTTGTCACACAATTTGCAGTTTGCTAAATATCAGGATGGTGCAACTGTAACATTAGACTTTTATTTTGAAGTGAAAACGAGATAACAGTAAAAAGGATATTGCATCATCTAGAGGACCCCAACTGTCACCTGAGACCAGGTGAAAAGTTTTGTAGATCCTTCTCAAATACTGATAAAAATTCATATTTTTAGTTCATCGGTAGGCTGATACAATTTTCATGCCAGGTGGTACAACCAATGTAATACTATTGAAATATCAATCATAACTTAAAATAACAAATTTCATCTAAAATGACACATACTTAATGACAAAGGTTAATGCTTATACAGTTGCCTTGGCAGATGCCTTTTTTAAACTAAAAATAATTTGTAATGTCAGGCGACGCAACCAGTGAGTCAGTGGCACAACTGCAGGGAATGTCACTTTAAGAGATAAATAGTGGTGCTAGAGTCATTAATAGTTACATTTCTATTTTATTCTTCTAATTTTTAGTTAAAAATGTCATAATTTAAAGCTTTTGTCATAATTATCATTTTGTATTGAGAAATTTTATTTATATCAATGCTTTTAAGGTTCCTGCTAATCGATCAATTCTTCAATGATTCCCTTATTGATTTCTGGAGATTTTTCCTGTGTGCAAATGTTGGCCTGTAGATTTTCAGTGTCAACAATGTCAAACACATGTCACAGCATAGATAACTTCTTCTGCAAGTTGCTGGTATTTCCACTCACTTAAAGTTGTCAGTAAGGCGCCTTTTGTAAAAGATTAAGCCATAATTCTGATGTTTCTGAACCCTGCCAGTGGGAAGAATTGATAAGGAATTGATGAACAAAAAGAGTCTTGATATTGATTATTTGATGGAGCTGTTAAGATTTTCAACTGGAATTGGTGTTCAATTTCCATCCTAGTAAATATTGAATTAACTAATCATTTACAAAGGTAATTTTGTTCATCATTGATTTATCTTTAATTAATACAGTTGCATGAAAAAGTATGTGAGCTCTCTGGGATTACTTGGATATCTGCTTAAATCGGTCATAAAATATGTCCTGATCTTCATCTAAGTCACATCACTAGACAAACACAGTCTGCTTAAACTAATATTGCACAAAAAATAATCTGATTTCATGTTTTTATTCAACACAATATGGAAACAGTCACAGTGCAGGGTGGAAAAAGTATGTGAACCTTTGGGTTTAATAAAATTCCTTTGGCAGCAATAACCTCATCCAAACATTTCCTGTAGTTGTAGACCAGACCCATCTTCTACACCATGTTTTCTGTCATTTCTAATGCGGTCAGGTGGCACAACTGTTCCTCGTCAGTTGGTGTGACCAGGTAAAATAGTAATTTAAACCATCAAATAACAATCTAAAGTGAACCAAAGGAGATAAGTGGGATGAAAATAGCTATTTTATTGAATTCATTTATTTGCAAGTTTTTGATTTAAGTTTTTTTCTTGAAATATAAAATCAAATGACAAAAATGCTCAATATCTGGACTCTAGAGTGTAATTAAGCTTGAATTATTGTAGATAAAAAAATTAATAATGTATGAGTCACCACAGACACTTAAGGAATACTTGCCCAAAATGTCACATAGAAAAAAACTAACAAAAATATACATATACTTACATATTATTGGTTGCACCACCTGATATTTAAAAACACTTAGTTAAAACACTTCAAAAAGTAATTTGACATGAAACATGAAAAATGTTAGTTAACAACTGAAATCCATTAAAAGCGCTTTGTCCTTGTCTCAAAAATCTGCATTATATCCATTTTCAAAGAACTTTTTAAAAATACATTTTTGACCCCTTAAATTTGTCATTGACATATATGTGTGCGTAAATATGTTTTTATAAACACACACACACACACACACACACACACACACACACACACACACACACACACACACACCAGGTTTTGACTATGTATGTACCTTAACACCATACACACAGGCCTTTGAAATGATCAAGAATCAGAGATCTCATCTATGTGCCATTTTACATAGGACCTCCTATGTTTTTATGTTTCTTGCAAAACTTTTAATTCCAAATAATATATGTAGGATAGAGCAGGTATCTACTAAGAATATTGTATGTGTTGTATGTGAAATAGCTGTCATATATAGTACTTGTAAGTATGCAAATTTTATATTTTTCATTTTACAAAACTTCTGTATGGATCTTGTGTGTTCTTTAGGATAGAGCAGGTATCTACTAAGAATACTGTATGTGAAATAGCTGTCATATATAATACTTGTAAGTATGCAAATTGTATATTTTTCATTTTACAAAACTTCTGTATGGATCTTGTGTGTTCTTTAGGATAGAGCAGGTATCTACTAAGAATACTGTATGTGAAATAGCTGTCATATATAGTACTTGTAAGTATGCAAATTGTATATTTTTCATTTTACAAAACTTTTGTATGGATCTTGTATTTTCTTTAGGATAGAGCAGGTATCTACTAAAAATACTGTATGTGAAATAGCTGTCATATATAGTACTTGTAAGTATGCAAATTGTATATTCTTCATTTTACAAAACTTTTGTGTGGATCTTGTATTTTCTTTACTTGTCATGCAAATTATTTACAAGTGTCATATATGTGATACAGTTATTTTGTAAAATCCTACAATGTCTCTTCCATATGGGTAGTCTTGCCTGTTAAACATGTCAGAGCCTGAAATAATAAAATAAACCTCCTAATCTGTTAAACATTACTCTGATAGTGTAGAATAGGGGAGTGTTCAGCTGGACTGTGGTGCAGATCTTCCTTCGGGCACTCATTTGTTGTTTAATTTTTGTGTGTGTGCGTGTGTGGAAATAATGAGGAGGGGGTGCATTTCTTTTGGGTCATGTTGTTTGCCTCTACCTGGTCAAGCTGTGACTGACTGATTGAGTGACACCTCAGGCTTGGCAAGCCACTGAAGATAAATCAGTCAGGGGTGGTTAGGCAGGATCTTGGGGAGTTTGTATTCCAAAGGTTGATTTAGTGTCATTATTTCATAATGATATCTGTCACAGTAAACGTTCCCCAATTTGTATATATTTGCATAGAACCAGTTCCGGGCCCTCTCTCTTGAGTTTGTAGGTGAGTATGGCAATTAATCCCCTTAATTTAATTAAGAAGACTTTGTAACTAAACTTCAGTCACACAGATCCATTAATGTAGGAAAGATGATCTGTGTGGAATAGGTAGGTATATCATGATTTCCAATGTGATTGAAAAAGAAAGAGTTGAAACTGAGTATTCTTGAGGGTTTAGTTGCTCAAGGCCTTTTCCCACCTCCAGTTATGTAGCCTCCAGTGCTGGTAGCAACAGTGGAGGAGAGAGTAAATGAAGTGCAACTTGACAGTATCACCCCAGTTGTGAAAAACAGAGACGATGAAAAGAAACCATATGCTTTGTCACAGTTTGAGCCTTTTTTGTTCCAGTCCTCAGTAGGATCCAAACTGGACACCTGGATCAAGTACACCTAGCCCACCTTCAAATTGAAAAGTAGAAACGGGAGCGTGAGTTTCACTGTAGGAAGGAACTTGAGTTGAGTGAGTAGAAGCAGACACTGCTGTAGGGATGAACCAACCTGGTCTCACAGAAATGCGTGAAATGACCACGAAGACCTAGTACCAGATTCCGTGCTCCTTTCACGTAATGTGTTAAAATTACGTGAGTCCTACACGGAAACAGTCTCCATTGGCTTTCAGTGGAGACTGTTTCCATCTCAAATTCCGTGAGATGGTCACGCAAACCGTGTCGTGGTGAATGCACACATTTTCAGCTTCAAAGACATCATGCTGTGGGTGGTGTTTCAGATGCAGGAAGTGCAAATGTAGACTAATCGATATTGTTAAGAAAGATCGGACTGTTAGCCATAATGCTGTAACCATCCAAGGCAGACTGTGTAACGATGGTATGTGCTTCCGTCGAGTCCAAAAGGCCCGTGTAATATCAACTTTATTTTAAGAAAACACAGTTTATTGTCAATGTCATATCACGGAAAAGCACTACATTACCCATAATCCTCACGTTTATCTGTGACCAGCAAATACAAATGAAACAAATTGAGCTTTCATCATATTTTCTTAGTAACTAAAATGTTTTTTTTGTTTTCCACATCGAATTTTCATTTTTAATTCAATGAGTGAAATTTTCTTTTCTTTTTTTAAATCTGAAAAACACCGGCGTTAACTGTCGTCTTGGTAACGCCGGCGTATCCCCGAAAGGACAATTTCATCCTCATAAATTCGTGAGTCCCACACGGAAACACGTCCGAATTCCGTGAGATGACCACACAAACCGTGTCGTGATGGATGCACGGATACTGATCCAGGAAGTGTAATGTCTTTTCTTATTTACTTATTTATTTTTCTTCTTTTTAATCTTCCTGTTTCTTTTTTTTCTTGAGGCTTATCCTGGAAGTTCAGATGTTTTGTTTTTATTTTTCATTTTATTCCCTTTGTTTTTCTTTCTTACCTGAAATGTGCGCCGTTACCTGGGCAACGGAGATTTCCGCTTTGCGCCATCCAGCCTTTTCCCTCCACTGAGCCACAGTAAGTAATATTATCTCGCCAAATAAGGTGCCTAAGAGTTGTTTATTTGTTCAAAACACACTCATATAAATGTATTTCTTCAGTTTTAGCCACGTGTTTGTAGTGTTTTAACTGTGGAGCTCCTTTGAGTTTGTTGCAAATCTTAGAAGTTTACAGTAACTTCGCCGCCATGTATGGGTTTCATACCATTTATAGACGTAACGTATCGTTGATGAAACGCCGTGACAGAATTTTTAAAGCATCATTTATTTTACTGAACCGTTTATTATATGGACTAGACGTAAACATTATTCCTGAGTGTCCATGATTGCATCAAGGACCAGTATTCATCTTCTGGTTGATTCATAAAACTTCACATTTGGCCTCAAAACAACAACAGCCTACCTACTGCCCATTACATTAAAAAAAGAGAAAATTCCCTGGCGCTTGAGGGGATATTTAAAAAATACAAGTAGCCTATTTTCTACAGCAAGGTATGGACGTGATATTACACTGCAGCAGGAGCAGAGATGGCAGACTTCCCTCAAACGTAATGATGTAGGGTTATTTGCAAAAATGTAGAACTATAACAGTTTAGATGTAGGTGGCCCTAGATTCTTTCCAGTGGATCTGATTAGTTAGCGAGGATTCACCCAATTTTCCATTCATGACACTGTAGAGAGGTTGCTCAAAGTCACAAATAACAAAGAGAAGAGATTACAGTGAGGAAAGAAATAACTACAGCTGGCCTACTTGTGTGGGTACTTGCTTTTCTCAGTGTGAATACTGTATGCTGTCTGATGAGTACAGTAAGGATTGTTTTGTTTTTAAAATACATTTGGCCTGGGAAAATGATGAATGATCCCTTATTTGCAAACCTCTCTAATACTGTTTTCTCTCTCTCTTTTTTGCAGCTTCATTGCAACATTTCCATTTACAAACACAACATACACACTCGCACGCACACACACTGAAAACCAACGGCACTTTTAAGAGCCTTTCTGTATTGTTTGTATTATTGTATTATTGTATTGTATTGTCTTGTGTCTGTATTGTATTTTATTCATTTTTGTTTGTTTGCTTGTTGATACTTGTTTTTGTCTCTGCACAATGCCTGGGGGGTCCTTAAAAAAGACCTGCCCTAATTGTGGGGAAAAAATTTACAACGGCTGCAAGGTTTGCAATTTATGCAAAGCCCCACAACCTCAAAATTTAAGGAGGCAAAAAAAGATTCAAACGTTTCATCACAAGGTCAGTGAGTGGTGTGCGTTGGTTAAAAAAAATCATGTGAAATCTCACATCTTCGATGATGCAGCCATTTTGGTATGTAGTTTACACAACATACTCATTGACCTATAGTGTAAAAATCTTTGCTTTATTGCTTTGACATAGGGTAATGAAGGAACTGGTAGTCATTGCTTCACATCCAGTCTATTAACGTTACCATAATGAAAATGTTTTGTTATTATTATTTTGTTCAAGCAGACCTATTCAGCCCAAGACTTGGATTAAAATCTCACATTTATCCACCAAAAGATATAAGAATTTAAAGAAAGATATCTGTAAAATACAGTTTGGGTATGGATTGATTAATTGATCTCTTTTCTTCTCAACAAATTGTTTTCCAGCTTGAGAAGCTGCACACCCTGAGCTTAAAGCCCATGCTGCTGATCGGGCACCCCAAAAAACATAAAGTAATGATGTCCCAGAAGGTTTGGCTGAGCACAGCAGCAAAGACCTGCCTTCGGAATATGGAGGAAATCTTTTCTCTTATGGTTGAAGGTGAGATTGTACAGCATGTATTGTATTAAATGACACCATTTACAGTATCTCACAAAAGTGACTACACCCCTAGCATTTTTGCAAATATTTCATTATTTCTTTTCGCGGGACAACTCTAAAGATATGACACTTTTATACAATGTAAAATAGTCAGTGTACAGCTTGTCTAACAGTGTAAATTTGCTGTCCCATCAACAAAACTCCACACTCAGCCATTAATGTCTAAAACACTGCCAACAAAAGTGAGTACACCCCTGAGTGAAAATGTCCAAATCATGCCCAAAGTGTCATTTGTTTGTATGGCTACTATTTTTCATCACTGCCTTCACTGTCTTGGGCATGGAGTTCACTTGAGTTCCACAGGTTGCCCCTGGAAACCTCTTCCACCCCCCCATGACCACATCAAGGACCTGGTGGAGGTTAGACACCTGGTGCTCTTTCACCTTCCATTTGAGGATGTCCCACAGATGATCAGTAGGGTTTAGGTCTGGAGACATGTAGGACAGTCCATCACCTTCACCCTCAGTGTCTTTAGCAAGGCAGTGGTGGTCTTGGAGGTGTATTTGGGGTTGTTACCTTGTTGGACTACTGCCCTGGGCCCAGTTTCTGAGGGGAGGGGAGCATGCTCTCCTTCAGTATGTCACAGTACATGTTGGCGTTCATGCTTTCCTCAGTGATATGTAGCTCCCCTGTGCCAGCAGAACTCATGCAGCCCCAAACCATGACACTCAAACCACCATGCTTGACCGTAGGCAGGACACACTTGTCCCTGTCCTAACCAAAAAAGTTTTGCTTGGTCTCATCAGGATATGGTTCCAGTAGTCCATGTCCACAGTCTGCTGGTCTTCAGCATTGTGCATCATCTTTAGAATAGGCTTCCTTCTGGGACCACAGCCGTGCAGACCAATAGGATGCAGTGTGTGGCGTATGGTCTGAGCATTGACAGGCAGACCCCCCCACCCGTTCAACCTGCAGTGGCTGAAGGGGTGGGGAGGTCTGCCTATCCCCTAACCCGACTGGCCACCAGGTCCTTGATGTGGTCATGGGGGGGTGGAAGAGGTTTCCAGGGGCAACCTGTGGAACTCAAGTGAACTCCATGCCCAAGACAGTTAAGGCAGTGATGAAAAAAAAAAAAAAAAAGTAGCCATACAAACAAATGACACTTTGGGCATGATTTGGACATTTTCACTCAGGGGTGTACTCACTTTTGTTGGCAGTGTTTTAGACATTAATGGCTGAGTGTGGAGTTTTGTTGATGGGACAGCAAATTTACACTGTTAGACAAGCTGTACACTGACTATTTTACATTGTATAAAAGTGTCATATCTTTAGAGTTGTCCCGTGAAAAGAAATGAAATACTTGCAGAAATGCGAGGGGTATATATAGAGACTTTAGTTGACACATTTTTTGACAATATCTGTATTGAAAGTAAATTTTTCATTTGAAATTCCTATTATAAATTTAAGAATATATTAAAGACTTTGCCAGGCAAGAAAAAATGTCTTGAGACCAAATATATCATAGTATAAAGATAGTAAAAAGATACATAAAAGAGTTTTAAGTGTGTGAGCAGGCGCTGATTTCTTTTATTTTGTTTGAACATCACAGGTTAAATAGGACTAACCAAATTTGCTGTTTAAGTTTTTTTTTTTGGCATACTTGCAAATTCTTAGCACGTGGCTTGTTAAATTCAACAGATAATGCAGTAGGAACTAGGAACCCTTTTGAACACTGGTAGGTGGGAAAGGCGTATAGAAGTAAAATATTCCTTATAATAACGGTCCAAGGGAAAATAACATGAGCTACACAGCAAATACAGGAAAATAAATGGCGTTTGCACGATGTAGACTCTTTTGCGAAGTTTTGATTCTACTGATTAATTTGTAACCAGTTTCAAGCACAGCTCTCTTTACGCATTGACAGCTGTTTAAATAAGGAAACCACTGTGTCTTATTTTATGATTTTAAACATGTCAAATGGGAATTTCCTCCCAGAAACTATTATGAATTTGAGAAAAAGGTTGCTTGTTCTTGTCATTGCAGCAGCAATTTGCAATACTGGAAGGGTTAGTCAAAACAATAATAATAATGATAATAATAATAACAATAATAATAATAACAGTTACAGCTGATAAATCAATTTCAATGCTGATCATAAAAGTCCAGGATATGATTTAAAAAAGCTGGGTCTTTTGCTGCATGTCCTCCTCTGTCCCCTCTACTGCCTCTCCACTCCTGCTACTATCGCTGTCTAATACATAGAGGCAGAGATACTGTAGTACAAAAAACATAAAATACGAATCAGACTTAAAGCTTGCTAAAGGAGTTTTTTTAATCCAAATTTACTATTATAGATGTCCATTGTTCAAACATATACTCATCTTTTTTTCCTTCCCCCTGCTTAAGACAGGGGGCAGCTGATCTGTCTTCATTTAGATTAGAAACGACTAGACACAGAATTAGGGAAATTTACATGTCCTCCATGCATGGGCGTCACACCCGCGGGGGTTGCGGGTGTTGAGACACCTGGACTTTCACAGAAACAAAAATCATCCCCCTCACTTTTTACAGAGGGATTCATGCGCATCTCACCAGCTGGGGTTGCGGATGCTGTGATTTTTTTTATGAATCAGTATAAAGCTCATTGGGAAATAAGCTTACTAAAAGTATTGTTTACTTTTTCTGACACTGATTTTAAGTTGACTGATTTAAAATACATTTAAGACACAATGTAAAAGGTGCTGTATTCTTTAAAGTATCACCCACAAAAATCATTGGATATGAGTCATGGGCATGGTTAGTGCTATATTATATAAAAAAAGACTTAAATCATAGCATAATTTAACAAAAATGGTATGAGAAAAGTGTATAAGGATGTTAGCGTGGAGTGTGTGGTACATCAATGTATATTTTAATACTTCATGCTGTTTTACTTGCATAGTACTGTAATGAAAAGCAACAAATACATTCAATTTCAATTAGCGTATCGTAAAAACAAAAATTTGACTCCAAGGTTGCCCTACCCTTAGAACACCCTCACTTTTAAAATCGCTGCTACACCCCTGCCTCCATGAGTGTTTCAGTCCAGTAACCTCCCAGCTAGGGCTGAACAATTTATCGTTTTCAGATCGAAATCGCAATTTTAGACAATGCAATTTTGTGATCGCCAAAGCTGCAATTTTTTGCAGTGCTCCTGACGGACTCAGGATCTGTTGTGTCAAGTATTATACACATACTGTTTTACAAATTTGTAGACAATCTATATGTTAAAAGTGCTGGTAAGCAGGTCAACAACACAAAGCCTCTGTTTAGGAGTAGAAGTTAATGAAAACAGATTATTTGTCATCACTATTGAAGGTGAATAATGTGTTAAGTGTTTTTCATCATTTATTTCCTTACTGTTGTCTGTACTGTAAACAAAGTGAATTTTGCACTGAAGTTTGATTTGAAAAAAAAAATCGTGAATTGCAATATCTGCCAGAAAAATCGAATTTAGATCTTTTCCTAAAATCGTTTAGCCCTACATGTGAATACCCCAAAGCTTGATTTGAAGAAAATCGTGAATCGAATTGAAATCGCAATATCTGCCAGAAAAATCGCAATTCAATCTTTTCCTAAAATTGTTCAGCCCTACTCCCAGCAATGACAACAAAAAACAATTTATCATTTTTTTTTATTATCTTAGATCTTTCATCTCATATGAAAAAGTGCAGGAGACCTGAGATAAACTGTGATTGATTGGGTAGGGCATATTGATGTGACTTGAAATATTGCTGAATTCTGCTGTCAAACTTAATTTGTATTTACATTAATTCCATGTATTATTCCATTTATTTATTTGTATTTATTACACGGCTCTCCTGAATACTCAATTCTGATTGGTCAATCACCAATGGGTTTATTTCTGAACAGAACACCACTGTTCCGCTGCTCTATTGTCAAGCCTGTAACAGGGATGCAATTAAGGTCAGAGGAGAACAGGAACGAGAAATTATGCAGAATATTTACCTTATGCTTTATTTTTATCCATCCTTAAGCAGCCTAGGACTAACTGTGAGGTTAGATACCGTAAATGACTTTTAACTTGTTACATGGAGGGTAGAGGCTCCTGCCACACTTAGGCTGGAAAATAAACCTGCATGATCAGAGCCTCTGACCCAGTGTCAAAGCTACTCTCGGTGGCGACCCTGAAACATACATGCAAACAGACACACCCTGTAACCCGTAACTCTTTGTTTTTGACAGATATGATTATAAAAATAGGAGAGACTCCTTCCACATCATGGCTGAAAACCAAACCCGCATTTTCAGATACTCAGACCCTGGTGTCACAGCTCTCTGCTAGTATCGGTGGCACTGCTAGTCGGTGACGCAAACACGCACTGTAATACCTTGTTTATGTTGTATTTTTAAGTTGTATTTTGATCATTGTTCAGAACATTTCAAATTATTTCACTCGTAAACAATGTAACAAGCAGGATATTGTATAGTTGGTCTGTTATTATCAAGAAATAAACCTCTTCAGGATGTATAAAGCTCTTTCGCTTCGCGTAGGGATTCAATCCATACTTTCAGGGTTTATTTCTCCATGACAATCGCCAAACTATGCATTATACCTTACTTAAATTTCATGCATTACTTTATGTCCATATAGGTTGGAGTACTGAAGACCCCTCTACAATGTCAACGCCCCAGGACCAAGAAGAAGTTTTCATCTTGAACTTTGTGCCATGTGACCCAGTTACAGAGACAGCAGACCCGCCACCACCTCAGCCAACTTCATCCGTTCACATATCACCACAGACAAATCCATCTATCCCACCACCACCACCACAGACAACTCCATCCATCCCATCACCACCACAGACAAGTCCATCCATCCCACCACCACCACAGACAACTCCATCCATCCCACCACCACCACAGACAAGTCCATCCATCCATACCACCACCACCACCACAGACAACTCCATCCGTACCACCACCACCACCACCACAGACAACTCCATCCATCCCACCACCACCACCACAGATAATTCCATCCATACCACCACCACCACCACAGACAACTCCATCCAACCCACCACCACCACAGACAACTCCACCCGTACCACCACCACCACCACAGACAACTCCATCCATACCACCACCACCACAGACAAATCCATCCATACCACCACCACAGACAAATCCATCCATACCACCACCACCACAGACAACTCCATCCGTACCACCACCACAGACAACTCCATCCATCACACCACCACCACAGATAATTCCATCCATACCACCACCACCACCACCACAGACAACTCCATCCATCCCACCACCACCACAGACAACTCCATCCGTACCACCACCACCACCACAGACAACTCCATCCATACCACCACCACAGACAAATCCATCCATACCACCACCACCACAGACAACTCTATCCGTCCCACCAACAGATAAAAGAAAGAAGAAAATGAAAGGTATGTCAAGTTTAAAGGAGACATGTCATGCATTTTTTTACCAGTTCACACAGTTCCCAGGTACCTTTATAACATGTCTGTGAAATCCTGTCGTCAAAATTCCTCATAGATCAAGCAGAGCAGCCCTGTTTTTAGCGCTCTGTGCTCAGGCGTTTGATTTTAGTGTCTGTCCCTTTAAATGCAAATGAGCTGCTGCTGGCTGCTGTTCATTCCGCCCCCCTCTTCCGCCCTTCTTCCTCCCACATCACAACAGCCATGCACATGGCTGCAGGTGACAACAGACAAGCACATGACTGCAGGCATGGCGGGTGGAGACTGGGTGTTAGCCTCTGCTGTAGAGATCAGGAAGTTGGTCTGGATTATGTTAATGAAAAATTTGTGAGGTAGCAAGGGGAGCTGAATCTGATTCGCGTGCCCGGAGACAAACCGCAACTGGGGGGGTGCCTGCAGTGGGTGCATGCAGTTGTTGTTTTTAACACTGGGGGGGATTTGTACGCACCCCGAATTCAAAAATATTGGTGTAGGCATCCACTGTCTGGAACTGATATCCATTTTTGTAAACTTCTCCTACCCCCTCCATCCCCAAATGTACTTGGAATTAGATCAGGGAAACAGACAGGGTGGTCCAAAAAAGGGAGGTTATTCCTCAGTGAGAAATCCTTTGTCAGGCAAGCATTGTGAACTGCAGTGTTATTCTGTTGAAAAAGCCAATTATTACTACACAGACCAGGGCCCTCAGTCATGAGGGATGCCCCCTGCAACATCTCCACATAGCCAGCTGCTGTTTGACGCCTCTGCACCACCTGAAGCTCTGTTGGTCCAATGAAGGAAAAAGCACCCAGATCATAATAGCGTTCTGTACCGTGTGCTGTGTAGATAACATCTTAGGTGGATCTTCTTGCCATGCCAATAACATTGAAACCATCAGGATTTTATGTAATCAGAGAATTAAAATTTCTTCAACCTCAAATGGTCCATGTTTGGTGCTATTGTGCATACTCCAATGGGCAGGTTTGTGGCGTTGAAGGAGACGAGGCCTTTGAAAACATTTTTTGTTCTGAAACCCTTTTCTGGCAGACATGGTCTGATGGTTGTTGGACTTCAGTCAGCACCAGTAACAACCTTAATTTAGGAATTGATCACCCCTTGTCTTGATGGACAACCAGTGAGATCCTCCGGCTCAGGGCCGGTAAGATTTTTTTATGCCTACCACTTAATTTTTTTGTATAATAACCGTCAGGGTCCTTAAAGAAGTTTACAATGGCTGTCTTACTGCGTCTGGCCTCAGCAGTTATGGTGCGCTGCTAGAAGCCTTGCTTATGCAGCTCAAAAATCAGACTGCATTCAAAAAGGAAAGCTTTTTTGTCTTTGCCATCAGGAGGTCATGACTGTGTGAATACCTGACAGAAAACGACACTGAATCCCAATATGTAAATGTTTCGGCTTTTAAAGAATGTGGTCTTAACACCCTTAAACTACCCCACCAAGAAAAAGAAATGGAAATTTTTCTGCATTTCTTTTTTTCCTTGTGTGAGTAATAACCACAGTTGTTTTTTTCTTAAACTGACCCTTTAGTTATTAAAATATTGACCTTTTGCTAAATGGTTGAGATGTCACTTGATGGTTAACATATGAAATCTCATACAAATACCACAACTAACAGAAATAGTCTTGTAAAATTATTTGTACTGTAAGGTGATTAAAAAATTGATCTAATTAATTACAGGATTTGAAATTAATTAATCTAATTAATCACATTTAAATGTCATATCTGCTTTAAGTCCCCAAATAAAGATTTGAATTCATTGACATAAAATTGTAGTGCATGACTAATCAAATAAATACTCTAAGAAGAGAGCGTTTGTAATTCCACATTTTTATTGGTGCTTGAATAAAACCTAAGTTATGGCGTCTTATCAAGAGAATTATAAGCTCAATCAGGCAACTCAAATTACACTTTAAGAGTGCTTCATATATCATGTTGAAAATATGAAAAAGGTCGAGGACATCCAGCAAACTAGTTAGGCCTGGTGCATTATTAAACAGTGCAGCACAAATATAGATAAATAATACAGAAATAACATAAGACTGAGTCTCAAATAGGCCGCTCTTGTCACCTCGGCTTTGTTTGGTTTGACTAGTACCAGTACTACACTACTTGTGAAGTGACGTGGCCAATATTAAAATGCTTGTGTGCTGTATTTAATCTTGTGGTTAATTTTTATAACCCATTATTTTGCATTGTGATTAATTAATCTAACTTATGCACTAAAGTGACAGACCTAGAAATGGTATTTTACAAAAGAATTATTAACACAGTTATATCCTGGGCATTGGACAGTTTTTGTTTCTGTAGGTATGTCACAATATAATGAGCAATTTATTTTAAATTCCAGTTCTTCATCAAGTCTTTGTCTACCATCAAGAGAGCTCCACCTGTGTGGTTTGGTGGCACAGTATGCATAATGTTGTTACCACTTTGGCTCCCAGAGGTAGCATCTGTTGCTGTTCACTGAACAAAACAGTGGAGAATGTGAAGTCACTTTCCTACAGCAGCAAGTCGAGGATGGTGCCAGATGAGCTTGCTCAGCAGAATAGTATAAAGTCCTAGTTATCTGGCATTTTGGCAATATATTGGCAAAGAGTGACAGTCCTTGACCTCATCCAAACTGCATTCATAAGTGGATGTGTCAAGAGACACTGGTGACAAAGCATTTCAGCTGATTTGCTGATTATTAATTGAATGAATGCTCCTGCGTAGTAGCTGCGATCTCTTCCGTAGCATGATGTCAGTGACTATGTTGGAATGGGACTCATGGTGCCAATAGTCCTCCAGTGATGGGAAGTAGAAAACACCCATTTAGAGAAAGATTCCTAAGAAATCCTCAGTTTCAGGGTGCTGGTTTGACGGCGGTGTGGTTAGCAACCATGCACATCCCATGTACATACTTCTGCCAGCCTGGTTAGAATCCAGCCTGTGACCAGTTTGCAGAGTGTCTTCCTCTACTCTCTCACCCCCTTTCACAAGCCTATCCACTGTTTCTCTCCTATCAATGAAGGCACAAAATGCCAAAAAAAAAAAAAACATTAAAAAAGAAATCCTCATTTTCCTCAGGACTTGTCTGAATGAGATCTCCCATTTCTGTGTTCAATCATCTCAGCAATGAAGAGCATTTTGAAGTACTGGAAGGTTGTGTGTACAGTCTCGGGGGGTTCAAATTTTGAATCTGGAACCTTGAATTCCTCAATGTCTTCATTCTTCCAGCTTCTTCTTGAGCTTTTGTTTGAGCCTTAGGGGGACTTGGGTCAGGGCTGTTCTCTTTCTCTTCCAAGTTATAGGTTTTAATGTGTGTTTAGCTTTTCTGCTCTTCTCATGTGTTGGTTGTGTAGATGACTTGCTTGTTGAAAGAGTCTCTTTTTAATCTCTAAATGAAGTAAACAGGCAGCAGTACCTTGTGATGGTGTGGGCAGATAATCAGGATCCTTTATTGGGTCATCTTCACTGTCACTCAGATCTGCATCTGAGTCTTGAGGATTAACTGGTATGAGAGCGAGAAGAATGTTTTGTATTTTGCTGTAGTGTCCATCTGTAAGTTGTTAAACTTGAATTTATAATTAATAAATTTTAGTAATGGTAATAAGATTAGCAGTACTGCTTTTGTCATATAGTTTAAGGGAAATTATTTGTGCTAATTATGATTCCCACATTTTTACTCCTGTTTTTTATCATACTGACCAATATTAAGTCGGAAAAGGAGAACATTTACTCACCAAGCAATGTTTTCTGATTATTCATGTTGTGCTAATGATGATTTGTGAATTCTACAGTAAGTGGTGTTTAAGAATGGTTGATTTTAAGGCAAATTATCAATTTTAATTTCATTTGCTCAATTTGGCTACACACACCATAAAGCAACAAATCATGTTTTGAAAGACATATTTTACGTGGAAATTGATTTGCTTCTGCTATAAAATAACATATTTCGGTCCAACAAGGCCCCTACTGCTAATGCCATGTAAAAAAAAAAACCCAAAAAAGCTATTCCCAACTTTCAAATATTCATCAAACAAGTCAAAGTTCATGGATGGTTTTCCTTTTGTGTCTTCCCCAGTTGGTAGAGGCAGAAGAGTGACCAAGCAATTACAGCCACAGTGCTATCTGGCAGATATCTTTGGCTTTGCAAATCTCTACCGAGTAGTAGAGATGGCCCTATCAGTTTGACTTAAGTTAGGCACTCCTATTACTGAAATACAGTGATTCAAAATGTGTTAAACTATTCATTTGAGCAGAACATTAATTTGTATTATGATTCAGATATTTAAAGGATACTTTCATACCTGCATTATGGCTCCACAAGGGACAAATGATGCACTGATGTATTTCAGCTGTGATCAGATGCAAAGTCAAAGTAGTACTTCCTGTGTAATAAGTTTTTGTGGTATGAGTATGGTTAACTCTCATTTAGCCATGAAAAATGTTAACTAGGAAACTGCACCCGTTTCGTCTTAGCAATGTGATAGACTTAAAGAACTATATACAGTATAACAATTTAGTATCATTTCACAGTACAAGTTTCTATGCAAAAAACATTCATTAATTGTTTATCAAATTTCCTTGTCTCAAAAATGTCCTCCTTCCGCGTCATGTCACTGTAACTTCAATGAAAAAGGAACTTGTTCAGTTGCTGACAGCTACCAGTCATTTTTGTCATTAGAAGTCTTTGCATTATGTTGCAATTTTACCTAATATCTGCATTAAGAACATATCTGCTAACAAGTTATTGCTATCTTTCATTCATTTCAGAATGCCCCATTCATCAAGGGTCAAGCAGTTTCCCCTACAAAAAGATACTGAGGCAAAGAGTCAGGGAGGTTTGTTTCAAGACGCATAAGAAATGACTGATGATGAAAAAAGTCTTTGAACCATAAACTGTAATTGTCCCAAAAGACACAAGTCAAGGGTGGAAATCTTTAGCCATATCTCAATTTATTTAATGTTACATGCACTAAGGTTGTATTTATTGTTTCATTTTTTAAAAGAGTAGTAACTAACTAAGTAACTAACTTTAACTTATGTCCTCTTGTCTTGTTAAGGGCTTTACAGAGGTGCTGGTCCAGTGGCAGCCTTGCTCTGGATGGTATGTATGTCATGTGCAGCTTACTGTACCTCTGTTGATTGAGTTAGGGGAGCAGGGGAAATAACAAAATCTAATTTTCTCTATCAACTAAAACTGCAATTTGACCCAGCAAAGTTAAATCATCAAGCATACGACAAAGATGCCAAATAATGTTTGGCTGTGTAGTGCAATGTAAAAAATTTAGCTACATTTGTGTGTCACACAATTCCAGACCTTATTGGTATAGCCATCAGTGTGTGAATGTGGGTGAGTGGATATGCTAATAGACAGTTGCCTCAGCCCCCGTGCATTCTTTGCAAAGCTCCTTGAGTCCTCACCAACCCTAGAAAATAGTTTTGGCCAGGGCTGTGTCCAGCGCAGTGTCGCAGTACATTGTAAGGAGATGCCTGAACAAATAAGAGACAAGATGGTGAGAGTTCTGAAAGATGGTAGCTGTTGCAAGGTCATTGGTAGGCTACTGAACTGAAACTCAAACACAGTCTCATTAATTGTCAGGAGATGTAGGACCAGTGGGGTAGTTGCTCCACAAAAAGTAAGTAGTTACAAGTCACTCTCCTGTCTTTGCACAAGCAGCAACATCACTCTCAAATCGATCTCACTGTATAGGACTACATTCTAGTGACATTGACCTGGGTTGTGTCCATTTTTACTGTGTACTGTATATCTCTGAAGTTTGAAAGCAAATGTTAAATTCAGATCAAACTGTGTTAAGTTCAGATAAACAGAGTAGACTATGCATTTCATTGTAAGTAGCACAGTGTCAGTATGGCACATGTTTTAGAGGTTGGAATGTGATAGTAATACTTTTTATCTGTCTACCTACAGTGGAGCAAAGTGGAAAAACTCCTGGGAGCCAAAAGGCAACATTGAAAGTTGACATCAGAATGACTTGCTAAATAGTTTGTTACAAATGTTCGGAAGGTAACTGTTTCACTATGTATAATATTTCAACTGTTCAAAAACAACAATTGTTAAATTTTTATTGTTGTTGTGTAGGATGCTTTCATTTAATTTTTGAGGAGCATCAGGTCTGTTTAATTACCTCTGCCAAGGAGGTTGTGTTTTTTGGGGGAGTTTGTCCGTCTGTCTGTCTGTCTGTCTGTCTGTCTGTGAACAAAATATCTCAAAAAGTAAAGGATGGATTTGGATGAAAATTTCAGGAAATATTCAGCATGGAAAAAGGAAGAAGTGATTCGATTTTGGTGCTGATCCAGATCAGCGTCTGGCCGCCTTGACGAAAAATGTGATTGTCATGAATAACTACTGAACTAAAATAGATATCATTATGAATCCGATTGTTAATGGTATGTGTTCATGTTCAAGGAATCTAACTATTTAGATGAAATAAAGGTAGGACTAATATTTATGATGAAAATTACAATATGGGTGAGGACTGTGGCACTGGCAGAGATCTGCACTCTCTGAGTGCTTTTCTAGTTGTTTTATGTATCTGCATTATAAAATGCCTAGTCAACTTTCATATCTGGACAGATATATAATAAAATGTTGTGAAATAGCACAAACCTGTTGCTGTGTTCTTTCTTGTACATACAATTTGTGTTATTTTATTTATTTTGTATACCAAAAACCTAAATATGTGCACTTTTACTAAAAACATTATTTTTAATGTTGTTACAGTCTGTAATTGAGCTTATATATATATATATACATATTTATATATATATATATATATATATATATATATATATTTATATATTTATATATATATATATATATATATATTTATATATATGTAGGTATATTTATATATATGTATATATATATATATATATACATATATATATAAATGTGTATATATATATATATATGTGTGTGTATATATATATCTATGTATATATATGTATATATATATATACACATATATATACATATATATATATAATATATATATATATATGTATGTATATTTATATATATATGTATATATATATATATACATATATATATAAATGTGTGTGTGTATATATATATGTGTATATATATATCTATGTATATATATGTATATATATATATATATATACATATATATATATATATATATATATATATATATATCTATATATATATATATATATATATATAGATATAGATATATAGATAGATATAGATATAGATATATATATATATAGATAGACAGATATATATAGATATATACATAGATATATATATATATATATATAACAATGAGATATGCTACAGTTGACTGGGGGTTGGCAGAGGACGACAGAAGCAGTCCCTAGAGACTTCACACACTAACAGATCAAAACCACTGGAAAGGATAGAGATCTGATAAGGAATACTGACAAGCACACTTCTTCACTGGACTCTGTTGAAGTAATGATCTCAGGTTTTGTTGAAGGCACAGTGTTGTGTCCTTCCATTGGGTTACCTACATTGGATATTTATCAGAAAGTATTAGATTTCAAGATAAAGCAGTAGCCCGATAAATTGCTTCGAACCATTTTTAGCTTGAAGCAACTTTGATTTAATCATTCAGTCAATCAGTCAATCAGTCATAAGATATATATTTTTCTTTGTCACAATGCATATTCAAATATTTAACCTGCATATAAAAGAGTATTTATGTTCACAAGTAGTACTGTTAGAATCTACAGTAAAATTGGTTTAAATACTTGATTTCATGTAACTGAAAAAAATACCTTGTTAAAATGGTTATAGCAGTTATTAATAATCATATATTTTATTTAAGGGTGCCTTTCATGACACTGTAGGGCACCTTACAAAAAGTAAAAAGTGGTCAAAAAAAAAAACAGGTCTAAAAAAAGAAGATAATCAACAGTGCAAAACAGTAGAGGGAGTAGGAAAGCTTGAGCAAATGGGTTTTGACTCTTGTTTTAAAGAGGGGTAAGGACTCAGTACTGCAGAGGTCAGGAGGGAGAGAGTTCCAACTCTCAGGAGAGCCAAGTGGCAGAATGCTATACCCCCCATGGTGCCGAGGCGAGGGGACTCTCGGATGGACAGAGGAAGAGGATCGGAGGGTACAGAACTGTTCATAAGGTCAGAGAGGTATGGAGGGGCGAGGTTGTGGATGGGTTTGTATGTGTGGAGTAGGTGTTGTTATTGGATGCAATATGTGATGCCAATGGAACTGCTGTAGGATGGGTGAGAGGTGATAGAGTCCTTGAGATGGTACGAGCTGCTGAATTCTGGACTGACTATTTGAAGTTTATGGAGGATTTTCTGAGAGAGACCAAAAAAAGGTGAATTGAGTAGTCCAGTCGGGAGGTGAGTAAACTCTTGGCCAAAATGGCAGTGGTGTGAGGGGTAAGAGAGGGGCAGGGACAGTTGTTATTTCTGAGGTGGCATGTTGAGTCTGAAATTAATCTGCATTAAATTTCTTAGGGCTAAAACGGGTAAAAATGGGTTTATTCAAAACCAAGTACTTATAAAATCTGTCAGTTTCTGTTAAGACAGTGCTTAATTAAATGTACTTACCCTTTTCAATAAACTTTATTTATTTATTTACTTTTTTGTCTTTTTTTGTCTTGTTGAAGGTTTTACACCTTGTTTCCTGTGTTACTGGTTTGAATAAATGGAAGATCAAGTGAAATCCTGAGTTTGGTCAAGTCCTTGCTTTGTCAAGTGTAAAGGGGGCTAGGCTGTGTCCACAAAATTTGGATGTCTGAACTTGTTATGGGAATAAATGAAATACATCAATAGAAAGTCATGACCTTTGACAGAAGCATATATCAGTATGAAGATGGTACATTGCTGTTGCTTTGCAACATTGACAATTGAACCCTGACTTCATGATTCACAGGAGAGCCTCCAAATGGCTCTCTGAATCAAAAACTGGGTAAGGCTGTGTCAATGAAATGTGAATATCTGTAAAACTGTTGTGGGATATTAAATGAAATCAATACAAAGTCCTGACCTGGAGAGTAAAACACAGTATGCCAGTATAAAAACAATTAATTGCTCCTGCTTTGAAATATTGACTTTGAAACTTTGATCATTGATTTGGCAGAACACGACCTATGAAATGTGTTGATAACGGAAAAGAATTTGGTGTAAACTTCTCCAAAATTAGATATATGACTGTGCATAGGCCAATCGTCAATATCCTGAACACATTTGGGCAGTAAATCCCCCTGAAAACTTTTTTTTTCAGTTTTCATCTGAGTTGGCCATGAAATTGGGGCGAGAAACTACATTGTAAATAGGCTGGCTTGGAGCAAGGTGAAAATTTTAATGTTGTCCTAGGACAACAATTAATACATCATTGGAAAGGTCTTGGCCTAGAGAGTAACATACATCAGTATGAAGTTCGTGTGAGGTCCCTGTCCCTCAGCAGTGACCTTTGAACCCTGAGATTGGGAAACATATAAAAGCTTATAACTCAGCAACAAAATGTGTTACAGACATAGGGTTTGGAGTTTTGGAAAGCTCTGGACCTCTACTACCATGACATAGGGTGATCCAACAGGGGTCGCCACTGAGTGGGGTCAAAACAAAATTTCATCATCTAAATAATAAGAAAGATTAAATTGGACCAAAGATATATGTTCTAAATCATCAAAAACCCCTGGAGATCTTCCATACATCTTTGTAATCTTGTCACATAATATGGAAAACAAAGGAGAACTACAATACATATGGCGCGACATAGGTCTATGTGGCACCCCTAAAATAGGGTAACCACAATTAAGATTTACATTATTTCATGTGGAAGATTATAAGTACTTTTGTTTATATTTTTATGCTTTCAAGTGAACATTTAATTTATTAAGTTGCACTAATTTTGTTTCAAGTAAAAGGGGGGGAACGTTTGTGTTGTCACAAGTGTGCGGGGGGAAAGGTAAAGGTGTGGCGCTTCCCCTTTCCCTCCAGAGACAATCTGGAAAGACAACAGAACCGACTGTTTCTCACTCCTCTGCTTTACCTGCTTTATACAGGTCTTATATTTGTTATTGTGGTCTCTCATCCCTGGGACCCGTAACAAATCTTGGGGGCTCGTCCGGGATTGGCGCCACCTGCTGGTTCGGAGCTGATCCATTGATGACATCTGGGACCAAGAACTGATGCGAGCAGAGAGACTGGTGAGCCGAAGCCGAGACTGAATCATCGTGGAGCTGAGCGATAGCCATGGCCGAGAGTGAAAGGAAGAGCCTAGTGTGGGACATTAGGAAGAGCCTTGTCACCTTGTCAGCGGGAGAACTCCTCCAAATCGCCAGACATGTGGGTCCAGTTCCAGGTCATGACCAGCCAGAGTTCGAGGAGGAAGATCAGGAAGGCTGCTTTGACTACATCAGCTCTTTTCTGAACAGTAAGCACTTGCTGGAGTTAGAAGACTGTGGGATGGTGGATTTGTTAATGTTAAAGGACTGTATTGATACTGTAATTAAGGATCGTGATGTACTGCTCTTATCTAAGGCTAAGGGTGATAAAGAGTTACACATTAAGCAAACCGACACACAGGTGGAACATGCTGGTGAACAGACAGGTGACATTGCTACTAGTCCACCTCAGATTGTTACATTTAACACAGGTAGTGATGCTTCCACAGTTAGCCCAGTGAAACCAGTGTCAACCAAAGTTACATCAGATATCACAAACACTGAACTGCAGGAGATGCTAACTAGCTATGAGGAGCTTGGTAAAAAGCTTAGGCAGAGCATCACAATACCCATTGGACAGTCACCCCAACAGCCTTTAGGGGCATTATCCCAAGCTAACATGCCCCGTAGTAACTCTTCCGTACAAAGTAATGGTCCTGTTGATAAGCTCACAGCCCAGCCTGGCCGTGAGGCAATTCTCTCCTTAAGAGAACTTTCCTATCTCCAGAGAAGGGAATTTAAAGTACAAGGGGGGCAGGTTGGTGATCACTCATCTGACATAAGCTACAACAATATCTGTAAGCAGATTGATGAGGGCAGTAGAGAAGGGTTCCATGACACAGAGATAGTCCGTGGAGTACTCAGAATGATAAAGCCTGGGACTTTCAAAGATATGCTAATCAACAAAGATGACCTTACTGTGGCAGAACTTAAGGGGTTTCTCCAGGCACATCTGAGAGAAAAAAACAGTACAGAGTTGTTTCAAGAGTTGATGTGCGCCAGACAGGATGACAACGAAACACCACAGCAGTTCCTTTACCGGGTGATAGGACTGAAGCAGCGAGTCCTCTTCACCTCAAAACTGTCAGATGCAGGCATAAAATACAGTACAGCTACTGTTCAGGATGTCTTCCTACACACCGTCTACCAGGGACTTGGATATAAACACAGTGATATCCGACGAGAGTTAAAGCCTCTGCTGTCAAACTGTGAGGTGAGTGATGAGACCATACTGCGTCAGGTAATGAGGATTACAAGTGAGGAAAGTGAAAGACAAAAGAGGATGGGACCTTCTCGTCGTCAGACCGCCAGTGCCCATGGTGCCCAGCTTGAACTCAATGCAGTCCGAGAGCACAGTAAGCAAGAGAGTCTAGCTTCCAAATCAAAGACAGACCCAATTAAGGAACTGACAGCCAAAATAGCTGAACTTACAAGCCTAGTTGAGGCAATGCGACAGCAAAGTCAGCTGCAACCATCAGATCGTATGAACTCTTATTTTCAGAACAGAGTAAGAACCAGAAAGGAGAGACCCTACGGTTGTCCGATGTGTGTTGAACAGAACCGTCCAGACTGTGGCCATTGCTTCGCTTGTGGGGAAGTGGGTCACAGAGCGGTTGGCTGCTTGAAGAAACAACACAACCCGGGAAATGTGAACCGGTCACTGCCACGGGGCGCACAGTGATCGGGTCAAACAAAGAGCCCCAAAGTGAGCACCTAACAAAAGTAAGGACTCAAACCAGCAACAGAAGACTTGACCCTAACTCCCCAGTCACCTCAGAAGCAGTCAGCTACGAAAAAGGTGATCCACCTGCTCTCTCTGGTAATGAAGCATTGTGCTCTAAACGTGGCGCGGTTGCTAAGCTGATTGGAAGAAAGGCACTGATTCAATGTAACTTGAGTGGCTTGGCAGTGACTGCTTTGCTGGACACAGGTGCACAAGTCAGTATAATAAGCCGTGGCTGGAAAGAGAGACATTTGCCGGACATGGTCATGCGACCACTGTCAGAAATCATTGAGGAGATGGATGAGTTGAAAGTGTGTGCTGTAAATGGGGAACCAATCCCCTTTGATGGCTGGGTACCCATACGGATCAACTTACCTGGAAGTGAGGACCCTGGTCTCTCCATCAGCACACCAGTCCTTGTCAGCAGCCTGCCCATGGACAGACCATTAGTCGGGTTCAATGTCCTGGAGCAAATCATGGAGGGACAACCCGAACAATTAATGCCTACACTGGTCATGCTACTCCAAAAGGCCATCTGTGTCCCCCCTGAGAAAGCTGAAGCAATAGTCAGCTTCATTCAGACTCCAGTGCCAAGTGTGCCACAA
Organism: Scarus forsteni; assembly: GCA_036419115.1. Taxonomy (NCBI): domain Eukaryota; kingdom Metazoa; phylum Chordata; class Actinopteri; order Labriformes; family Labridae; genus Scarus; species Scarus forsteni. The sequence continues at coordinate 281,776 of JAZDUH010000168.1, forward strand.
GGTCGTTTAAGAACAGGTGAAAAGGATGTGGTCATCCCTGCCGGGAAGGTCACCTGGGTAAGGTGTCGAGTTCCGCCAAACATGAACTCCTTTGACAAGTTGATGTTGTTCGAGGCAGATGAGGACAGTCAGTCCTTGGAGCAGTTGGAGGTGGTGACGGGGTTGGTTGAGATTACGAACCCTGCTAAGCCCTATGTCATGATTGCTGTTGGTAACGACACCAAGCACAATGTTACCTTGAAGAAAAAGACTGCTTTAGGCACATTGCAGCCCATTGACCGGATTGTGGATGCTGAGAACTCAGATACACCCACACCTACCACAACAGTCAATGAGGTCACGCTCACGCCAGCTGAACTGAATCCACCTCGTTGGCACCCACAGGTGAACCTTGCCCACCTGAAAGAGGAACAGCAAGAGGTTGTCAGGAGAATGTTGTATGAGGAATGTGGGGCTTTTGCAAAAGATGGACATGACATTGGGTGTATCCCGAACCTGCAAATGGTGATCAACCTAAAAGATGACATCCCAGTGCAGAGAACATACACCTCTATACCAAAACCACTTCTAAAGGAGGTCAAAGAATACATACAAGACCTTATTGTGAAGGGATGGATAGTCAAGTCCAAGTCCTCCTATGCCGCTCCCATCGTGTGTGTGCGAAAGAAAGATGGCACGCTTCGCCTCTGCATTGACTATCGTCTGCTGAATCAGAAAACAGTGCCAGATCGACACCCACTGCCTCGAATACGGGACCTGCTTGACACCTTGGGAGGATATTCCTGGTTCAGCATCCTAGACCAGGGCAAAGCTTATCACCAGGGTTTTGTGGCTGAAAGCTCCCGTCATCTAACTGCCTTCATCACCCCATGGGGGCTATATGAATGGGTGAGGATCCCATTTGGACTTTCGAATGCACCTCACGGCCTTTCAGAGAAGCATGGAGGAGATGCTTAGTTCTCTGAGGGATGAGTGCTGCATCCGTATCTTGATGACATCCTTTGCTACTCGAGGTCTTTCCAGGATCATGTGGAGGTGATCCGCAAGGTGCTTCAGCTCTACAAGTGCCAAGGGGTGAAACTTGACCTGAAAAGTGTGAGATGTTTAAGGGGAGGTTCGCTATGTGGGGGCGCCTGGTTAGTGCTGAGGGTGTTCGAGTTGACCCCAAAGACCTGGAAGCTGTACTGGCTCTGAAGGCCCAAACACCACAGACTGTCGGCGACTTGAGAAGGGTCCTCGGGTTCCTCAGCTACTACCGCTCATACATACAAGACTTTTCAAAGATAGCTCAGCCACTATATGAGTTACTCCAGGTGAAGTCCTCAAAACAGCAGGCTTACAGTCAGCACAGTAAAACCAAAGGACCCCAACTGCCATCAAAGGCACCCATACAGTGGACTGCTGAGCATCAGAGTGTACTTGAGAGACTGATTGACATGTTAACCCATCCCCCAGTGCTAGCATACCCAGACTTTGACCAGCCATTCGTCCTGCACACCGATGCGTCAGAGCAGGGTCTTGGGGCCGTCCTCTACCAACAGCAGGGTGGAAAACTACGAGTCATTGGCTATGGATCACAGACCCTGACGCCTGCAGAGCGCAACTACCACCTGCACAGTGGCAAGTTAGAGTTTCTGGCTCTAAAGTGGGCAGTGTGCGAGAAGTTTAGAGATTACCTCTTTTATGCTCCACACTTCACCATTCTCACCGACAACAACCCACTGTTATACATCATGAGCACAGCAAAACTCAATGCAGTTGGTCACCGCTGGGTTGGGGAACTGTCAGACTTTCGTTTCAGTATCAAGTACAGACCAGGAAGGGCCAACATCGATGCTGATACGTTGTCCCGCATCCCCCTTGACATTGACAACTACATGTCAACGTGCACTGAAGAGCTGTCGCAGGAGGTGGTGTGTGCAACTTGGGAAGGGGCCCGAGCAGCCCAGAGAAAAGATGTGGCCTGGGTGGCTGCTCTCTTGGCCTCCTCTCAGGATGTTATCCTGCAGCCACGCTCACCCCTCCAAGAAATAAAGCATGATGACTTGGTCCATGCTCAGAAGGAAGACTCCACAATTGGGGAGGTCATGAGACTCAAGGAGTCTAATGCTAGACTTACTGATGATGTCAGGAGGTCTGTGAAAGGGTCCGCTTGTAAGCTTCTCCGCGAGTGGGACCGCCTGCACCTTGAACATGGAGTCTTGTACCGAACACCAGAAAGAAAACAACTTGTTTTACCTCTCAAGTATCAGTCCACTGTCATGAAACACCTTCACGATCACATGGGCCACGTGGGTACAGAGAGAGTTTTACACCTTGTCAGAGAGAGGTTTTATTGGCCTCAAATGAAAAAGAGCATAGAAGACTATGTGACAAGGAAATGCTGTTGCATAAAACAAAAGAAGCCAACAGTCCATGTACGTGCTCCCATGAGTAGCTTGAAATCCAACTTCGCCACTTGAGCTAGTCTGTATAGACTATCTGCATCTAGAAAAGAGCAAAGGAGGGTCAGTACATTTTGGTGGTTGTCGATCACTTCACGAGGTTCGCCCAGGCCTACCCAACCAAAAATAAGTCAGGGCGGACAGCTGCAGAGCGGATATATGGTGACTACATTCCTCGCTTCGGCTTCCCCAGCAAACTCCATCACGATCAAGGCAGGGAGTTTGAAAATGACCTCTTCCGAACTCTTGGGCAACTCTCTGGGGTTGGTCACTCCCGTACATCTCCGTACCACCCTCAAAGTAATCCTGCTGAGCGGTTCAATCGTACGTTGTTGCAGATGTTACGTACATTGACTGATCAGGAAAAGGAAGCGTGGAAAGACCATCTTCCACAAGTTATACATGCGTATAACTGCACCCGGCATGAGTCCACTGGGTACTCACCCCACTTTCTGCTCTATGGTTGTCACCCTCGCCTCCCTGTGGATCTCTTGTTTGGTTTGGCAGAGGAGACCGAGCCAGTGACACACAAAGGATACGCTGAGAAGTGGTGTAAAAGAATGACAGAAGCTTATCATATTGCTAACAATAATAGCCTATCTTCCAGTGCTAAGGGCAAGTCTCACTATGACCAGAAAGTGAGAGGGGTGGTCTGAAGTCAGGAGATAGGGTGTTAGTGAGAACCTAAGTGAGCGTGGGGGGCCTGGCAAGCTACGTTCCTTTTGGGAGAAGAGGATATATGTGGTTAAGGAACAAGTCGCAGACAACCCTGTGTATACAGTCCGTCCAGAAGGTGATGACAAAGGGAGGACTAGAACACTACATCGAAACCTACTCTTGCTGGTCAACGATTTGCCAGTGGAGCTCCCATCCCTGCCAACCAAGCCAGCCCCAGGGCCAAAGCAAAGACCAGGAAATGTTCAGGTGAAAATGAGCAACAGAAGAGGACAGACAGAGAAGGCAGAGACCTCTGATTCAGATGATGACTCAGAAACCGGATACTGGCTGAGGATACCGACAAGCTGGGCTGAGCCGGGAGCAGCTGCTACCCAGAACAGGCTAACTGTCAACCATACGAGAGAAATGCCAGTGCGGGAGACTCAAGTGCCTGTTGGGGATGGATCTGGTGGGTCTCTGAAAGGACCTGTAGCAGGCCAGCACAAGTCAGTGGAGACCGAGATAGTGATGAACATCTGCCTGAGTCAGCTGAGGGCATTCAAGGGGGTCAGGGACAAAGGGAGAGTCAGGTTGTGCCAAAGACAGGCTTGACACAGTGGGGAGATGGAGTCATGATGGAGGATCTGAGACAGGATGACTTACAAGTGAGAGATGAACAGAACACTCCGATGGGACTTGGAGGGGATGATGTGCCAGCAGTACTTGACCTCCCTCAATCTGGTGCAGGATCTCGATTCCCTAAGAGTGGATGTCTGGAGGAGCAGACAACAGACCCTCAATCCAGTTCATCTACCCTCCTCTGACGATCCACTCGCCAGAGACAACCAAGCCAAATGCTCACCTACCCATCTCTTGGCCATCCAACATATCAGTCACGTCCCACTGTAAACACTGTGGCTACTTACCTTGTGCCCTCCCCACAACCCTATCTACCATCATTCCAAGGGCCAACTCTTGCCCAGTTCCCCTATTTCCCCTATCTCTACCCTGTACATAGCTATTAGACAATTAAACCACTCACTCTAGAAGTTAACATTCCCCAGTATATGCTCTAGAGTGACCTAAGGGGTTCAAGTGTTTCATATTTTGAAAAAAAGGGGGATTTATACTCCTAGTTGCAGTTTGTGATTAAGTGTCAGGAGCCACTTTTGTTGTTGGGGAGCGTGTGGCACCCCTAAAATAGGGTAACCACAATTAAGATTTACATTATTTCATGTGGAAGATTATAAGTACTTTTGTTTATATTTTTATGCTTTCAAGTGAACATTTAATTTATTAAGTTGCACTAATTTTGTTTCAAGTAAAAGGGGGGGAACGTTTGTGTTGTCACAAGTGTCCGGGGGGAAAGGTAAAGGTGTGGCGCTTCCCCTTTCCCTCCAGAGACAATCTGGAAAGACAACAGAACCGACTGTTTCTCACTCCTCTGCTTTACCTGCTTTATACAGGTCTATATTTGTTATTGTGGTCTCTCATCCCTGGGACCCGTAACATCTACACATTGGAACTCTGTACCAATTGTAGTTCTTTAGCATACTTCCAGTTTATAGTTACGTCAATGGCATGAGGGTTTAGGAAATATATATCTACCCATTTTTCAACAGAAAAGGTCAAACTGTGACCTATGTGTTTATATTCTGGGAACTTTGATGACAGAAAAACATTAACATGAACATTTAAGAGTGTTATTTTAGCGATAGTGGAGAAACACACAATAACTCCACTTCCGGTTTACTTCCGGGGTCCATGTCCTGCTCTAGAATTCATCAAGACGTGAGTTAAATTCGAAAAAGTAAAGTTAACATTTATGCTTTTAGTGTCTTTATTTTTGATAAGTTATCCACCTTTAAACCTTGCCATTTGGACATAATCTAAAATTCAGCTGGGAATGTACACTATAAATTAGTGGTAGTGATGCGTAGCTGTCCGCCTGTGTGCATCTCTCTTATTTTTGTCAATTTCTTTAATTTATATACGAACAAATAGCGATACCAGGGACTCGATTTTGTTTTAAAATTAAAATTCTTTTGACTGTTTGATTATTTTATGCTATAGCAATGGTAATATAGGACTGATAGTGCTAGAATTAACAAAACTCCACACGACTGCAACGGAGTTCAAAAGGGGATCCAGGAAGAGATGACGTCACGGGTTTCCCCCTCATTAACATTTACTTACTACAGTCGCTCTGTTGGGGAAATGGGCATTTTCAAAGGCGGAACTGATTCTGCAACATTGTGAATTCTGGGGCGATTGACTTGTATCTACTTTCCGCTTGAGGTGTGAAGTGTTTTAAAGTTTGTTTAGATACAACGCGACTTCCTATACACGCCCTTGAATCAGAATAGATTCACAGCCAAACTCTGCACACTCGTTAACATACCCCAGGGGCGGATGAGAAAAAATACTGTATATTAAAGGGCCTATTTCCATTCTTCTGTGTTCTTTGAATAGATCTAATTGCCAATTCGCCTGTACAACATATAGCAACATGAGCTTAATTTTATTTTTAAGGTACGACTAAACTCAAACTAAGGATGTTTTTAAATTAAACAGGTGGGGTTAAAAAAGACACAGTAGATGTGGTTACCAACATGCATTTATTCTTAATGTCACAGTTTAAGTTTACACATTTCAGCAGAGACAATAAAATATTAGTTCTCCTCCAGACATATTCAAGGATGACAGTTCAAATCATATCCATCCAGACGCCCCCCCCCACCCCCCCCCAAGTTATTGTACTGTACTAAAATGGATTTACTTAAAATTACTTAACATTTACCTTATTAATTTTTGAAATGGATATTTATTGGTTGACATTATTTTGATTAATAACCACAATCTTGAAATAGCTCCAACTTATCATATGGACCTCAAAATGTATTTATTTCAAACCTTTAGGCACGAAGATTGTCTGCCAGCCTATCCTTTTAGACTGGCTTTATGATGTTTTTATCACAAAATTCCTGGTTTATACTTGGTCTTTTTTTAATCTCTCTCTAGCAGCTCAACATAGAAATACATGTTAAAAAAAGGAAAAAAGCCAATAGGACCCTAAGGCCCCTTTACTCCCCCCCCTCTGTCCCCTGTCCGCAAAAATTTGAAAAAAGGAAAAACAGAGAGATAATTCATACCCAGGTGAATAAACTGATGAATAGTATACTAAGTGGACCATGTATGCCTTGTTGCCAAGATTCCTACCTGGCCGCCTTCAGCGCACACAGACCCAGGCAGGCCTCCAAACCCTGCCCACAGGAACCAACAGGGTGCCCACACATGCTCCATGGTAGAACAGCCGCGTCCCTCTGGAACGACCCCACAAGGGCTAGGAGTGCCCAAGGAGGCCCTCCAGCCACCCTCCTTCAAGTGCCAACAAAGTGCCGGGGACCAACGCTGGGCGAGGCAGACAAGCCCACAGTACAACCCCAGCCCTTCCACCCAGAGGTGGTCCACCAAGTCTACACCAGGATGCTGTGCAGGCCCAATAGGCTCCCCCAACCCAGACCAACCCGCCTTGCCCCTGCAGACCCCGCCCACTGCACCAGTGTGCAGCCATATTGGGCCCGGGAGAGGAACCCCTCGACTGCCCGGACAGGGCCAGAGGCGCAAGGGCCACCCGAGAGCCACGGTGTCCCACCCCCCGTAACTGCTAAACCCAGAGCCCACCAAAACAAGCACGACCATGACCCCAAGAGGCTCCCCACCCACTGTGACCAGGCACACAACACAATAAGAACAAAGACAGACCAGAGCCAAGCAACCAGCTACAAGACTCAGAGAACAAAGACATCAATCCCCCCCCCCAGCTAACCTATGTCTAACCAGCAAGCAACCAGGCACTTGACATACTGACAAAGACACCTCCCCCCCTACAAAAAGTTAGTTAAATGCTTAATAAAAATAAAGCTATTCAAATTCATCAGGGTTCCCACTCTTTCTAGAAATCATTTTCCAGGACTTTTTCCAGTGTCACATAACCAACTGAAGTTACATTGTTGCTGTGGGCAGTTTTCAATTCTAGTTAGCCTTCTAAAAACAAGATTAGAGGTTGATGAACAATATCTCTAGCTATTGATCATATTGATCTTAGAATTTCTTTGTTTCTAACTCTCCAGCACGAACATTGTCTGTTAGCTATCTGTTTAGTCTGGCTTTTATGTGTCTTACTATTATAAATTTATGGTTATACATATTTTTTAATCTTTATTTACTCTGCTTTTTTATGAATATATTTTGTTAATTTAGCCTAAATTTTATTTTGTCAATTTTGTATTTCTTTTTGTCCCAATTGTTTTGAGTTTTTATATTTTATGCCTTAACTTGCATTATTTTACCTACTCACATTTTCTGGCTACATGTACATTAGTCAACAAGTACATTTTTACTTCATTTCCCATGTTTCAAGCTAGAAAGAAGACAAATTATTTTCAAGGACAATTTAAGCTTTTCCAGGACATTTCACTTTTTTCCTCATTCTCTATGTGTTTTCCATGACTGGAAAATTGGGCAAACATTTCCCAGGTTTTCCAGGACGTGTGGAAACCCTGTTTATGTAATCCTGTCACCTCTGTAACAGTGGGGGAAATCATGACCCTTGTGGTAGTAGTTGATCAGTTGATTACAGGAAAAACTTACAGGTGCCTACAAACCAAAACCCATTTGAGTGCCTTCAGCGATCAGTGTCAATGCAAAGTCACCCTCCTGTGATGCAAATGCTACGTTCAAAGCGATCACTTCACTTGTGGCACGTTGTCGATGTAATAAAAAAAAGAGAAAAGGTGTTTTTTTTCAAGCAATGTCATCTGTGGCTGTGTGGCAACAACAAATCGGCGGGTGTATGTGTGTGTGACAGTACTTGTGACAGATAGGAGTACAGAGGAACATATGATATATGATCGCATAAAAACTCAAGCGGACATTACGTCACTGATCCTCTGCGACAGGCTTTGTTGACAAAAATCAGGTATTTATGGTATTAATGGTTGTGCAGGGTGCTAGGGTAGCTTGAGTGTAAACACAGTAACATTCAATAAATAAATGCACCCAAACTACAATTCTTCCTCTGACAGTTCTGAACTGCTGTTGTCCTCTTCACAGTCTTCCACATCTTCCTCCAACATAAAAAAACTGGGGTCTGAGTCTACTCAGGCGTAAGTGCTGGTGACGGCACTCAGTTTCCTTTGTAAAACATCTTTCTTCTGTAAAAGACAGCAATGTAGTCCTCTGTATCCAGCCTCTGTCATGTCCGATGGAGTGTCTTGAGTGAAAAGTGAGAAAAAGTGAGATTTGAAATTAGTGGAAAAAAAAGAAACAATGCTCTTTGAAATCCCAACTCCATGGTTGTGTGTTAAAAAAAAGCAGCTAGTAGGATTTGTGATTACAAAGACTTTCAGATGTGATTAAAGATGTCAGCCACTGGGAATGCTCTTCTTTTACTAATATAATACAGTACAGGCCAAAAGTTTGGACACACCTTCTCATTAAATATGTTTTCTTCACTTTCATCACTATTTACATTGTAGATTCTCACTGAAGGTATCATAACTATGAATGAACATGTGTGGAATTATGCACTTACAAAAAAGTGTGAAATAAATGAAAGACTCTTGTCCTTCTCTTTATGAGCTTCAACAGGTAGTCACCTGAAATGGTTTTCTCTTCTCAGGTGTGCCTTTCCAGGGTTAATTAATGGGATTTCTTGCCTTATTAATGGGGTTGTGACCATCATTTGTGTTTTTTAGAAGTCAAGCTGATGCACAGCCGACAGCCCTATTGGACAACTGTTAGAATTAATATTATGGCAAGAACCAATCAGCTAAGTTAAGATAAATGAGTGGCTATCATTATATCAATGAGAATCGACAAAGAATTGGTGATGAAAATAAAGAAAACACATTGAATGAGAAGGTGTGTCCAAACTTTTAGCCTGTACTGTATATGTAGAACTTACTGTGTTTCTTGATGTTCTCTTCAGTGCGATGAAGGAGGTTGCCTAGTTTTTCTAGTGCCTGTCTCAGGTACTGATAATGCTGGGTCATCTCTCTGACAACGATCGGCTTCTCTTCTTCCAAACGCCTGACCAGCATCATCTGGTCGAAAAGTCGCCTCTTCAAGCGTTGGCTCACTACTACTTTGGGAACAGATGTGACAGAATCAAAACATTTTAAGTTGTTCCACTTTAATTTGCACATTGTTCTGCAGTGGCTGGAATCACAGCTCATTTTAAAAAAACAGCTTCAAATTGGAGAGATATTTTCTGACTGTAATGGTTTCACCAACTCTTAGCTCAGCTCTCACACTCATTCTCACGTAAAAGTAGAGCAGTAATGGCAGTGATGAAAGCCTGATGATCCCATCACTAGCTATGATAATGCAAATACAACATGGAGAATGTCAAGGAAACGCATGCTTCTACTCAATCCACTTTTAAAATGCATGTTAACTGAATTTTGCCATTTTCTAAGACACATAAATGCCAAACGCTGCTTACCATCTCCGTGTGCCTCCCAAGGCAGAACGAAATCATCAGAGAGGCTGCATGCTGCTTCTGTGTCAACTTTCTGTTCACAGGCAGCAATGGTGTTGTGCTCCATGATCTTCTCTCTGAGTTTCTTCTTGAGCTCACCCAGTCTCCTCCGTTTCTGCTGCCTTGTTTGATTACTGTCTGTTGGGTTGAAAAAAAGTCTTACTGTGAGAACAAAACATAAGTCCAAGTTGTTGAGTGATGCCATTCTAAGTACCATTTTGCCGATAGAGATCATGCTTCTTCCTTCTGAGGGAATAGATGAGGTCATCAATCTCTCTCTGTACCTCTTTCTGGGTAGTAGGAGCACCTTGTATCTCTAGAAAAATAGAAACAAGTGGAGTTGGAAAACTAAATGTAGACAAATGAATATTAGTATCGAACCGACAGAGGTGACCATGTTACTGACCAGTGGCTGCCCACTGCTTCACATCCTTCACCCACTGCTCTGTGTCATCCAAAGAGATGTTGAAATCACGCTGAAGATGCTGAAGATGTGCTGCTTCCATTTCAGCTCTCTGTGTAGTCTATTTGTTTTGTTTTTCAAAGAAATAACACAATGTGAGAAGATTTTTTATCCAATTATCTATCTGCTTTAAACAGAGCTTCACAATTTTCAGACCACATGTCAAAGTATTCTTGGGAATGATACTGAAACCCATGTTGCTTTATGAGAATGATATTCTTCAATTCAAATTGAAAAAAAAAAATCAAATCAAATTTTACAGTAGCCTCAGTCATCCATATATGACTGAGTGTGAATGGGGTAAATGTTGACTAGCTTTGTGAAGTGCCTTGAGTGGTTGAAAGCTTGCACATACACATAAATGCATTTCATTACCATCCATTTAATCATGAAATGACAAATGCAAATGTTGAAGTACTGCAAAGACTTCTTACTTTGACAAATCGCTTTGCCAGTGTCTTGTGGAGATTTTCCGCCTTCCTGTTGTTCCATCCCATTGCAAGCATAGTTATCACATCTGCTCTGGCTGTGCAATCAAAACAGAGGATGGGAGTTCAAATCAATTTTGCCATGTGGTTCTGTGTCAAATCATGCCATTTCTTCTTCAACAAACCTGACTTGGTCATGTATTTTGTGGTAAGAGCTGCCCTGGAGAGAAAGCTGTTCACCTGCTCCACCTCCTCACCAACAGTACTTCCTGCTCCATCCTGGTTTCTGCCACTTAACCTCACCTGCTCCAAAATTAAACATACACAAAAAAAAATACAGTAGTTATACACTTCCTGGATTTACTTTATTGCCTATACCCCAGATCTACCTGACCAATGGAGTGAATGTTCTCACAAGAATTTTTAGGTAATGACTTTTAGGGGACTTCTTTCCAGTAAGATAAGAAAATGAACCAAGAAGAAACAACCCAATTTACAAACTCATTAACTGATCTAGACTGGAGGGGTATATCACCAAAGTCGAATCGAGACATTCCATGATAACCAACTAAAGACAGGCTTGACCCGGTCCCTTCCAAGTTTGCTTGCTAAATGTGTTCCACGACGGCCAATCCAGGCTGATAAGGAGCAGCTTTATCAAGCGAGACAAAACTATTTATGATAATTACTTGTTCACTTGTTTTTTAAGTACAATGGTTATTTTATTAGTGTTAGCAAGGCCATTTTTCACTATTTAAAACGAGTCCCTAAATTTATCGAAAAACATTTCTTAAATGAAATGTATTAACATTCCTATACCTCTAATAGTCATTTTCATAACTATATCTGTAAAACACGTGCTGTTTCAGATAAGAGCACTGTTGACTGAACAGAAGGATTAATATTGCCTGCCTGTTATCCTGGTCAAGAATGCAGGGTAGCTGCACAGAACAAATCTCCATGGTAAACTGGGAAACTCTGCTTTTGGAACCAAATCACAGCTAAATTGATCCAGGGTACCTGGAAAATCCTGACTTAATCCCCCATCTAGTGTTTGTTAAATATACCTCAGAGCAAGCCAGCAGTACGTGTGAAAAAGGCATTTTAATTTGACTTCTAAGATAACATAAGTAAATCCGAAAAATCTAAAATTTTTCCATTTATCCAATTGCCTGCAAAGCTATCACAGCTGCTGTTGTTGTTTGAAGCCTGAAACCCTTTTTAGTTGTCATTTCTAATATATTTAATGATAGATCAATTTAATGGCTTATTTTGGTGTTACTGTTAGGCCACAGATATACAGTAATTCCTTTTTAAGCTCATACGTGCTTAGACAACACTATCTCAATAATGAGATAGCTAATTAATTATGAGGACCTCCAAAACAAATGTCCGAAATGACACTGGCACACGAGGCACTTATGGTGTGAATCTTGTTAATAGCATTTAAAAGCAACCATATCTCTGGCCTTACAAGAATGTCAACATGAGCATAACATGGTTACAACATATAAGTGATTTCACTAATATGGTCAATCTTCTTATGAAACAAACTTTTAACTTCCATACTGTACCTCACATTTGCCAGTGCGAGCCTTAGCATGCATAACAGAGAGGAAAGGCTTCATCAATTTTAATGGTTGGAGCTCAGGTAACTTCTCTGCCATCTTCTCCATATATGGCCAGTATCTGTGATGAGAAAAACCATTTACTGTTTGGGGTACATACTGACATAGTAATGAGACAAATTAGGGGAAGTCACCTATAAAATTCCTGTTACCAAACAAAGGACATCATGTACCATATCAAATTCCAACAGACACAATGTTTCAAGGGTATGATGTTCAGCCTGTTGTGCCTAAATATAATAAATTGATACAGTGTAAAATATAAGTGAAATCTTCAGGTATGATTTGGCAAGGGCTAAGATTACCTGCAAGTGACGTCCATACAAAAGAAAGTGACGTTTGCTGCTTCAGCCAGCTCCTTCTGCAGGAACAATGGATAGGCATAAATCTCCCCACGGTAGTGATTCAAGGCTTTTAACAAGATTCCGTGTCTGCAAACAGCAATTTCAAGCCCCTCCTCATCCAGCTTGGCCCTGGACTCATGGGATGTTTCTCGCCCTGCTGTAAATGTTGCCGGCCCACAGGCATCATGACCAGTCCTCTGAAAAAAGATACAATCTGTTACATGTAGCCTGGAGACAATTAAAATAAAGCAGAGGGGGGAATGGTTGGATAAAACCTTACAGCCGTCATTTGGCGTCTTATCTGGTCAACAAACACTGACACTTTGGAATCCTGTGCGATGAAAAGTCCATCAAACAGAGGTGGTTCATCGGTCCTGTTAAATTAAAAGAATTTCCCTGTTTTTCATTACAGCCTTTAGGTCAATAATTTTTGATGCCACAACCATTGATGGAATATGAATAATAAATTTTGGAAAGATTTCTTAACACTGAGGTTCATTATACTTAATATATAAATTACTAAATTTGGAAAATTATTATGCTGACCCTTTTGACTTCTTGAAGCGGTAGTGTTTTCTGTTACCATCTGCAGATATGGCAAGCATGTCTGGTGTGCATGCAGGGCACTTGAAGGGCTCAACCTGGCAAAGATGCTCTTTTTTCCACCTGCAGAGGGCAAATTCCCGATACACCCTGTGGAATGTATCACCACATATACTGCCCATCTAAAAACAAAGATCGTATTATTTTGGTTAAACATAAAACTCTGAAGTTTGGAATTGAAGATCTCAAATGACAAGGGTTCTTACCCGTCCTGTGCGATGGGCCCGATACTCAAGCATGCAGATGAATGCCTTCTGGGATGTAGCTGGGCTGGCAAACTTCATCTCCTCAAATGATGAAAAGACATCAAATTTGAAAAGCATTTGACAGCTTGCTGTTGCTGGCCAGTATCTGCAGCTAATCAGGTCACTGACCCCCGGGGTCCATGTGCAAGAGCATCTTGGGCAATGCACAGCAGGCAGACTCAGGTTGTATGGACCTGAAAACAGAAATACATGTACTGTTTCACAAGTCTGTACAAACAGGACAAAGTGACAACAGTGAGCCATCATCACATTGTGATGGGATACAAAAAGTATGAGGGGGTGATGATAACATACCATTGATAGTCACCAAGACAGTCTGCTTTCCTGGCACAATGTTAAGGTCCTGGTCTTGGCCACAGGAGCAGATTTGTGTTGGTAGAGGAATTGGTAGCAGACATACTGCAGAAATGAAAATTTCAGAAATAAATACCTCTACACATAGCCAAATAATAAAATACTTTACGGGTAAAAGAACACATCAGACACAGCTCATATTATGCCACTGTATATCTAGTGCATTTTATGGACACATAACATCAAAAACCAGAAAGCTAAATTGTTTTTACACACCTTGTTCAACCAGTTCATGATGACCTCTTCCATCTATCTTCACAGAGGTTGTGGGAGGGATGTGTTTATAAAAACCATCAATCATGACTTCTCTGTCATGAAAGATAATTTTTTGGTGGACCATTGTGTCACACGCTGCGCAGAGAAACTGAACTCCTGAGTGAAGACAGTCCAAACACCTGACCACGGCATCAGCTGTTTTACACTGCTGACAGGGATGCTGGGTAACACTCTCTGAAGCTAGCTTACAACTCAGGAGCTCTGGCACTGCGGCCTTGAATTTTGTCTCAGTGTTCAGCTGCCTCCTGGTCCACGCAGACATGCTGGTTGTGTTCTCCACTTCAACTGATGCAGGGACGGAAACTGAACTGAGCAGGTCTCTCAAACTTTGCAGATGTTGATCTAAATAAACACAGTATATAAAATTTTCAAAGACAGTCATAATAATGATTTTTCATAAAACCAAAAAAGGTCGATATGGTTTGCCATGGCAAAAGCATTATGTACCTGGCAGTACAGTATATGTTACAATGTTGTATGTTACAATACAATGTTCAGATGCCCAGGCTTGACATTTGCAAATTCAAAGATTCAGGTTTGATTTATTTGAGCTGCCAGATTTCAATATGCATACCAAGATTTGGGACGTCTTGAGAAATTTCATCCATCTGCGAGTCCTCAACTTCTGGCACCTCTATGGTGTTAGTGGTTTTAACTGCAAACAAAGACGTGAGAAACATTACAGTTGACCAACAGCATTGACTTATAATAATAAATATAGTATTTTGCTGACCAGATCGATTCTTCCTAATATATTTTGGAATAATATATCCATTATGGTCCTGTGTCCTCCAGGAAACATTGGAGCCTCCAGTCCCCTTTTGTTTCCTCTTCTTTGGTGGCTAAAAGTAAAATACATTTACATAAGTACCTGTACTAGGGAACAGACATCGTAATAAGGTGTGTACAAAAATATTTTCAGAGAAATTGAAGTAAGTGCAATAATAGAGAAAAATATAAAAAATATATTACTTTTTTCCCTTCCAACTCATCTGCCAATGCTTTCCCCGCCTCCAGCCACTCTTTGAACTGCTCGGATGCCTTTAGGGATAGAAAAAAGGAAAGAGAAAGTAAAGAAAGATGGAAAAGGCAAACTTCTATGACAAACAGGAAAAGAGAGGAAAACACAAAAAAGAAACGAGTAAAATAAAGAATAAGAAATTGGTTCTTAAAAGAACCATTGGTTTTGAATTGTTTGTTGGATGGTGTGATGTTCAAAAGACCTAAAAAAAAACAAAACAATAAAATGATTCATTAGCAAAATGGCTGAACTAGGATTTGTTGTGCGCCAATATATTGTAGTATATAAATCTCTATCTATCTATCTATCTATCTATCTATCTATCTATCTATCTATCTATCTATCTATATATATCTATATATATATCTATATATATCTATATATATATTTAATATATATATCTTAATTATTGTATATTATTGTTTCCAATTAAATCACTATCAAGGTGAATTTAGGACCTAATCTTTCACATACTGCGTTTTTTCAGTTAACTTTTTTTAAGAAATTCGGTTTTTACTGTTTTATGTAGATTGAATCACAAGACACTGTATATTGTAATTAAATATAAACACTAACTCTTCATGGGGCCCTCACACATATCGTTACGAGTCAAGTCAACTGTATCTTGAAAAAATATGATCGATATGTGAGGACTGCTCGCCAGTCCTCCTGTTTTGCTCCTCTCTCCCTTCCCTCTCGGGTTGTCTCCTCTCCTTTTTTCCTGTCCTGCACTTCCCTCGTTCGCCAGTGTGGGAGTTGGCGCTACGGGGCTCTCCTCACTTCCCTTTGGATCTCCTGAATGGGCGGCGCCCGTGGAGCTGATCTCCCCTACCTGCACCACCTGTTCCCGATCTCCTGATTGGGGATCCCTCTACTTAAGCCAGTGTTGGATTCTTCTCGGCGCCGGCTGATTGCCTTTCACATTGTGGTTCGTACCAAACGTCTGTGCTGGCTTCAGTTTCGCCTCTCACTACCTTAGTGAACCTTTTTGTACTTTTTGTCTGGGATGTGTATGGGTTACTCGTTTTTTGCCTGTGGACTAATCAGTGCTCTCTCCTCTGTTTTTTCCTCCAGGTCTCCACGAGCTCCTGCCACTGCCACCTTTGTACATATCACCTTTTTTGCACCTATTGTTAATAAATCCTGGTTTTTGTTTCAAACCTGATCTGATCTCTGCCTCTGCTCTGGGTCCACCTTACATGCTGAAACCAACACCTAACAGAATCAGCCGGCCTCTTTTTGGAGTCCGCAAGGATGGATCCGATCAAGGAAGCTCTGGTGTCTCATGGAACACTTCTGGGTCAGCATGACTCTCTGCTCAAAGGGGTTACAGGCAAGCTGGAGGAAGTCGCTCGCCAGGTGCAGCTGATTGGCACTCAGCTCAGTGAGACCTCACCTCCCCCGTCTGCAGCGGTGAGAGCTTCGTCTGCTCCTCCTCCTGTTGCTGATCTCTCTCGTAGTCCAGTTTACACTAGAGAACCGTTTGTAACGCCACCAGAGCCCTTTTTCTGCGATTTTGACAACTGTAGTCGTTTTTTATTTAATTGTAGTTTGGTTTTTAAACTCCAACCCCATAGTTACGCTTCTGATGAGGCCAAGGTTGCTTACACCATCAACCTCCTTAGAGGGAAGGCAGCAAAATGGGCTACAGCACTATGGGAGGGTTCAGTATTCTTTCCTCTTTTGAGGAGTTTTTCCACCCACTTACATGGGGTTTTTGATCATCCAGTTTCTGGCCAAGACGCAGCTAAACGCCTTTTAGCTTTATCTCAGGGTTCTCATTCTGTGGCAAGTTTTGCTGTCGATTTTCAGATTTTGGCTGGGAAGTGTGGCTGGGATGAGCGTTAAAGGCGTTATTTGTTAAGGGGTTGTCTGAGGATTTAAAGGGCGAGTTAGCTACTCGAGATGAGCCTAACACTCTCCAAGATCTTTTTGATCTCACTATTAAGATTGATGGTAGAATGAGAGCGTGAAGTCGCGGGAGGGCGGCGGGCACTCCCCGTAACAGTCCCCCTGCTGGTCATCCTGTTTCCTTTTCACACTCTGCTGCAGCCTGTCCGCTGCCCACAACACCTTCGCCCCCTACCGACACGGAAGAGCCCATGCAGTTGGGGAGCACTCGGTTATCTGCCCGTGAACGGAGAAGACGCAAGGCGGAGCATCTGTGCTTATACTGCGGAAGAGCAGAGCACTCCCTTCAGTCCTGTCCCTTGCTGCCAAAAGACAGGACTCACCATTAGAGAAGGGCTTAATGGTGAGTCGCACGTCCAATCCCTCTAGCCCTTCCCCCAGGTCCACGTTCTCAGCTATACTCAGCTTACCCACTTCCAAACTCAGTACAGCAGTCTTTTTGGACTCAGGAGCAGATGATAATTTTATTGATGAGGACTTTGTCAAGGCCAATAACATCCCTACTGTGTCACTTTCTCAGGCTAAACAAGTATTAGCGTTGGATGGACAAATTATTTCGGTGGTCAAATTTGAGACAGACCCTCTCAACATGCTGCTTTCTGGTAATCACTCCGAGAAGATTAAGTTTTTTGTTATTTCGTCTCCCAGCTCCCCAGTTATTCTCGGTTTGCCTTGGTTTAAAATCCACAATCCGCACGTTAATTGGGTCACCTCTTCCATAGTCAGTTGGAGCACTCATTGTCATGCTTTTTGTCTTCAATCGGTGGCCGTTAACCCCTCACCCTTGTTAACTCTTTCGCCTCCGGATCTCACTTCGGTCCCCTCGTGTTATCATGACTTAGCGCAGGTATTCAGTAAGGACCTAGCCAAACGTTTCATAATCGTTATGAAACTGTTTTTTCCTAGGTGATAGCCGGGAGTTTTGCAGCTTCCTATGTCAACTTCGCCGGTTTCTCGGGCACCCGTTTCGACGTGTTTGTTTTGTCAACGACGAGAGGAGGAGGGGGAGGAAGTGATGCGTGCATTGTCACCAGATTTAATGACCCCCTCGGCGCATTTTCCCGAGAGAAACGTTCCTTGAAAGAATATACATTGTCGGCAGTTTATGTGATATTTCGAGTTTAGATATCATTTCACTTTTAATGCCTGCGGTTCTGTGAACGCAGATTTTTACTGGGTAGCCTACTTTAAATGCTAAAAGAATCGTCAAGAAAAGTTTAAGGGGAAATGTATGTACAAAAGTTTAAAGATAAGTCCACTCATCAAACCATCTTGACTCTGTAAACCATCTTTAGGAGCAGTCAAGACGACTGCTTGACCACTGATGGGGACCATGCATGTTGGCTATTAAATCAGCAAGAACATGGAATATTAATCTTTGTCTGTGAACTGTACAATGAGCCAGTGTTGCACTTTCAGTGTTCTTTCATATTTTTATTTCATAAACACAGTAAAGTAAAACAGCAAAGTTTGTGTTTTATAGGAAAGAGTGTAGTGACTCAAAACCAGTCACAAAGTCACTGAGAGGTTAAGTAAGGGAGCATTGCACTGCTGACGCGCTGCACAGACGAGGAAGCCATTTCCCGGTTGGAATTGCGTCCATATTTATTCTCCAACAGCAAACAAACAATCAAAGCAAGGCAGGGCATGACACGATGTTAAAGCACTTGTTTCTCAGTTGCTCTAAGCGGTCAACAAAAAATACAATCTCCCTACTCACCCCCTCTCCATGTTGCCCCTGCCGTGAACAGGTGATTATGTATCCATTCATTCATCTGCTAACCACTACACCCCGCCCACACCCAGGTGTCATGCGCAAACGTGCCAAAACCAACAGCTGATGCCAGCAGAAATGTAAACACCACCGTGGTAGCATACAACCCCTACACAGAGTAATTCTTTTTCGAGAAAGGCTCCTTCAGTTTTACAGTCTGAAGGATAAATGCCTTCTATTAGCTTTAAAATATCACGCATTAGATCCTTAATCGCGCACGTTTTACATGTATGTGTATGATTTAGTACTACGCGTGCCAAAAAATAAAAACCGCGTTGGAGATATGAAGTGGCGTGCTTGTTTAAAAGTAACAAAGATGTCTATATATAGTTTTAGTATCTGGCATTCGTGGTTAGATACCCACTTGTACGTGCGTTTTCTCGTGTACTATCATGCAGGTGTGAAATACTAAAATGCGAGTGTGAAATAGTGAATATTTCTAAATAATAAACACGTTCAATTCAAGTCCCATGCTTTTAAATTACAATATAAATACTAACTACCAGAGCTAGGACTTTAGCATATGCGCTAACGTTCAACTTATCTTTAAGATCTTATCTTTAAAATCATCCACAACAGATCTGTTACTAAAGCATTTAACTTAACCAACTCAGCCACATATAAACTGTAAGTTGCCTATTACTTTAATATAAAATCTGAGCAGATAATATAGAAATTTGTACTTACCAATGATATGTAGCCACTCGCAACACGATATGAGCTTAATTAAACTCCTCCCCCTCTTACTGCGTGAATTTATCATTGTTAAAAAGGTCAAAGTTCATGTGATGACGTATGTCTCATGTGACACAGCCGAGTGTTGATTTTTACTCGACCGCTAGAGGTTGCAATGTTTTAAAACGTAATTATAGGTCGTATTGCACTGCCTGGACAAACGACCTATGTGGTCGTTTTTGCCAGGAGGGCAGTCTCGTGATTTCCCATATTCCTCTATTTTAGTCTTTATTTTTAACGTGCTCTAAAAAGATGGAGAGCATTATTGCAAGGAGGATGAGGAGGAGACACCGGGAGAGTATACAGTATATCACTAAAGGCTCTGCTATTTGGCGATGACAAACCAGGAGTGCAGGTGGATCACAAGTATTATGAATGGATAAGCCAGCTGTGGTGTAACTGTCTCTTATTTTTTTTACTCCTATTAATGACAAAGGAACAGATTACATCTGTCCCGCGTGCTGGCCCACACGGTCCACACGCACATTTAAAGGCGAGGAGAGGCGCTCATTTGATTGGTGAAGGCAGCGATCGGCTGTGTTAATCCCACTCAAGTCTATTCTCCTCCTATTCTGACATTTGCACGGAGAGGCAGAGACGTGGGCGTGGACGCGCAACCTCTGCGCCATGAGTGCGCCTCTCTTGGCACTGCAGGAAACTTGCAAAGTGCGCAGGTCACACCCAGTCCGCACGGCGAAGGCCGGCGCAGGCAGGTGCGCCTGCGCTTGCGCCTGGTCTACGAAATTAGAGCCCTTGAGGTCAAAGACACACTAGAACCTCTGAAGTTTGCATATAGAAATCATATTGGAGTGGATGATGCAGTTATATACATGCTCAACTGTGCCCCGTGCTGTCTCGAAGAATCTGGCACCTACGTAAGAATTATGTTCTTTGATTTTTCAAGTGCATTTAACACCATTCAGCCCATGATACTGAGAGATAAGCTCAAAGACATAGGAGTGAACCCCTCCTTTGTCTCCTGGATCACAGGCACATCTCACAGATAGGCCACAGTTTGTCAGGTTGGGAAACTGTGTCTCTGGGACAGTCATGAGCAGCACGGGGGCTCCACAAGGAACTGTTCTGGCTCCATTCCTATTCACACTTTATACTGCAGACTTCAAATACTGCTCTGAGTCCTGTCACATCCAAAACTACTCCGATGACACTGCTATTGTGGCATGTATCCAAAATGGACAGGAATCTGAATACAGGGATCTGATGAAAGCTTTCTGTGACTGGAGTCATAGAAATTGTCTCCTACTGAACACCTCAAAAACAAAGGAAATGATTGTTGATTTCCGAAGGTCTGGGCTCTGCCTTCAGCCAGTTAACATCCATGGGGTGGACATGGAGGTGGTGCCAACCTACAAATATCTTGGTGTACATCTGGACAACAAGTTGGACTGGTCCCTTAATACAGATGCACTCTTCAAGAAGGGGCAGAGCCGTCTCATTTTCTTAAGGAGGCTCAGATCAATTGATGTCTGTGGAAAGCTGCTGCAGATGTTTTATCAGTCTGTGGTAACAAGTGTTTTCTTTTATGGTGCAGTCTGCTGGGGTAATAGTTTAAAGCAGAAGGACAAGAGGCGACTGGAAAAAACTGATGAAGAGAGCTAGCTCTGTGGTTGGATCCAGTTTGGACTCACTGGAGGTTGTGGTAGAAAGACATACACAGAAGAAAGTGGAGGCCATCATTCGTCACACTGATCACCCACTTCACATCATCCCACAGCAGCAGTGGACGACTCACCTCTCTGTGCAGCAGGACTGAGAGATACAGAAGATCGTTCCTCCCTGCAGCCATCAGAGTTTTTAATTCTTTATTCTATGGACGATGAGCCCACTATAGTTTTTGTACATAGAATTATCAATATTGTATATATAATTAGTATTGTTATTGTTTTACTTTTGTTGCTTACTTTGTTATTTAATCTTTATTTTATTCTTTATTCTTGTTGCCAAACTACATGAATTTCCCTTCAGGGATTAATAAAGTATTTTATCTATCTATCTATCTATCTATCTATCTATCTATCTATCTATCTATCTATCTATCTATCTATCTATCTATCTATCTATCAGTGACGACAAGCTATGTCTTCATTATTGTCTATGATTTTTTTTCTCCAACTTCCTCAAAGATAAGACTTTGAAGGTATACATATGCAGAGCCTTCTGTGAAAGGCTTGACATAATCAGGCATACTTCTTTGAAGGGGTTTTTGTTTTGCTGCCTTGTACATTTCTTTTTTTTTGAATGATACTCATAGTTAAAAAAAAAAGGTCAATTTGCCAATCATGCTGTGCTTGGACATTGTCAAAGGATTGCCATGTGTTGTGGATCCACAAGTGTATTCTATATACCCATAATACTGAAAAAATGCTGTATTGACTGGTTGTAGTTATGTATCATGTACATTGTCAAAAAAACCTTGTACCCTATATCATGCTTTATCCCCCCAAAATAATCCCTTTGGCTATCAGAACAATGAAAAAAGCTATTGGTGAATAGGGAGAGTGAAATTTCCTTTCACCGTCCAGAATGAAAAAAACAAAGGAACACAAAAACACTTTTAACATTTTAATTTCAATTTCATGTATTTATTCATTTTTTAAACTTAATCCATGAGTCATTCTTTCGAAAAGTCATACAGTCAACATTTCAATATCAAGACCTAAATACAGTGACCACACAGAAGCTGTAAACTGTCATGTCTCTTTCCAGGACAAGACACTTCCAATTATAGTGTATTATTTGCCCTTTAAACTCAATGTATATTTATCTCATCAAATCATGGCCCTGGCTCAGGTCTTGCTGAAGTGGGCGTAGAGTGGCTTCTACAACACATATTGCATTTGAACACGAGTTCTTGCCAAGATAGTCAGGCATGGATCAAAACCTCTTGCCTGGCCACTGGCATGTGCAGTCTTTACATCACTGACATGTAACATTTAGAGTTGAGCCTTGCTGAACTAATTAAAAAGCCATAACAATCTGAAATCACATATTTTCTTACACAGTCTTATCACAACACTTCTTCAACAACATATTGTTACTATCTGAAGATCACAGCTGTAATATAGGTTAATTGTAGATGGGTCAAGGCTTGTCCCTGCTCTTTCACTGCATTTATCTGTCTTTTAAGATTCAATCTCTACATTCTGGCGGTAATTTTTTACTTTAGCCATAAACAAAACATGTCTCATGTGAGATTGCATTAATATAGACAAATGAAATCTTGTCTTTGATATTACATTAATTTATTGATAGTGAATCATCAGTGTTAGAGCTGCATGTGTTGAAGAAACAGGGGTTGAGAGATGGAGGAAGAAGAAAAAAACAAAACAAAAAAAAACTCAGGACGGTCTCAAGGACAATTTCCGTTTGCCGTAATTATTTTTTAGTGGCTGACCTGGTAACAAGTAAGGTACCAGTGCTGGTATGTCGCTGTTGCCAGAGTTCCATAGTGACAGTTTGAATGTGCTCACAGTTCTGTCAGAACAATGGCTGCATACAGTCTCTCAAACTTGTGATAGCAGTTGGTTGCTAGTCTTCATCCTCTGATTCAGGGCTGGTGAAGCCATCCCACTCCTCAGTGTCCACCTGCAAATCGAGGAGATCTCTTTCCATGGCAGCTACCCCACTGTACAAATTCACAGCCTCTTTGTGTTCTAGTTTGACTGTGTGCAACCTCTGACTGAGGACACTATGGAGACCCTGTGCTGCATCCATAGTTAGTTCACCAAAATCTGTATGAAAATGAGAAGAAAACAAAAATGAATTACACAGTAGCAAGGTGCAAGAAAAGTAAAGGCAATTTACACCCTACAACAACAAATAAACACTGCAAGGCATAATTGCATTGTAAACATGATTATGTTAGAAATAACTGTGATACTTGGTTAATGTTTGATATGGTGCTCAGCAAGTAGTCAATTGATGGAAATTCATTGTTGCTGACCATATAATGAAATTCTCAACAATGTTATGGGAAAAAAAGACTTCTGCTTTTTCACTTCAGCATTGTTGTGTTTTACAAAGAAAAGCCATGTATCACTCAGTGTAGAAAAAATAACCAATACATACTTCAAGTTTTAATGCACTCTGAAGTCTGTGCCCTCAGTGTTTCAACCGCTTGGATTTCCTTTAGTAGGTATCTGATGTGCTGAGACATCTCTTTAACCAGGATGATCTGCTCCTCCTTCAAGCGCTGCAGTAGCATTACCTGGTCAAAAACAGACCTTTTCAACCGGAAGGTGAAGGTGTTGCCTAAGGTTGAGGTAAGGAAAGGACTATTAAGCCAATAATCATATACTGTTCACACACACACACACACACTATACTGTATATATTTTATAAGAGTGAATAGAAGAATCATGACCCAGTGCCATTGTATTTGGACAGAGATGTGAAATTTTGAACAGTTTAACAGTGCTGATGTCACCAAACCCTTTTCTGTCCTATATGTTTTACTCCGAGTTGTGTTTTGAAAAACAGAGTAAAACTGATATCATTTAGAGCTACTGTCTGTCATTTTGGAAAGTGGGATCAGTGAAATCTGGAATTCCCACGGAAGAAATTTTTAATATTCAGCAAAAAAAATATTTTCTCCCAAGATTTGTTAAGGCAATACAAAGGAGGATCACGGCATGGGAAGTAGAAATTGTCATACTTTCATGTTGTCCCTCCCATGGTAGGATGTAGCCATCAGTCAGACTGCAAGCTAACTCCACGTCAATCCGACCTTCCTCCACTAAGGCGTTGTATTGCAGAACCTGTTCTCGAAGCTTCCTCTTTAGCTCTGTCATTTTCTTCCTTTTCCTCAGTCTTGCTTGACTGCTATCTGTAAAGTAGAATTAAATGAAAAATGAGCCAGATGTGTTTCTAGAGATTTTCTACTGAAGTCCACATAAAGCTCACAGACACTCCACAGCAACGACAAAAAGAATCAGAATCATTACAACTGTAAGTTTTGTATTATCAGTGATATTCTTATAATCATGCTTTGAAATAACTGTGTTTGCTGACTTACCATGCAAGCGGTAAAGATCCTGCTTCTTCCTTAAAAGGGTTACAATGAGATTGTCTATTTCGGCCCTCAGGTCTTCAGTGGATCCTGGCGTGTGGACCCTCTCTAAATAGGGGGAAAGACATTGAGAAGTGATCAGTAACAGCTTTAGCCAACTTATGTTGTGTACATTGAAGTCAGTCATTAACATAAAAAGATTAAGTATTTTATGTTTTACCCGTGACTGCCCATTGTCTCACATCACACACCCACTGCTGTACAGTCTCCTGGTCAATGTGGTGTGCAGTTAGGATGTGGCTCAGGGCAGCAGCTTCCACCTTTGCCCTGTCTGTTGTCTTTTTAATAGAGAGAGGGAAAAAAAAAGAATCAGACAAAAGCTCCACAATACAAGTACTGTTAGTGTTTGGTAAGGAAGCGTAATCAGGTAAAGAAAGAATATAAAAATCCATGTAAATGTGAGGTAAACCTCAAAATACAGGCAAATAAACACATTGTCAGATGAGAGAACTGTTATTACCCTTACTTTGACATATCTCTGTGCTAATGCCTGATGAAGGCTGACTCTCTTTCTTCTATTCCAACCCATGGACTGTTGGGTCAACATGTTGACTCTTCCTAATTAAACCAGAAGCATACACAAAGCAAAGTTTAGTGAATGAGAAACCTGACAAAATTAGACCAGTTTGTACAGTATGCTGAACAAATGAAATGTGTCGTACTGTGTCCAACATAGGTCAGCTGTAAATGTTCATGTTTATTTCTGTTGTGTTGTTCTTTGCACTCTGTTTCCTCAACATTGAATTTGATGAACTAATTTTTACAGTGGAGTAAAATTTTAATTTCTGTGGAGATGGAACAAAGAAACGGTGTTTATAAATTCTCAAATATATAAACTACAACTGCCTTAATAACCAACTGTGTTGAGAGTGCAATACAGTACTAACCTGCCTTTGTCATGTACTTAGTTACCAGAGCTGCCCGAGAGAGAAAGCTGTTCACCTATAAGGCAAATAATGCAAGTTATGTTTAGTGTCCTTTACATAACTTGTCAGCTATAAATGAATTAGAAACAAATATAATCTAATCATTTTTTTCCTGATAATTATTTGTAAATAAGATTACAAAATTCACATTGGAAAAAAAGTTACTTTGAAAAACATTTAAAATTAACATCAGGTCCTGTACCAATCCGAGATTTGGTCTGTAAACTGTTGTATATGAGGTGCCCCACAAGGCCATCTCAATTTAGTAAGAAAGAATAAGAGTGATATTTTAGACATACATTTTAACTTTATTAAAATCCAATTTTACTTATTGCAGAATTTTATTTTTATTACAGTCCAATGAAATGTTCACCATTAACTATTTTATATACAATAGATGGACTGGATGGTTTGAGAGAAAAACCTTGCATTTATCACAATAGACAGATACTTTGCTTTTCTGTAAATATGTGCAGGCCTATCTTTCATCAGAATTCCAAGCCAAACAATTTGATCTTCATATACCTGCTCCACTTCTTCTCCTACAGTATTTCCAGCTCCATCCTGGCTTCTGCCACCCCATCTCACCTGCAGGACATATGCATCTTCACTCTAATATTTCAAAAATAATGTTAGAAATGGTCTAATATTATAAGCTTAGGGGGAAAATTCCCCCACACAAACAGCTGAAAAGCAATTGAGGTTAACATTGAGCACATTTAAGGGTGATTCTCACGAACAGGGTCACATTAATCTATAATATAATCAACCTAAACTGGCAGATTTTTTGATTGTACTGGATGAAGTAGAATGTGAACTTTTGTTTTTTGATAGAAGTTACCCAGGAAAACAATTTAATTCAATTTTATTCCAGTTTTATACTAGCATGATCCAGATTAATTCTCATTACCGATACGCTGAGTGGAGAAAGCAGATAATTACTTGAAAAATATTTTTACCCAATTTTTTTACATAAACATGAATGAGCACTATGAATAAACAGCACAGTGCATCATTAGTACTGTTTTAATTTTTTTAATATTTAAAAACAAGTAACCCTCATTACCGTTATGTTATAGGTATTTTAGAGTTAATTTTTCAAAATACTTTCTTAAGTAACCAGGAAAAGTTTCCAGAAAACATATGAGGAGCACAGTCAAGGAACATATTATAATAAATGAACAAAGTGATTTCTCTGACTAATGTAAATACAAAAATATAATTCAATTTTCATCCATTACGGTAATGAAAAATCTGTTACGGAGGATGAGAATTTATGTTGTGGTAATGACTGATGATGGAATGATTTCATTTCAAAAGGTTATCAGGACATTACATAACTGATTAACAACAATTGTGAGCAATAAAAAGTTAACTCACTGAAAAGCCACTTTATGCAACTCAGGTTATTGATGCTTAATGTCCTCCAGGAAAGAGGACATGAAGCAACATTAAGCAACATTAAGCAACATTATCAAAACAGCAACAAAAAAGTGGGTATGATACAGGAGCAGAAATAAAATTGCTGTGATAATATCCATCCGTCCCTCCATCCGTCTGCAAACAAAATAACTCAAAAAGTTATGGATGGATTTGGATGAAATTTTCAGGAAATGTTCAGCATGGGAAAAGGAAGAACTGATTCGATTTTGGTGTTTATCCGGACCAGCGTCTGGCTGCCATGGCGAAAAATGGGATTTCTGTGAATAACTACTGAACTAAGATAGATATCATTATCAATCCAGTTGCTAATGGTATGTTTTGATGGTCAAGGAATCTAAATATTTAGATGAAATAAAGGTAGGACTAATATTTACAGTCAAAATGACAATATGGCTGAGGACTGTGGCGCTGGCTGAGGTCTGCGTTCTCCGAGTGCTCTCAAGTTAAAAATGTTCTGCAAATTTCTATGCTTCTCGTTTATGATCAAGACATTGATCTATATCCTCAATTTCTGTGAAAAGTTTTCTAATAAATAACAAACATAGAAACTTCTGATCATAATATACACTATATTGCCAAAAGTATCCGCTCACCCATCCAGATAATCACAATCAGGTGTTCCAATCACTTCCATGTCCACAGGTGTATAAACTCAAGCACCTAGGCATGCAGACTGCTTTTACAAACATTAGTGAAAGAATGGGTCGCTCTCAGGAGCTCAGTGAATTCCAGCGTGGAACTGTGATAGGATGCCACCTGTGCAACAAATCCAGTCGTGACATTTCCTCACTCCTAAATATTCCACAGTCAACTGTCAGCTGGATTATAAGAACGTGGAAGTGTTTGGGAACCACAGCAACTCAGCCACCAAGTGGTAGACCACGTAAACTGACGGAGCGGGGTCAGCGGATGCTGAGGCACATAGTGAGAAGAGGTCGCCAACTTTCTGCAGAGTCAATTTCTACAGACCTTCAAACTTCATGTGGCCTTCAGATTAGCTCAAGAACAGTGCAGAGAGCTTCATGGATGGGTTTCCATGGCCGAGCAGCTGCATCCAAGCCTCACATCACCAAGTGCAATGCAAAGCGTGGATGCAGTGGTGTAAAGCACGCCACCACTGGACTCTAGAGCAGTGGAGACGCGTTCTCTGGAGTGACCTATCACGCTTCTCCATCTGACAATCAGATGGACCAGTCTGGGTTTGGTGGTTGCCAGGAGAACCATACTTGTGGGACTGCATTGTGCCAAGTTTGGTGGAGGGGGGATTATGATTTGTGGGGGTGTTTTTCAGGAGCTGGGCTTGGCCCCTTCGTTCCAGTCAAAGGAACTCTGAATGCTTCAGCACACCAAGAGATTTTGGACAATTCAATGTTCCAACAACTCCAGAGCACAAAGCAGGTCCATAAAGACATGGAGGACAGAGTCTGGGGTGGATCAACTTGACTGGCCTGCATAGAGTCCTCCTGACCTCAACCAGATAAATCACCTTTGGGATGAATTAGAGCAGAGACTGAGAGCCAGGCCTTCTCGTCCAACATCAGTGTGTGAGCTCACAAATGCTCTTCTGGAAGAATGGTCAAAAATTCCCATAAACACTCCTAAACCTTGTGGACAGCCTTCCCAGAAGAGTTGAAGCTGTTATAGCTGCAAAGGGTGGACCGACATCATATTGAACCCTATGGATTAGGAATGGGATGGCAATTAGGTTTATGTGCAAGTCAAGGCAGGTGTGCGATTACTTTTGGTGATATAGTGTATCAATTTTAGGCTTCAGAGAATAACTTCCTGTTCAAGCACCACCCACTCCTAGGTTGAACCCTGCCCCATCTGGTACAGCTACAGATACATTCTGTTTAGATTAGATTTAGTTGGTTGAACAGATATCAATGAGTGTACTCGCTCATCCCTAGAAGACATCTTTGAAGCACACTTGCACGCACACACACATACACAAAAGCCATTCAACATGATCATTAAAATGCAGTGTGAGTGTGCTATCCACAGAGTTAAGAAATTACAATTTGAGTAATTACATAGTTAATACATAGTGACATTATAAGTTAACAAAATATTGTAAAAAGTCCATAAAATATTCATTAAAATAACAGTTGACTGTCTGTTTATAAATCTTGAGGTCTAAAGTAATAAAGCATACTAGCATAATGTTAATTCTAACTTGGGGAACAGCATTTCATTACCGCAACGTAACTTCTCATTACCATTATGAGCCTTTAAAGTACACGGTAATGAGAAATATGAGTAACGGTAATGAGGCACTTTTAGCTAAGTTGGCATATAGCATAAAATACTAACATGCTACAAAAACACTACCTTTGCTACATGTTGAAGTCTTGAATTATCTTTGCATTCAGACAGAAAATAATGTAATATATTTTTAAAAGTATCAATTATCAACCCGTATCGGTAATGATAACCGACAGTGTAACAAGAGGACAATTTGAAGACATTTCCAAATATTTCATAATTTAAGAGAAGAAAGAGCAACTAACTTTGTGTCCATTTTGAAGCTTCTGTCTGAAGGGATGCATCATGGGACTGCTTGTCAATTTAAAGGAACAATGCACTTTTTATAGGTAGATGAAGTAGCATTGCGGTAATGAGGAACTTTTTGTGCGGACACTATCATTTTCAATAAAATAAATATATATTTGTTGTTATCTACAGGGGCGGCTGGCCCATAGCGGGCGATAGTGCATCGCCCTCCTTAATCCACGTGAAAAAAATGAAGAGAAAAGAGTTTATAGTGCCTTGATTGTTCCTGTCTAAGTCTTCATATTATTGTTTAATCAGCAGCCCGACTATCGCTGCGATGTCACTGTCCGACCAGCGGCCCCCTTGGGGCGATTTCAGTCAGACTCGAAATCGCCCCAGGCGCTCTCATAGACTTCCATGGAGAGAGTCTTTTTTTCAAATTTTGGACCTCACAATGCATTTCTATGGGCTCAGGGAGGGCTCGCCCCAACGTGATAATGTCATACGCACTGACGCCTGTTCGGACGAGAGACGCACAGCGTGCATGCGAGAGAGATGATTCAAAGTTAACGTGAGTGATTTATCAGTGGATTATCAGTATTTTAGGAGTAAATAGTGTACAAGTATTGCAAATAATAGCATTAGGTTAACTCTGGGGTGTTTCCTTGTTGTTCTTTTGGCTAATTTTTGCCGTGTTTTGCCGTTTATTTGCCGTTTTTGCCGTGTATTCGCCTTTTTTTTACCGTGTTTTGCCGTATATTCACCGTTACGTGCACATGTTAACATACACACTAAAACCAAGGACGGGTATAAAAGCAAATTCCAGTTGAGGATCGATAAAAACTCCCTAAAAGAACAATAGAAGAGAACATATTGAGAAATGACAGAGGGAGGAAAGGGGAGACGCGAACTGTGCAGATAAATCTCTTCATGGATGTGAGGACAGCAAACTTGGACTCTGTCTTCATCTGGACAGGAACTGCTTCAGGAACTTATTGTCAATTAAAAACACCTGGACATGGTCTAATATATCAAACTGTTACATGGACACTTAACACTGTTGGCCAACAGAATGTTTGAGTGCATGCTTGTATGTTTTTATCATCTCAAAAACATTTACATGTTCATTTACAATTTTATAAAGAGAAACCTGTTGAAAATTCATATCAGTTTTCTTTTCTTGTAATTACACACTTAGCATTTATTAGATAATTATGCCGAATACTTGCCAGACTTGTTTACATTTATTTCTTATGAACATAGGATGAATAAAATTTGTCGAAAGGGCATTTCCATGGACATTTAAGACATTTTTTGACAAAGAAAGACCAGGCTGCCTGTTATAATTACAGTATTCAAAGAGTTATTTGGGACCACCTAATAAGTAAGTATGTACTGTGGAACCAAATGTAAAGCATTTTAGACATTAACTTGATTT
This sequence comes from Scarus forsteni, assembly GCA_036419115.1. NCBI lineage: Eukaryota > Metazoa > Chordata > Actinopteri > Labriformes > Labridae > Scarus > Scarus forsteni. The sequence continues at coordinate 312,613 of JAZDUH010000168.1, forward strand.
AGCTTTACAAAAATACTGTACAGTATGTGCATGTTATGTCTGGTGTTGCCATCAACAGGGAAAATAAATCAAACAATGTAACTATAACACTGTAAAGTAAGCTATCTGACTTAAATTATTATTAGCTATTGAAGGAGTGATCGTAGCCAGTACCACATCTGTTGCCCCCCCTGAAAAATTTTTCAGGAGCCGCCACTGGTTATCTACCATAAATACCTATACTAATCATAAATATAGATATTTTTACACAACATTGTGCAGTTTTACTCCTTTTTAACAAAATAGATTTTTCAGGGCATTAAAAAGAACAATACAAAAATGGATCCGGAATTAAAAATTAAAATTTAATCGGCCTGTCGACCATTTCCATTTCCAACCATTTCCCTGTAGTCACTGCAATACCAGAATATAATCACAATCATTTACCTCGCATTTCGCAGTATGTGCCTTAGCATGCATAACACTAAGGAATGGCCGCATTTCTGTTAGTGACTGAAGCTCTGGTACCCCCTGCACAACTTTTTTCAAGTATGGCCAGTATCTGAAAAAAAAAAAAAAAAAAGTTGTTGTATTTTGTGAATGTTGAAAAGACTTTTTCAAAGTGACCTGACAACAATACGAATCTATAATCAAACAGTGGAAAGATGAGGCACTGGCAAAGAATTTGACATAAAACAGGATTACCTGCATGTCACATCCATACAAAAGAAAGTCACATTGGCCTTCTTTGCTACATCTCTTTGTAAGAACATGGGGTAGGCAAATATTTCCCCACGGAAGTGGTTAAGTCCCTGTGCCTGCATTAAACAGAATAAAAACCTGGTGGTTAATCAGCAGATCCAGAAAAGCCTTGCTCAACCACCTATCTCTATCATCTGAGTGCAAAGAACAAAATACAAATCTTGCCGTTACAAAGGATGGCTAATACCACAAAATCAAAAGTGTGAATAGCTTACTATTCAAAGAAATTAATCTTGCGAGCAGGCACACAGCTCATACCTGCAGACGGCAACTTGAAGACCCTCCTCATCTATTTTGGACCCTGATTTTTTGGCGGTCTCTCTGCTAGCAGTGAACTTGGCAGTGCCACAAAAAGAACTCTCATTTGTCTGTGAAATACCAACACCAAAATTTACACACATTTTGTCAAGTGTAATTTTATAAAAAAACAATCAAAATAAATACAAATAAATTCTTACACTCCTGATGTTGCCTCTGACATGATCAACAAAATCACTGACTTCCTCGTCCTTGGCCAGGAACAAACCATCATAAAGTGGTGGCTCCTCAGTCCTGTCCATGTTCAGTTAACATAAAGGTCAACGATAGAAATGAAAAAATATTTCATGTACTATAATTGTGTCTATTGTGACTGCTAGAAACAACTGTGATGTGTAATTATTTGCATACACTTATGTTATTTCACATGAAATATCAGTATGTACCCTTTGGACTTGGAGAAGCGATACAGCTTTTGGTTGCCATCACAGCTCACTGCCAACATGTCTGGCGAACATGCTGGACAGTCAAAATGATGGACCCCACACATGTCCTCCTCTTTGAAATTGCAAAAAGCAAATTCAAAGAAACTCCTCTGAAATGTATCTGCACAGATACTGCCTGTCTTTAAATTTAAAAAAGTATCATAAGCATTGTTAAAGATACACTGACAATCAACTATTAGGTATGCAGTGATATGACTTTTCTGTAGCATTTCATCTTGGTTCAAAAAGACTTACCCTTCCAGCTTGAACAGCTCTGTGCTCCAGCATTTTCAGAAATGACATTCTAGACATAGCTGGTGCAGTCACCTTCATGTGATTAAATGTTGTTAAAACATCAAATGTAAATAGTGTCTGGCAGCTGCTGGTAGCTGGCCAGTAACGGTGTCTGAGGAGGTCCTTAATCTCAGGGTTCCATTGTGTGGAGCAGGATGGACAGGACTTCTGGGGCAAGCAGACTTCATATTTTCCTGAGAGGACATAGTAAAAATATTTTCAGTAACCAAATTCATATGTAATCATGTTGTATTTTACACAGCCAAGTACATATACACATGTTAAATGTACTGTACAGTATGGTTAACAAGGCATTTGGGAGTTTGACTTAAATGACCAAGTGATTAAGAAGATTCACAATGCACGGTCAAAAAGTAGAGCTTCCTGAACATACCTGTAACTGCCAGCAGAAGCAGTTTTAATAAATACACAATTTTAGTTCATTTAATAACTTAATGATTAAAAGGTCAGTAATAAATACATAAATAGTTAAAATCTTATTTTAGAATTAATATTGAAAAGGTTCATTAAAAAGCGGAACCAAAGTTCCTAGTTCCTAGTAGGAAGATTTATGTTGATGCACACATGCAGGTGAGCATGCAGGAATGAAAGAGAGAGAGGGATAGCTGTGGAGTCTGTTTCCTGATACGGAAGTTTCTTTGAGGTTCTTTTGATCCCCTCGACCGGGCCAGTGAGGTAAAATGTTTTCCTTTGTGTGAAGTATTTTATTTTTTGTTTAATGTCATTATTATTTTTGACTCTGTTCATGTGATAGGTGCATGGTCTTTATTGAAGCACATGTTACACTTTTTGAGTTGCAAATATTTAATTTATGGAACTTGTTATGTGTGAAATGTCTTGTATTTATTTGTGCTTTATGTGTTTTAATGTAGTTTTCACGGCTTAATAAACGCCCGTAAACAGAATGCCGTTGAGCTCGTCTTTTCATCTCGAGGGGAGTCACAGTGAAAACTCATGCCTGCTCCGGAGGTGGGAGAGATGACGACGATCTAAGCCCATAGCCAACGGAGCTGCAATCAAGTTATCATCGTGCAAGTCAGCATCCAGCAGATAAGGCTGCACATATACATTGAACTGTGCAAGAGGCAAAAAAGAGTTAAGAAGCATTGTGAGTTTAATCCAGTAAGAAGCACATTTAAAACAAGTTAAATGTAAAGAAGTAAAGGTAAAGAAGTGGAATAACTCACATGTTAAAGGGGCTCTATGTGTGCTAATAAGGCAGTATGTTCTAATGTTATGTGCACCTGCTGAATGTTATTAAGTTTAGATGATGTCTAAGTAAGCATAGAAAGTGTAAATACCAGTTGAAGACACATAATCATTCTATTGTGATAAGATAAGTGTTTAAGAAGTGTTTTTGTTTCACTTTAAGAAAGTTTACTGTGAAGGTGATTATGATACATTCAGTCACTCTTTATAGCAGGGAACAAATAAGTTAAAAGTAAGTTCATTTAAGCTGTGAAGGATAAGGTATTATTTCAAGTTAAATTATTTGTTGACACTTAGTTAAGTTAAATATAATCCCAGTTTAAGTCAAAGAAAATCCTAAGCTATCCCTAAAATGGCTGAATCTAAAGAAAGTCAGCAAGACATCACAGGAAACAATGAAGTTGTAGAGGTGCAGCAGCAGTCTAAAACTCCTGATGAGGATACATCAGATACAAGTTCAGAAGAAAGGACTAAAGGTGCTGCAGAGGAAATGGTAAGAAGAAGTCAAAGAATTCGAAAGCTTACTGAAAAGGGTCAAGAACTTCAAGATGATAAAGCTAAAAGGCTACAGCAGCGCTTTATAACTGCTTATAATAAATGGAAGGCTATCATTAAGGAAGCTAAGAAGATACTTATTGGAAGTCCATCTATTGAAGTTTTAAAGGATCACATGGCCAAGATTAACATTGTTTCAACAGATGTTAAACAAATATATGAAGACTTGAGAGTGTTGATTGTTCCTGATGGAGAAACCCGTCGTCGAGTAGACACCTGTCTTGCTGTTACAGAAAAGGTCTTGGAGCATGCTCAAAATCTTCATGAAGGTCAAGGGTCTCAAGAAGAGGTAAAGCATTGGCCCACGACTTCTTCCATGTTTTCATCTTCAGTGTTGTCGAAATCCAGCCTACACTCCCAAGCTCCAAGGTCTGCTCTAAGTAGGTCAAGTAGATCTGCTGCTAAGAAACAAGAAGCAGCTGCAGAGTTAGCTGCAACAGAAGCTACAATGAAGGTCTTACAAGAAATGGAACGTGAGAAACAAGAACTTGAAGCACTCGAAGCTGAAGACAGACAGAAGCTTGCACTGCAAGAAGCTGAAGATGCTGCAAGAAGAAAGGCATTAGAAGAGAAGCGTATGCACATCGAGAAGTTGGATGCACTTAAAAAGATGAAAGCTGCACAAGCAAGACTGCAGGTTTATGAACAAGAAGTCAACTCTGATGATGAGATATCAGATATATTGCATAATAACATGTCTGTACGGGAGACGTCTACACGTAACATAAGAGGTTGTACAGTGCAGCAACCACCTACGCAAAGAGTCACACATGTACAACCATCTATTCTCAAGAAGATAGCACTACAGTGCTAGCAAGAGCTATAGCAGAGTCCATAAGTGCAAGCCGTCTTCCATTACCAGAGCCTTCTGTTTTTAGTGGAGATCCACTGAAATATAAAGACTGGAAAATGTCTTTCCAAACACTGATAGATAGAAAGAACATTCCAGTAAATGAGAAAGTCTACTATCTACGCAAGTATGTTGGTGGACCTGCAAAGAAAGCCATCGAAGGTTACTTCCTGTTAGGAACAGATGCAGCTTATTATGCAGCATGGGATATCCTGGAAGAAAGATATGGAAGGTCTTTTGTAGTTGCTAAAGCCTTCAGGGATAAACTTTCTTCATGGCCAAAAATAGGACCCAAAGACAGTCTTGAGCTAAGAGAGTTTGCAGACTTCCTGAGAGGCTGTGAAGCAGCAATGTCAGAGATTAAGAGTCTTGAAGTTCTCAATGACTGTGGCGAAAATCAAAAGATGCTTTCCAAACTCCCTGATTGGTTAACAGCCGCTTAAGGAAGATAGACCAAGTCTTTCAGACAACAAGAAATGTGCAAGTCACCGCCTCAAGTGTCTGAAGAAGAAATTTGAAACGGATAAGCAGTATAAAACAGACTACACACTGTTTATGTGTGAGACAATAAAGGAGACGCAGAGAAGGTTCCAGCCAGACAGGAAGCCCGTTTGGTATATCCCACACCATGGGGTGTATCACTCACAAAAACCGGAAGCAAAATCACGGTCGTGGTTTGACTGCTCAGCAAAGTGTCAAGGTGAGTCACTAAATGACTATCTGCTCACCGGGCCAGAGTTGACAAATACTTTAATTGGAGTTCTTTGTCGGTTTCGCAAAGGTCCAGTAGCCGTCATGTGTGACACTGAACGTATGTTTCATCAGTTTCACGTCAGAAAGGAAGATCAGGACTATTTAAGGTTTCTTTGGTGGGAGAACGGAGATGTCCACGCTGAGCCCTCAGTCTACAGGATGAAAGTTCACCTCTTCGGGGCAGCATCTTCGCCTGGCTGCGCAAACTACGGCCTCAAGCACATTGCTGCCCAAGGACAAGGTCACTTCAGTGAAGCAGCCATCGATTTCATTGAAAGAAACTTCTACGTAGATGACGGCCTAATAAGTGTGTCTACAGAAGAAGAAGCTATTCATCTAATCAGTGAAGCAAGACAGTTGTGCAGTACTGGCAAACTACGAATTCATAAGTTTGTTTCCAACTCCCAAAGAGTGCTTGCGTCACTTCCTGAAGAAGAATGTGCAGAAACAGTAAAGAGGAAAGACTTAGACTTGGGTGAGCCACAGATCGAGAGAGCTCTGGGAGTCAAATGGTGCGTCACCTCAGATCAGTTCCAGTTTAGAGTAGTTGTAAGTGAACGTCCGCTCTCTAGAAGAGGAATCCTATCAACAGTGGCGTCCATCTTTGACCCTTTAGGCTTTGTAGCACCTTTCATTTTGCTTGGAAAGCAAATTCTCCAACAACTGTGTCGAGAAAACAGTGGATGGGATGAACCATTATCTGATGATCTTCGTTCACAGTGGGAGTCATGGCTCTTGGATCTACAAAATCTAGCTGATGTCAGGATCCAGCGATGTTACCTTCCAGAGGGTTTCACAGAGGTTCAAGACAAGAGCTTCATCACTTTGCGGATGCAAGTGTCACAGGGTATGGAGAATGCACCTACCTGAGAGCAATCAGTTTGACAGGACAAGTCCATGTTTCTCTAGTCATGGGCAAAGCCAGAGTTGCCCCCACAAAAGTTACTACAGTGCCAAGACTTGAACTGTCAGCAGCAGTCGTGGCAGTCCGCACAAGTGATTTGCTAAGGAAGGAGTTACAAATGGAAAATGTTCAGGAGTTTTTCTGGACAGACTCACGTGTAGTTCTGTCTTACATTACCAACGAGGCCAGACGATTCCACATTTTTGTGGCAAATCGAATCCAGCGTATCAGAGAAACCACTGATCCAAGTCAATGGAGACATGTGACCTCTGAAGAAAACCCTGCCGATCGCGCCTCAAGGGGTCTTAAGGCAAAAGAGCTCATTGTGTCCAACTGGCTCAAGGGTCCAGAATTTCTATGGCAAGATGAACTTCCAAGTAAAGAGTCTACGGTGGGAGACCTTGCTATGGATGACCCAGAAGTTCGCAAGGTTGTTGTACACAAAATCTCAACTACAAGGACCTCACTGCTTGATCGTTTCCTAAAGTTCTCCAGCTGGATGAAGCTAGTCAAAGCTATAGCCAGACTCATGCAACGTGTCAAAGAACTTAAGGGTGTGGGTCAAAGGAGCAATGAGGCTACAAGTCTTAAAGAAAGAACAGATGCTGAACTTCTCATCATAAGCATAGTCCAATGGAAGCCTTTGCTAAGGAGATCAAAGGTATCCAAGACAAGAAAGGAATATCCAAAGACAAAGCAAGCAGGTTGTACGGATTGGATCCTTTCCTGGACGAGCAAGGAATCCTCAGGGTGGGAGGTCGTCTGAAGCATGCTGCTTTGCACCAACATGTTAAGCATCCGGCAATCTTACCAAGTACCAGCCATGTATCACAGTTACTGATTAAGCACCATCATCAGCAAGTGGAACACCAAGGGCGTGGCATGACGATCAATCAGCTGTGATCAAATGGTATCTGGATACTTGGATGCAGTCGTGCTGTGGCTTCATGTATCTACAAGTGTGTGAAGTGCAGGAAGTTTCGCAGTAGCACTGAGGATCAAAAAATGTCAGACCTGCCACGTGAACGCATGGAAGCAACTCCCCCTTTTACGTATTGCGGGATGGACTGCTTTGGTCCATTTTTGGTCAAAGAGGGAAGAAGAGAGTTGAAGCGTTATGGTTTGTTATTTACATGTCTCTGCTCTCGTGCAGTTCATATTGAACTACTTGACGATTTGACAACAGATGCATTTATAAATGCTCTTCGTACTTTCATTGCCATAAGAGGAAACGTCAGACAGCTTCGATCCGATCAGGGCACTAATTTTGTTGGTGCAAGACGTGAGTTTCTGGAGGCTTTGAAAGAAATGAATCAAGAATGTCTAAAGCAACTGGGCTGTGAATTTGTCTTGAACCCTCCATCTGCCAGCCATATGGGTGGAGTCTGGGAAAGACAGATCCGCACCATAAGAAGTGTGTTGACATCCATTCTGGACCGTTCATCTCAAAGACTTGATAGTTCCTCCTTGCGAACTTACTTCTATGAAGTCATGGCAATCATAAACAGCAGGCCTTTAACAGCACACTTACTCAACGATCCTACTGGGCCGCAACCTCTCACACCAAACCACATACTTACTATGAAGTCATCAGTAGTGATGCCACCGCCTGGAGACTTTGTGGAGGCAGATATTTATCTCCGCAAGAGATGGCGAAAGGTGCAACATCTGACCAATGAGTTCTGGTCTAGATGGAGAAAAGAGTACCTGTTGAACCTGCAACAGCGACAAAAGTGGCACAAGACACAGCGAAATGCAAGAATTGGTGACATAGTGATTGTGCAAGATGACAATGCACCTAGGAATGTGTGGAAGTTGGCTAAGGTCACTGATGTTTACCCAAGTCAAGATGGATGCGTGAGGACACTCCAACTGCTGATGAGTGACTCTACCCTTGATAACCAAGGAAAGCGCCTCACTAAGCCAACTTATTTAGAAAGGCCTATTCACAAAACTGTTACTTTGCTTGAAGCTGACTGATTTATCTTGCTGTATAAATAACAGAGATCATTAAGATGAAAGTTAATTCTGCATTTTAAGTTTATTAAGGGAAATCACCAGTGATTTGGTGGGAGTGTAACTGCCAGCAGAAGCAGTTTTAATAAATACACAATTTTAGTTCATTTAATAACTTAATGATTAAAAGGTCAGTAATAAAAACATAAATAGTTAAAATCTTATTTTAGAATTAATATTGAAAAGGTTCATTAAAAAGCGGAACCAAAGTTCCTAGTTCCTAGTAGGAAGATTTATGTTGATGCACACATGCAGGTGAGCATGCAGGAATGAAAGAGAGAGAGGGATAGCTGTGGAGTCTGTTTCCTGATACGGAAGTTTCTTTGAGGTTCTTTTGATCCCCTCGACCGGGCCAATGAGGTAAAATGTTTTCCTTTGTGTGAAGTATTTTATTTTTTGTTTAATGTCATTATTATTTTTGACTCTGTTCATGTGATAGGTGCATGGTCTTTATTGAAGCATATGTTACACTTTTTGAGTTGCAAATATTTAATTTATGGAACTTGTTATGTGTGAAATGTCTTGTATTTATTTGTGCTTTATGTGTTTTAATGTAGTTTTCACGGCTTAATAAACGCCCGTAAACAGAATGCCGTTGAGCTCGTCTTTTCATCTCGAGGGGAGTCACAATACCATTGATGGTGACCACAGAAACATGCTTCCCTGGAGTGACTGTGAGGTCTTGGGGGCACTTACAGATGGCTGGAGTTGAAAGTGGCAGCAGGCACACTGCAATCAAGGTGGAAAAGCTATAGTATGAAGGGTTTATTTACAGTTTTCCCTTAACCTCCTCAATGTGTTTTTCAAAACAATGAACCAATTTAAAATATGGCATAACAACCCTACAATATTAACACAACTGGCCACAGTTCTGATTCAATGACTCTATATATGCATCGATACACAATAGTTACGGGATTTCAGTGTAACTGGACATGGTACATGTATTGTTCATGTTTACATACATTGTTCACAAAACTGAAGCTGGTCATTTTCATCCAAAACCACAGCTGTTGTAGGAGGAATTGGCTCAAAAAAACCATGGAAGAGAGCTTCTCTGGCGTGGAAGATGTTCCTCTTGTGGGCCTCCATATCACATTTCGCACAGAAGAACTCCATTTCCATTGCCACACAGTCCAGACATCTGACAACAGCTTCAACTACAGCGCATCTGTTGCACTTTTGGTTAATCACCCTCTCGGCTGATAGTTTGGCATCAAAAAGTGCTGCCCTTGACATTTTCATCCTTGCATCAGTACTAAGCTGCCTTTGTGTCCACGTAGACACAACATTTATGGTTGGGATTTCTGCTGCAATAGTGTCCTTCAATTCTTGAAGACGTGTTTCTAAAAAACAAGAGAAACAGCTGTTCCACCACACTTAAAACCATGCCATGTATATATAGTACATTGTAGATATTGAGGAAGTATACTGAAATTTACAGTTGGAAAATGAATAACAAGGTCTGAGCAAAAGGTGGAAGCTCTCCGTCTGTTGTAAATGAACAGTTATTCAGCTTACTTGTCACTACAGTATGGGCAATGTTTCTGTGATGATGAGGGCAACAAAGTTTTGCATGCTTACTCACAAAGTCTCAGGGCTGAAGGGTTGAGTAGCAAATAGTTGAACAAATATAGATTTACCGTGGCATAAAAAGATTTCTTGACAGCGGGAGACACACAGAAACATGTGCACAACTTGGAAATTAACTATGCCAGACGAGACAGTGGAAAGGTACACAGGTATACAGGATGGAACGAGACACAGATGGTGCAATTCGACACAGATGAGGCACATAAGCAAATCAAATAGGAGGGAGAATGCAGGAAGACAAGACAACACTTCAAAATAAAACAGGAACTAGCTGCAAACCAAGAAAAAGGGAGTACACAAGAAGAGAGCCTAACTGTAAATTAAAACAGGAACCCAAAACTCATTACAAGACCATTACAAGAAGTGTTTTGGCCTAAACATGATAGGTGCCACGCATTGTTATGTGCACCATTCATCATAACAGCAGCAGCCCCACAGCTTTTTGCTCAAACCTCATATGCTGACCATAGCAAAATAGAGTAGTAGGCTAACATATGAGCGAAACCATTCTGGCAAATATACATAACCTAACTAAATACATTACAACTATACATTACAAATAAAAATAACACATCATAATGGGTCAGTAGATGACTAAATAAATGGAGGAAATGGGATAAACTGAACTGAGTCAACTGCTGAATTATTTCACTCACCAAGGGTTGTCAACTCTTGCTCCATCTGAGGGCTGTTCTCGTGTACAGGGTGCACAGGGTGGACAGGGTGCCTTCCTGTGGCTTGTGCAGCTGGAGAAACATTAACATTTACTTGAAAATACACTTCAACTAAATATTAACATGAAAATGTTCAATAATGAATGAAAGCAATGAAACTCATAAGAAATGTCAAAAATATTATTTACAATTTATATTTGGCACACAATATTTATTCAGGACAGGGTACATAAAAAAAGTTGATTCAAAGTAATATTTAAACTAGTGGCTCTATTTCCTACCTCAGAGTCAGAGGAAGCCCACACGACAGCCAGAGAGAGACAGAGAGGCAGCCACGAGGTCACAGGTGACTTAAATGCCCTCTCTCAGGAAGCAGTCGAGCTTCCTGATTGAGAGAGGCTTGAACACCGGGGTGCGTTCAAGACCTAACACCCTGATGGTTGCAACATTGGTTGCCCCATCACAGCAAGGATTATTAGTCACCTGTAGAATTTTCTATTCTATAGTGTGACAATATCTAGCCTACCCCTACCAGACTCTAGTACTACATTTCATTTGTACTGTATCTATTTACAATATCTAATACAAAATTAAACAGTCTTTTGACTGGTATCAGTTATGGTACTGGTACTTTGCAAAATAGCAACTTATTTAAAGGTGCTATGAGGAGAATTTATCGCCGGCGTAATGCTGCGTTCCTGTAACCTCAGAAATGGGAGCGACATCATCTCCCACTTATCAGCGTTCCAGTTGAAGTCTGAAAAAAACTTGTTGATCTACCAGGCTATTGTTAGCTGTTGTTAGCACGCCCTGCGTTGTTGTATGAAGAATGTGATTATCACTATGGCAGCATTTTTGTAAATATAAATCTAACAGTACTATGTATACAGCTGATCTAGAGCGACACACCCCAGTCAGAAGTGCAAATAAATGGATTATTACAGGAGCTAAATAACTGTTCACACTGGGGGCATCCATCTTTGACACCTCGGGGTGGCGAGGTTTCACCGAGTTCCCAGTAGGAAATTCAGACTTCAGGGGACGTTCCAGTTTTAGTTTCCCACTCGGAGCTCAAAATTCCTACTTCTGACTACAACCTGAACGCACCGGAGACGTGAAGCCAAATGTGTTTGTTTGTTGTGGTGAATGGCTGCAGCATGGATCTTTGTCGGAACTCTGCATTGCTTTACAACTTCTTTTTCAACTTACAGGATGCAAAGCCACGAGGTAATGTATCTCTTTCTAGTTACGTAGCTGTAGTTTTTGATGTGTGACGACAAGCAATTTGGGGAAAAGTTATCGTAGTTGTAGACGTCTATATATCGCTACTTACAGCCCGGCGCTCTCAGACGTGAAATATAAATAAAAAATAAAATAAATTTGCTCTAGTTTTAATTGTCTTGTTCCTGAAGTTGAGTATCCAGGCCAGTCCAGCCCTGTACGACCCGACCAGGAGGCAAAGGAATAGCATTTATAGATAACCTATTTAGATGCTATAAAACTCATTGATAAGTGTGTATTTCGATCAGGCATATATCTAAAAGTGAGACTTTTTTGTAATTACTTAAAAGCTCACAGTCTCTTTAACTACAACTTTTCATAAAATATGGCAGAGTAATCATGGTATCAAAGAACAAACCAGAATGTCTTGGGCGACGTCGCTCACGTTTCTCTCCCATTTTCTCGGCTGCTGGACTGGAGAGGGATCTCTTCCTGCTTTTCCTCTTTTCTACAGGAACAGCAGGGTTTTCTTTGGCCATGGCTTCCTACATGGTTGCACAGTTTGAAATCAAACTTGACCATAATAATAACTAAGTTGTAAGATATAACATAACACGATAATGAACAAACATGAGTTGAAAGCTTCACTAAAGTTTCTAGCAGAACCTTTGCATTACAACCTTTGAAAAGCAGTAGCAGAAATGTAGATTTAGGTCGTTGTTAATCATGAAAAACCTCACCCTAGCCTCTTGGAGTAATGCATCACAAATTAATGCTCCCATGGTGAGCCGAGCTTTGCTGGGATCACCGAAAGATGACATGGCTCCCTAACAACACAAATGGGACACAAATACAAACACAAATACAACCACAAACACAATAATACAGACAAATAATACAAACAATACAGAAAGGCTCTTAAAAGTGCCGTTGGTTTTCAGTGTGTGTGCGTGCGAGTGTGTATGTTGTGTTTGTAAATGGAAATGTTGCAATGAAGCTGCAAAAAAGAGAGAGAGAAAACAGTATTAGAGAGGTTTGCAAATAAGGGATCATTCATCATTTTCCCAGGCCAAATGTATTTTAAAAACAAAACAATCCTTACTGTACTCATCAGACATCATACAGTATTCACACTGAGAAAAGCAAGTACCCACACAAGTAGGCCAGCTGTAGTTATTTCTTTCCTCACTGTAATCTCTTCTCTTTGTTATTTGTGACTTTGAGCAACCTCTCTACAGTGTCATGAATGGAAAATTGGGTGAATCCTCGCTAACTAATCAAATCCACTGGAAAGAATCTAGGGCCACCTACATCTAAACTGTTATAGTTCTACATTTTTGCAAATAACCCTACATCATTACGTTTGAGGGAAGTCTGCCATCTCTGCTCCTGCTGCAGTGTAATATCACGTCCATACCTTGCTGTAGAAAATAGGCTACTTGTATTTTTTAAATATCCCCTCAAGCGCCAGGGAATTTTCTCTTTTTTTAATGTAATGGGCAGTAGGTAGGCTGTTGTTGTTTTGAGGCCAAATGTGAAGTTTTATGAATCAACCAGAAGATGAATACTGGTCCTTGATGCAATCATGGACACTCGGGAATAATGTTTACGTCTAGTCCATATAATAAACGGTTCAGTAAAATAAATGATGCTTTAAAAATTCTGTCACGGCGTTTCATCAACGATACGTTACATCTATAAATGGTATGAAACCCATACATGGCGGCGAAGTTACTGTAAACTTCTAAGATTTGCAACAAACTCAAACGAGCTCCACAGTTAAAACACTACAAACACGTGGCTAAAACTGAAGAAATACATTTATATGAGTGTGTTTTGAACAAATAAACAACTCTTAGGCACCTTATTTGGCGAGATAATATTACTTACTGTGGCTCAGTGGCAGAGATGGGCACTCGAGTTAAAGACTCGTACTCGAGTGGCACTCGAGTCGCATTTTTGGAGACTCCAGACTTGACTCGTACTCGACCCTGAAAGACTCGGGAATTGACTCGACTCGAGATCAAAGACTCGTGGGCAATCTTAATTTTATGGAGGGTTTTTTGAGTGTGCTGGGAGCGTTTGTCCCTCTCTTACCTCGCCTCGCTTTTCTCCTCTCGCGCTTCCAAACCTCGTAAATTTGTGTCATTAAGGAAGCACCAGACGGGGAAGTCACCGTGTGGGAATCCGGAAGTTTCAAAATAAAATACGATTTACAGACTCTCGAATGTAAATTTCCTCAGTTGTTTGTCATTACGTCAAAACCGGAAGGTCAGCAGTCGGTCAGAGGGTCCCAGAGACAGCACGACACCATGGACGAAGAAAAGCGCACCGTAGAGGTACAGAAATATATAACACTGCATACATTACACAAAAAATATTTTCTGCACGGCTATAGGTGGACAGAAGTTGAATAATTCACGAAGCTGTGTGGTTGGGACCAGCAAAGGGTTAGAGAAGCGAAATGAGGTGTTGTTTATTTCTTTTCTCAGTCTATAACATGTTTTATGAGCGTGTGACATCGCTATTCTCGAGAGCCTGTGTCTCTTTGGGGATCAGCCCTCCCCCACGCCACGGCTCTGCTCTGCGCCTTCAGTGGGTCTGTCGGAGCAAAACTCTTGTGGGGGGCAAACGGGGAATTTGAGGTTCTGGCCCACCCACATATCAGTCATCAGTCAGTCAGTCATCACCAGCCATCAAGGCAAGCACAAACGCTCCCCCGCCACCTTTGCTACCCTTTATATTGACCTACTGCTACACAAACTTCCAACAGCACGGCTACCACCTCTCACTACTTTATTTTATTGTATTGTTAAATGCCATATAGTTTCTTTTTGGCTGCTCATGGCAAGTTTGTTTTGCATCTGACCATGGCATGCATGTGCATAGCAGAAAATTTTTCAGGAAGATAAAAAACAGGCTGAATAGAAATTTGGATAAATTGTATATTTGCCAGAGGCTACGTCATATATATATATATATATATATATATATATATATATATATATATATATATATATATATATATATATATATATATAGATATAGATATATATACACACACACATATATATAGGCTATGTATACATAGATGTATATATGTGTGTGTAAAGACTCATGACTCGACTCGGACTCTAGATCAAAGACTCGTGACTCGTCAAGTCTTGCACCTCAAAGACTCGAGAATTGACTCGACTCGAGGTCAAAGACTCGTGACTCGACTCGGACTCTAAATCAGGGACTCGTGGACATCTCTGCTCAGTGGAGGGAAAAGGCTGGATGGCGCAAAGCGGAAATCTCCGTTGCCCAGGTAACGGCGCACATTTCAGGTAAGAAAGAAAAACAAAGGGAATAAAATGAAAAATAAAAACAAAACATCTGAACTTCCAGGATAAGCCTCAAGAAAAAAAAGAAACAGGAAGATTAAAAAGAAGAAAAATAAATAAGTAAATAAGAAAAGACATTACACTTCCTGGATCAGTATCCGTGCATCCATCACGACACGGTTTGTGTGGTCATCTCACGGAATTCGGACGTGTTTCCGTGTGGGACTCACGAATTTATGAGGATGAAATTATCCTTTCGGGGATACGCCGGCGTTACCAAGACGACAGTTAACGCCGGTGTTTTTCAGATTTAAAAAAAGAAAAGAAAATTTCACTCATTGAATTAAAAATGAAAATTCGATGTGGAAAACAAAAAAAAACATTTTAGTTACTAAGAAAATATGATGAAAGCTCAATTTGTTTCATTTGTATTTGCTGGTCACAGATAAACATGAGGATTATGGGTAATGTAGTGCTTTTCCGTGATATGACATTGACAATAAACTGTGTTTTCTTAAAATAAAGTTGATATTACACGGGCCTTTTGGACTCGACAGAAGCACATAGAATCGTTACACAGTCTGCCTTGGATGGTTACAGCATTATGGCTAACAGTCCGATCTTTCTTAACAATATCGATTAGTCTACATTTGCACTTCCTGCATCTGAAACACCACCCACAGCGTGACGTCTTTGAAGCTGAAAATGCGTGCATCCACCACGACACGGTTTGCGTGACCATCTCACGGAATTTGAGACGGAAACAGTCTCCACTGAAAGCCAATGGAGACTGTTTCCGTGTAGGACTCACGTAATTTTAACACATTACGTGAAAGGAGCACGGAATCTGGTACTAGGTCTTCGTGGTCATTTCACGCATTTCTGTGAGACCAGGTTGTTTTTAGAAGACCTCTGAGCAGAAAAAAAAAACTGACAGCCATCTTGTTCTTCACAGCAATGACACAGATGAGACATGTTTACAGTCTCATCCTCCCCTTGGCTAACAGAATTTGCACCCTGAGGTTTTCTTTGATTTCTTATCCGCTGATCCTCCCCATTTGACTTTAGCTGCACTAGCTGGACCCTTTGACCTGCACACTTCTTGACACGGCCCATTTTGCCACACTTGTAGCAGGTTTCCTTTACAAACTTACAGTCCCCAGCTCTGTGCTGTTCACTGTCTCACCTGTATCAAGCCTTGTGCTGGTTCTTACTGGAGCTTTGCTTCACTGACACTTTGTGCACCGTCTGAGGATTCCCCATGTGCTGGGATGCCGACTCCAGTGACTGCAGGTCTTTCACACACTTACTGGTCATTTTGATAGTCTGTGCCAGCTTCGTCAAAGGTCTGCTCCAGCTCTGACAGCAACCAGTGGTCATCTCCAATCCCACAAACCAGTCTGTCATGAAGCATTTCCAATGACTCGTCTCCATAGTTGCAATCTTACACTAATTTCCTCAGCACAGTGACATATGCCATGACTGATTCTCAGGACCTCCTTCCTCTTGAGTTGAATTTAAAATGCTGCACAGTCTCTCTGGTTTAGGGTTAAAATGGTCCTTCAACAGCCTCACCGGCTCATCAAAAGTCTTTTCTCTCAGCTTCCTGGTATGAGGGGGTTCTGGTGGATGGTGGAAATGTGTAGAATCAATGATTATTTTAACAGATCAAGATTATTTAACAAATCACTGATTTAAAAACATGCACCACATGCTATCATTGAACAAATATGCCTTTGACACCATCGTTTTAAACAATAAAGAACGAGCAACACATAGAAATAAAAGTGTAAAAATACAAATACCCCAAAACAGTTTGAATTATAATAATAATGGAAAAAGACAAAGGCATCGTCATGTGGCTCAGTAATCTTTTAAACACATCAGTTTGCTCCCATAATAGTGGAAGGCAGAGGTTTTAATTGGGATAAAATTTCATACATTTTGATACAAATCTGCTGCAGCCGTGTGATGCCATCATGGAGATATGGACCAAAATCTCTGAGGGATGTTCCAGCACCTTGAAGACTTAAAGGTGCCATAGGCAGGATTTTGCTCGTCAATGCTAATTTCTCTGTGCTTTGTTTGGCTCAAATGTTAGAATATCCATTGAGATCCTTTTATGAGTGTAGTATAATTGCACTACAGTGAGATCGCTGCGTTTCCACTGAAGACTTAAGGACCTCTGAAGAAAAAAAAATCATTTTGGTGTCACATGTTCAATATTTGACTTCTCCTAAAGTTTGTGTTCTTCTGCAGACCTTGGCTGCAGTAAAAGGTTTATTTGAGTTCCTGTTTCCTTCCTATCATCTCTAACCACTCTGACCCTTCTCCTCTGATCTCTGGCTTTAACACTGTATTTTCAGCTGCTCACTGAATATTTTCTCTTTTCAGACCACTCTCATTATTTATAAAAATGGTTGTGGGTGAAAATCCAAGAAGATCAACAGTTTCTGACAGACCAGCTACGATGAAAATCACTTTAATCACTTCTCTTCTCCATTTTGATGCTCAGTTTGAACTTCATCATGTCATCTTTACTGAGTCTACATGTCTGAATGCATTGAGTTGCTGTTATGTGATTAGGTGATTGCAGTGAACAGACAGTTCTTAATGGGTATAATTTGAATAAACAACCTGAAATAAATGATTAAATGGTAATTAATAAATGGTTAAAATGATATATAAAACAGCTAACATAAACTATAAAATAGCTCATATAAAGTCTAAAATTTTAAATTGGGTACACTAAATATAAAACAGCCAGAATAAATTATAAACTGGCTAAAAAATTAAACATCTTAAGTTAATTTTAAATGGCTAATATTAATGAATTATAAATATAGATAAAATGGCTAAAATAAATGATCAGACATCTAAAATAAATGTAAAACATCTGAAACAAATCATAAAATGAGCAAAAATAACTTCATAAACAAGAAGGAACCATGCACCCCCAATCAACACACACACTGTTAACACTGAATCCATCCCATCAGTCCATCATGGAGAGAAATTAAAATGAAATAAATTATAAAACAGCTGAAATAAAACATATAATGGCCAATTTAAACTATCAACTGTGTAAAATAAACTATGAAGCAACTAAAATAAATTATAAAACAGTTACAATAAGTGATCAAAAAGCTAAAATAAATTATAAAAAGTCTGGATTATAAACCAGCAAGAGAAAATGGTGAAACTTCTACAATACATGACAAAAGGGCTTTTTTAACGATTAAAATAACATATCTAATGGCCAAAATAACTCTGTCAGTATCTCACTGATCCCTTAAAGTCTGTTTTCACCTGGGATGATGATTTTAGCAGCTCTGACTGTGGTGACTGCTGTGGGATAAAAACTTTTCTTAAATCTGTTGCTCCTTGTTTGGACTGATCTGTACCTTCTACCTGAGGACAGCAGCTCAAACAGAGTGTGTCGGGCTGTGAAGAGTCCTTCAGGAGGTCCTGAACTTGTTGGAGAATCATGTCCAACATGATACATCCCTATCTGCTCTGGATTGTTCGTTTTTGTTTGTTTTTCCTCTTTTTTTGTCCCCTGATGTTTTTGTTTTTGGATTGTTGTATGAATGCTAAACATACAGGGGTACTTAATGTTTTGGCTACTTATTCTGTGGCTCTTTCACGCACTCCCTGTAAATAATTAGTTATAGCTACACCATATTCAATTATTTAAACTGTTAAATATAAAGAGCATCAATAAAATGATTTTCCATCAATGACTCAAACAGTTGAATATAATGAGTCTCTACAGAGTTTCATATTTTATGTTCTTCTGATTTTAAACTCAAATGTTTTTATTTAACCTTCAAACTTTGTTCAGTCTTTTTCTCATCTGTTGTCCTGTTCAGTTTTATTATTTAGATTTTTTTCATGTTTAATGTTCATAAAAATTAACATGAATCTGAAGATGATTATTGCTGAAATGTATTTTTTTTAACTGATTGTAATTTTGAATATAATGTAAATAAACATATTTATCACAGTAATACACATAATTTTAAGTGTAATAAATATGTATTGATCAGTTTGATCAAAATATTTATTAGTGTAGTTATGTGGGACCCTGATTGTCTCTTGGTTTCTATAAAAATCTATAAATTGATAAAACAGTTTAAAATAAAGATCAAACTAAATATTAAAACATTTTAAAAAGCAGTGTAATAAACATAGCTGAGTAAATAAATATATCTATTAGTTTGATACATTTATTTTTCTAACTGATTTATATTTTTATGAGTTTTCTGGAAAAAATAATCAGATTATTTTTATTCAACAGATGAATAAATATTTTAACTGACTGAAACATTTGTCATAATGATATGTATATAATTCAGTTTATGAGATATTTTATCAGATTAATAAATATATATCAGTGTGTTAAACTGTTTAAAAATATTAAATATCTTTATTTCAGTTTATATTTTATCAGCTCATAAAAAATGAAAAGATTAAGAAACATATTTATCAATTTAATAAGTTATTTATCTATGCATAATATATTTATCAGTTTAATAAATGGGTTTTCACAGTTTAGTAACATCTTCATTTATTCAGTATTTTTGTGTCAGTTCAATAAAGGTATGTGTTTTATTATTAAATATATTGTTCAGTCTGCAGCTGGTTCTTGGTGTTCAGATGTTCATCATCAGGTAAATAAAGACATGAAACATTTATTTTCTTTATTTTATTATTTATTATATTTCAGTATCTGGTTTTGTTCAGAACAATCAGCTGTTCATAGGTGACATCAGCTGACTGATGATCAGCTGTTTCCTGTCAGCACAAACAGACGTCTCTTCAGAGGACAAGACGTCTCAGGTCTTTGAGTCCTCTGCAGGTTTGGACTCCAGAGGACACAGAGACACTGAAGAACCAGACCAGACCCCAAACCCAGGATAGAGGGGCTCAGTGAATGTGGTCTCTGTGGTGTGGAGGTGGATCAGTCCATCAGAGGAGACTTCATAGAAGGACAGAGATCCAGCAGGACAGTCCACATACACCCCTACTCTACCAGAGGAGGAAGAGGAGGAGGAGGAGGAGGAGGAGGATGTCACACTTTTATTGTGAAGGACAGAGTAACCACGACCAGAGCAGCTCAGACTCCAGGAATGATCATTCCATCCAAACATACATTCATAAATGTTTCCTCTCCTCTTGATTCTTCTGTAACTCACTGCTACATCAGCACCTCCTCTCCACTGGACCTCCCAGTAACAGCGACCGCTCAGAGAAGACCTGCACAGAAGCTGAGGAACATCAAATCTGTCTGGATGATCAGGATATGACTGAAGCTCGTCCACACGTATCACTGTCCTGTTGTCTTCAGACAGTCTGAGTTCTCTGCTCACTGTGTTTGTGTCCACCTCCAGCTCACAGGCGTCTGATGGAGAGAAGGAGAAACATCACAGCAGCAGGTCATCATCTGATCATCTACAATCATCTGAGCTGACGCTCCATCAGCCTGAGGGTTCAGAGTCAGCTCTGATGGTTTTAGCTTTTATCTCTGCTGAGTGGTTTTGATTTCTGTGTTTGTGGCTCCATGGTCCACGTTCAGTTTTCATACGTGTTCTCCTGAGATCTGATTGGACAGCAGCTGAGTCATGTGAGGATGAAGCTTCATGTTTAATCTGTCAGATATTTCAGGATTTAAAGCAGCAGCTCAGAGTTTCAGAGGACGTAGAACAACTGAACAGATCGATGGTTTTGACTTGGGACCGACCCATATGGAATTTTTGAGGCCGATGTTGATACCAATATTTGTCAGAAAAAAATTACAGATTATCAATTTATCAGCCAATTAATTTGATATATATATAAAGTGTGTGTGTGTGTGTATAACTTGGCCCCAAAACACAACAATAAATATATGAATTACAGGCAGAACATTTTACGGTTTTAAAATACTTTGTCCTTTAGTATTTGTTTAACTTTACACTAGTGAGGAAATTTATGGGAAAAAAACATCGAAAATGCATTGAACTTCATGGAAATTAATTCTATCACCTTAACAAAAGAGTAATTCTCTGTCTTTTTTTTATGAAAATTATAGGAGGATTATAGTAAAGACAGACAGAACAACTTTTAAAAAGTTTTAAACAGGAAAGCAACCACAACACTGAAGGTAACATTCTTTTCATTTGCATCTTTTATTTTTCTTCTCTGCAGCTTTCAAGTACAAAATAAAAGAGTTTATTAAACTGAGACAAACTCCTGCAAAATAAAACAAATAACCTTTAAAAATGTAAATATATAGATCATTTATGAACTCATTATCACATCTGCCTTTCTTTTCCAAGTCGTCATTGGTGCATCAGAAGTAGATTTTAGTTCAGGTAGAATCACTTTTTTATTGTACACGAGGTAACGTGTGAGGAAATTAAAATATTGATGCAACACTGTGGTCTTTAGTCTTGACCAAAGTAAAAGACCTGAGCTAATGATGCACTCATGTAACACCGTGGTCAAACATGTGGTCCTTTAAAGCTCCTGAAATATAACCTCATTCTTCCCTCCAGTCTCCAACCTGGTAGCTCAGATTGAACTCTGCTCCTCAGAAACCTTCATCAAACTCCTGAGCAGGATCTCTGTCCTCCATCTCAGGAGCAGAGCTAAACCTCACTCACTCCTCTCTCTCTCTCAGGAGCAGAAGAACTTGTTCACACCTTTATCTCCTCCAGGCTGGACTACAGCAGTGCTCCTCTCATCAGGATCTCCAGCAAGGACCTCCACAAGCTCCAGAGAGCACAAACCAGCAGTGAGAGGGTCCTGATGAGAGGAACCATGTAGGACATCACACCCATCCTTCAGACTCTCCTCAGGCCCCCTGAACATCTCCAGACTGAACCTAAAATCCCTCTGCTCACCCCTCAGAGCATCCATGGACCCGCTTCCTCAGACCTGAAGGACCTACACCCCCCCAGAGACCCCCACCAGAAATCTCTGCTCTCTGCTGATTTTTGTTCCTCATCTTCACTTTGATCATGTGACCTGTTCCTCAGACTAATGACCTCTGACCTTCATGTCTCCATGGTTTATCCTCCTGATGGTGATTTATCTCTGGAGCTCTGAGAGAATCCTTCAGATGAAAAGTTCATGAGGAGTAAAAAGTTTAATGATCATCATTAAATCAAAGATTAAAAACACTCACACTTCTTCAGACCAGGTCTCAGTCTGTGTGGTCCACCATGGTCCAACCTGGAGACAGAAACCAAAGCTGTGATCAGTTCTTCATTCATGAGGGTCCTGAGATAGCCTCCCTCTCCAGCCCACACCAATCAGGAGGTTTCTACAGAAAACCTTCCCCTCTGTCTCCATCCAGGGTCTGTCTGGGCTCAGAGCTCTGAGTGGATCCTCTTAACCAGGTCAGACCGTGGTTTCAGTGAGACCGGCCCGTGGATGGCTCTTTATTTTCAGACTTCTGCATCACAAACAGGATCTATGTCTTTACTTCTGCTGTTAGTACATGAGTGTGACCTGTGTTTATCAGTCTGAATGTGGGTTTAATGGTTTCTTTGTGAATGTGGGACCTGATCCAGCAGGAACAACATCTGAGTGTGATCATCTCAGAGAGAAAAGTTTGAGTTCAATGTTTGTCACAGGGGCAGGCTCTGTGGTGCAGCAGGTAGGGCACGTGCCTCACAGCAAGAAGGTACGATCCCCGGGTCAGACAGGGGCCTTTCTGTGTGAAGTTTGCATGTTCTTCCCGTGCATGTGTGGGTTCCCTTCGGGCTCTCCACCTTCCTCCCACAGACCAAAAACATGCTCATTAGGTTAACTGGTGACTCTAAATTGCCCTTAGGTAGGAGTGTAAGTGTGAATGTCTGTCTCTCTATGTGGCCCTGTGACTGACTGGCGACCAGTTCAGGGTGTATAGAAAGGGGTATAGAAAATGAATGAATGAATGTTTGTGACAGCTGTGGAAGTAAATAATAGTCACTGTTATGAAGACTCAGATCGGAACATCTACTTCCTGTCCAAACTCAAATGAGTCTCCAGTCTCTCTCTGCAGCCCTGACGTCTCTGACTCTCATTAATCTCACTTTTCAGGCTGCTGAACATCAACATGTGATTCTTTCTTCTTCTGTGGTGTCAATGTACCTCAGGATGTTCAGTCTGCAGCGTGGATCCTCCCGTCGAGCAGACAGCAGCTTCTCTCCTCGTTCTCCTGGATGATTGTAGCTCAGGTCCAGTTCTGTCAGAGAGGACGAGCTTAGAGCAGAGTCCAGAGTCACACAGCCCTCCTCTGAGACCAGACAGCCAGACAGACTGCAGACAGACAGACAGACACACAGACAGGTAAATCCACAGTTTGACATCATAGTATCAGGTCCAGACTGAAGGTCTGTGGTACCTTCAGTCTCTAAAGTAGAATGGGAGTAGGAGCCTTTAATCATCAGGACCTTTAAGTCCTCTATCAGTCCAGGTCCAGGAGGGAGACCCTAACAGCAGACTGAAAACCTCTTTTTATGATAAAGCTTAAAACAAGTCTGGTTCTAGATGCTTATATGGACTTTGACTTCTCAGGGAAAGAGGTGCAGACTACACATTTAATGACTCTGTAATAGTTTGGTTTATATAAAACAGTCAATGGTCTGGATGTGCTGCTGATTGAGGGGTCCATCATCTCAAAGACTCAGACCTGTTCTGGTTTAACAGCTTTGACTCTCCTGAAAGGCCTCAGAGCTGTCGGTCTTTCACCTGCAGAGTTTCTAGAAGAACCTGATCCATCCTGAGGTTAGCTGTCTCTCCTCTGACCTTTTACCTTTAGGGAGACTGTGAGGATCACGAGAGTCTCCTTCTTGAATATCTTCTGTTTCATGACTAAGGCCCTCAGTCTGTTTAGAGCACATTTGTAGCTCCTTCATGTTGAAGGTGTTCAGGTCCTCAGAGGATTGTCAGAGATTTGAATTGAATTTTAACATTTTGAATGTTTACCTGAGAGTCTCCAGTCTGCAGTTTGGACTCTTCAGTCCAGCAGACAGCTCCATCACTCCTGAATCCTGCAGTTCGTTGTTACTCAGGTCCAGGTCTCTCAGACCAGAGGACTGTGAGCTGAGGACTGAGGACAGAGCTCCACAGCTTCTCTCTGACAGTCTACATCCACACAGTCTGAAAAGAGTCACAAAAACCTCATAAATTAAAGAAAGTCCCTTTAATCAAACTTTGAAGACTTTCCTCCTCTGTCGTAGTCCTGATTATACATCCTGGTATTTAAGACCTCTTTCATTCTTACCTGAGAGTCTCCAGTTTGCAGTTTGGACTCTTCAGTCCAGCAGACAGTAGGATCACTCCTGAATCCTGCAGGTCGTTGTTACTCAGGTCCAGGTCTCTCACACCAGAGGACCGTGAGCTGAGGACTGAAGACAGAGCTCCACAGCTTCTCTCTGACAGTCTACATCCACTCAGCCTGAAAAGAGTCACAAAAACCTCATAAATTAAAGAGAGTCCCTTTAATCAAACTTTGAACACTTTCCTCCTCTGTCGTAGTCCTGATTATACATCCTGGTATTTAAGACCTCTTTCATTCTTACCTGAGAGTTTCCAGTTTGCAGTTTGGACTCTTCAGTCCAGCAGACAGCTCCATCACTCCTGAATCCTGCAGGTCGTTGTTACTCAGGTCCAGGTATCTCAGACCAGAGGACTGTGAGCTGAGGACTGAGGACAGAGCTTCACAGCTTCTCTCTGACAGGTTACATCCATTCAGCCTGAGAAAGGAAGCAGAAGAGCATAAAGAACAAACAGATGATGATCATTCTTGTAAAAATACAGAAATCTGATGTAACCTGTGCAGGTAGGTGCACCTACAGAGCTTTGCTGGAGGCTTTGACCACTGGCAGCAGCCTCAGAAGAGCCTCCTCTGAAGCAGAATATTTCTTCAGGTCAAACTCATCCAGGTCCTTCTCTGATGACAGTAAGATGAAGACCAGAGCAGACCACTGAGCAGGAGACAGTCTATCTGTGGAGAGACGTCCTGATCTCAGGGCCTGTTGGATCTCCTCCACCAGAGAACGATCATTCAGTTCATTCAGACAGTGGAACAGATTGATGCTCTTCTCTGCAGACATGTTCTCACTGATCTTTGACTTAATGTACTCAACTGTTTCCTGATTGGTCTGTGAGCTACTTCCTGTTTGTGTCATCGGACCTCGTAGAAGACTTTGATTGGTCTGCAGAGAAAGACCCATGAGGAAGCGCAGGAACAAGTCCAAGTGTCCATTTGGACTCTGTAAGGCCTGGTCCACAGCTCTCTGGTACAGCTGTGTCATTGTAGATGTGTTGGAGGTTGATGGTACTTCTGCCATCAGGTTGACTCCAGAGTTGATGAAGGTCAGATGGACATGAAGAGCAGCCAGGAACTCCTGAACACTCAGATGAATAAAGCAGAACACCTTGTCCTGGTACAGTCCCCTCTCCTCTTTAAAGATCTGTGTGAACACTCCAGAGTACACTGAGGCTGCTCTGACGTCGATGCCACACTCTGTCAGGTCTGGTTCATAGAAGATCAGGTTTCCTCTCTGCAGCTGCTCAAAAGCCAGTTTACCCAGAGACTGGATCATCTCCTTGCTCTCTGGACTCCAGTGAGGATCAGTCTCTGCTCCTCCATCATACTTGATGCTCTTCAGTTTGACTTGAACCACCAGGAATTGGATGTACATCTCAGTCAGGGTCTTGGGCAGCTGTCCTTCCTCACTGGTCTTCAGCTCATGGTCCAGGACTGTGGCAGTGATCCAGCAGAAGACCGGGATGTGGCACATGATGTGAAGGCTTCTGGACTTCTTAATGTGGGAGATGATTCTTCTGGCTTGATGCTCATGTCTGAACCGTTTCTTGAAGTACTCCTCCTTCTGCTGGTCAGTAAAACCTCTGACCTCTGTCACCATGTCAACACATCCAGGAGGGATCTGATTGGCTGCTGCAGGGCGTGTGGTTATCCAGAGGTGAGCAGATGGGAGCAGGTCCCCCCGGATGAGGTTGATCAGCAGCACATCCACTGAGGTGGACTTTGTGACATCAGTCAGGATTCTTGTTTGATGGAAGTCCAGAGGAAGCCGACACTCATCCAGACCATCAAAGATGAACAAGACCTGGAACTCCTCAAACCTGCAGATTCCTGCTTCTTTGGTTTCTCTGAAGAAGTGATGAACAAGCTCCACCAAGCTGAACTTCTGCTCCTTCAGCAGATTCAGCTCTCTGAAGGTGAATGGAAACATGAAGTCTATGTCCTGGTGGACTTTGTCTTCAGCCCAGTCCAGGGTGAACTTCTGAGTGAGGACTGTTTTACCAATGCCAGCCACGCCCTTCGTCATCACTGTTCTGATTGGTCCATCTTCTCCAGGAGGTCCTTTAAAGATGTCTTCTTCTCTGATGGTCTTCTCTGGTCCATGTGGTCTTCTGGATGCGGTCTCGATCTGTCGGACCTCATGTTCCTCATTGACCCCTCCAGCCTCTCCCTCTGTGATGTAGAGCTCTGTGTAGATCTGGTTCAGCAGGGTCAGGTTTCCTGCTTTACTGATCCCCTCAAACACGGTCTGGAACTTCTGCTTCAGGTTGGACTTGAGGTTTTGTCGACACAGTGTGGCCTCAAATCCTGAAGGAAAAAGCAACAAATGACATTTAAGTCTGGATCCTGGACAATGTCTGACATCACAGAGGGCTGCTCGGACCTCCTCATTTTATCAAAAAGTCTGTTTCTATTCAAACTTTGTGGTTATGAATTTCATATTACAATAGATAATAATTATTTAAGATTAATTTGTGTAACACTGTCAATTCAAAGGTTTACAAAGTGCTTTGACAAACACATATGAACATACAGAAAACAAAGCACATGAGTCTTTGCACAAAAGGATCAAACCAATAACAAGCTCAATTTTTATCCAAGAACCCTCACAAACTAATTGCAGAATAAACCAAACAAAAAAAGAACCAAGAGCAGAGAGCAGCAGCATTTCTGGCATCTTTCAGACCAATAAGGTCATGGAAGGGAGAAGATTTCAAGAAACATGTGGAAACCTAAAACCAAGAAACAATCCAAGTCCCCCCACATTCCTCCCAGAAAGAACCAGTCCTCAGGTCATAAAAACCCAACACATGAACAGAGGAACATAAGGAAGACCGTGAGGACCAAAATAAGAGGAGGTAAGATGGGGAGATGCAGTAGACGAGTGAATAGAAGAGATAATCAGTAATAAAAGCAGTAACACAAGGAAACAATAAAAAGGAAAAACAACTATGAAATGAGACAACAATTCATGAAATAGAAAAACATAAAAAGGAGAAAACACAATAAAACGGCAAAAAACTGACAAACATTAAGAGTTTGACACAAGATTACCAGTCAGAAAGTAAAGCAATGCAGCATAGATTAAACTAAATAGAAATTTAAAGTAAGCAATAATACTGATATGAATAAGAAAAGTAAGCAACAGACTAAGGAACTTTAAGTACCAGAAGCTTAATTATGAGAAAAATAAAGACAAATATTGGGCTAAAAAGACAGAAAATCAGAAACAACATTAAAACTGAGGGGACATCACATGAAAGCAAGTCTGTAAAGGTGAGTATCTAAAGTGACTTTAAAGACTGTTTCTGCAGGCCTCGGCTCCTGGGGCAGGCGGTTTAAAGTAAAGGAGCTCTGATGGAGAAAGCTTGATCACCTTTAGTTTGGAGTCTTGGCCTCTGCCTGAGGATCTGAGGCTGTGAACTGGTGAACAGATCAGTAGCTCTGAAATAGAGCTCGACCCATGAGTGCTTTAAAAGTGATGAGTAAAATCTGAAAGGAGCTCAAGTCAGGGTGATATGATGTGGTCTGTTAAAACCAGCCAAAAGCGGAGCTGCTGTATTCTGAACAGGTGAGAAAGAGATTGTTGATTTAAACCAGGCTGGACAGAGTTACAGGGTGAGGGTATGGATGATTTTGTCCAGGTCTGGTGGGGGGAGTAACTGTTACATACAGTATATTTGAAATTGTTCTCAAATGAAATAAATAGGATTGAAGTCTTTCATTGATATTGGTGGAGAGGGTGAGGTCAGATTCAGCATAATCCTAAATTTCTGGCTGTGGGTTTAATGTTTAGTGAAAGAGGACTGAGGCTGGACTGTTTGAGGAGGGAGTTATTTAGCTGAAGTGAGTTCACTGCCATCCAACACTTGATGTCAGTAAGACAGTCAGACAGCAGCTAGACCTCTTGGGTCTTCAGGTCTTTGAGAAAAGTCTATCTGTGTGTGGTCTGAGTCACAGAGAAAAGGAAACTTGGTGATGCTGAACTGGGGCAGCATGTCAGTCCTGTTGGGATGCAACCCATCATGCATAAAAAGTGAGGCTCAGCCCCAAAACAGATCAAAATTGTCAATGAAGTGAAAGTTTTATGAGGGGCAGGATGATTGGAGCCAGGAGTACAAACTGAGGATTCTGCTTCAACACTCTGCTTTATGTCTGAGAATGGGAATTGGGCTGGAGTTAAAATCATTTCAATAAACTAAAATAATTTTTGGTGGCATCAGACCATCTGGAGGAGGTGCCGACATGCAGAACAATGTCAGGAGGAGGATGGGGAGTAAATGCAGCAGGTTGTCCAGGATTATGGGGATGATGGAGCCAGGAAAACAGTGAGTGATGGTGTTATAGAAACTGATGGACCTGGTTATGGAGTCTGATGATTGGTGCAATAGGATGACAGAGAGGAGAGGGAGGTGAAATGTGCTGGCTGTTGATAGTGGTTGGGAGGTGAAGATTGATGTGAAGAAAGAGTATTGGATGCCCAATAGAGGGAGCCCCCCACCCCACCATCCAACCCCCCACCACTGAGAGATTAGAGAAAGGCTCCTTTAGCATCCTAGGTTGGTAGGTAGGTTGAATTTATTGCCCCCGTGAGGAAATTCATTTGCAGGAGAGTGAAAAAACACACAAAAACACAACAGCCATACACAGTCACATACACTGTCCCACTAAAAAACAGAACAACTCTGAAAGACAATCCAGACAAGATAAAAATACTACTCACTGTACATTGTCCATTAAAAGAGAAAAAGTACTTCAATAAATGGTCTAATACTTAATGTTTGTGGTTAGACCAGCTGAACCAGAGTCTGAAATAAAAACTGTTTATAAATTATTTCAGTTTATTTAATTGTAAAATCACCTGTGGTACAAATGACTGCCTGGACCTGTTTTTGATGAGGGCTGAGCAACGGTACCTTCGACCTGAGGGGAGCAGCTCAAACTCTCTGAACAAGGGATGTTTTGAGTCTGAAAGTATTTTTTCAGCTTTGTCCAGAGCCCGAGGTAAATAGATATCATGTAGGCTGTTCAGAGGAATGCCTTGGATTTCTCTTGCAACTGTGACTAATTTTCTGAGGGAGCTCTTTTGTGCCTCCGTCAAAGCCCCATACCAACAAACAAAACAAAATGTCAAAGCGCTCTCAACAAAAGCACTGTAAAACATCTTAAACATGGTTTTGTCAACCTGGAAGGCCACCAGTTTCTTAACAAAGTATAGTCTCTGTTAGATTTGGTCAGTATTTCTGTCCCACTAAAGTTTATCATCCAAAACCAAACCCAAATACTTGTGCTCAGAAACAGAGTTAATAACCTCTCCTTTAATGACAGTTGGAGAGTGTGTGGACCCCCGCCTGAAGTCAATTGTCAGCTCCTTTGTCTTTGCTGTATTTAGAAGGAGATGGGAATCATCACACCAGGAGATGAACTCATTCAGGACGAGACCGTGTTCCTGCTCATCCTCTCGAAGCAAACTGATCAAAGCTGTATCATCAGCAAATTTCACCAGATGTCTTCCCGGATAGGAACTGGTGCAGCTGTTGGTGTATCAAATATACAGCAATGGGGAAAGTGAGGAGAGCCAATGTTTAAATGCCGATAAATCTAAATTAATGCTTTTTTCAAAGGCATCTGTTCCCTTGGAGGAAATCCCCTCAATTACAACTTTCCAAGGTAAAACCCTAGAGCTGGTTACCAGTTATAAGTACCTTGGATTAACTATTGATGGGGATCTTTCTTTCAAAGTGCATATGAAAAATCTACTTTCTAAACTTAGGGCGAAACTTGGTTTCTTCTATAGGAACAAGTCGTGTTTCTCTCTCAGAGCTAGGAAGCTTTTGGTGTCGGCTACTTTTTTGCCTGTTCTTGATTATGGTGATGTTGTATATATGTCTGCTTCAACCACCTGCCTTCAGTCCTTGACTCCTGTCTACCACTGTGCTCTGAGGTTTATCACAGGTTGTAGTCGCCTCACCCACCACTGTGAACTGTATGCTAAAGCTGGCATGCCCTCTTTGGATATATGGCGAAATACGCACTGGATAACTCTGGTTTATAAAGCTCTTCTTGGCCTGGGTCCTTGCTATTTAAGCACTTTTCTTAGGAGAAATGAAAGCCATTATGCTTTACGGTCAAATGACATCTTGTATCTTGCTGTTCCACGTGTACGAACTGAAACAGGGAAAAAAGCTTTTTGTTACTCTGTCCCCTCTACTTGGAATGCCCTCCAATCTGAACTGAAACTGACTGAACTTGTTTCTTTGGAAGTTTTCCGCTCTACCCTGAGAAACCGACAACGTGAATCCATCCAACAGTGCCTGTGTTCTTAAATTGTTTGTTAAAATAACTCCTGCATTTTATTGTTTGTATTTTAATCTCTGTTGCTGTACTCTGTCTGTTTTGTCTACTGTGACATGTGTTGCTGCCTCTCTTGCAGTGGCGATTGCTCTAAGACTGCAAGGGAAGCTCAGCTTCCCCTAAAATGCCCCCAAAAAAGTGGTGATATGTCCTGCTGTGTGTACATTTCATTGACTAAACATGCGCTAAAATACCTTCATCTTTTGTTCAGAATCAGCTACTTATCGCAGGTAACTGGAGCGACTTCCTTCTCATTCATCCCCACAGCGTCTCAGCGCTTTAACACAGTCGGATGCTGAGCGTCTGCGGACCTCAACAGGGAAGCTTAAAGTGGGTTGTTCCACTGTGGAAACTGGACGGTCATTGGATAAACGCTGGGCTTTGTCCGGCCCATCGGACGCTCAGCGTCTCTGGGGGTCTATGAGGCAGTGGGCTGGCCTGGACGCTGAGCTTCTGCATGGTGATTGGATGATCTGTCTGAGGCTGAATCCCTTTTGGATTGACAGTGAAATGAGCCAATCAGCAATCTTGAAGTGTAACTCTCCGCCGGGGCTTCTTCTAAGTTGTACATTCAGTTGTTCTGGACTGATCCGGAGGCTTTATCGATCGCAAGTGACTTTATCTTTTTTAAAAACGACTGGCGTTGTGTTTGAAGATTCTCTCCTGTCACTTTTTCTTTTCACCAACGAGCAGCTGCAGCTCTCTCCCTCTCACTCACACTCACAGCCTGTCAAACAGTGGTCTCACGTAGCTGCTCCAGCTGCTAGCAAGCTGCACATCATGGCAGATAGTATGAATGTTGTCGACCGGATTTTGGCGAAGCCATCTGATAGTCTTCCTTATGAAGAGAAAATTAGAGTTAAACAGCAGGGCCTAAGATAGATTTAGTGCAAAAGGTGGGGAAAAGTAACAGGTCATTTCAGCATTCCTGGTATGACAAGGTGGGCTGGCTCACTGGAAGTGCTGTCACAAATGAAATGTGTTTTCTGGTCAAAAGTGGGTTTGGGGGAATAAAATCCCTGGAAAAGACGCCTAGTTGGTACAACAGGGTCACAGATCATTTACAAAAATAAATTCATAAATAAACAAATTTATGATATAGGCCGGAAAAAAAATGAGCTTCCCCTCCTTGACTGACCAGCAGCCGCCACTGTTCTCTTGGCCAGGTCACCCTTGTGAAAGAGGTCTTGACCTCAATGGGTCTTTTACCTGGTTAAATAAAGGTTAAATAAAAATGTTAATGATGGTTCTGTCCGAGAGCGTTGTGCACATTCAGACCTGCTGCTGCCTCTGGCTGAGAAAATTCAATATCCATAAAATAAGTCCACCTTCCAGAGCAAAGTCCACAACTAGTCTCTGAGCCAAGATGTTTGGCAATATTGTGTTAAATGCAGATGAAAAAAAAAAAAAGAATTTTGACTTAATTTTTTGAGGTTTCCAAATGAGAGTGCACCAAGTGCAACAATGTTAAAATAGCATCATCAACACCTTTCCCAGGTTGATAAGCAAACTGAAAGGAGTCTAATTTTGATTGAGTTTGCTCAATTGGGTGTTTTTTAATTATTCATTCAAAACATTTCATTGCCAGCGGGGTTAATGCTACAGGACAAAAGTGATTCAAATCACTAGGTTTTGCAACTTTGGGCACAGGAATAATAGTTGATGTCTTCCACAATTTTGAAACAGCATGCTGGTCCAGTGAAGCCTGAAACAGTTGAGTGAAAACAGGGGACAATTGTTCAGCACAATGCTTCAGCACATTACCACAGATGTTATCTGGGCCGGGGCTTTTATGTGGGTTCACTTTATTGAATATTGCACACGCATCAGACTGCTTGATTGTTATAGTGTGATCATGTGATATCTCTGGGTACACTTGATTAGGATTATAATAATTTTCAAATCAAGAGAAAAAATTATTGAGTTCATTAACTTTATGTTGTTCCTGTTCTCTCCCAAAGTCTGCGGTAGTTTTGCTTCTGCCTTTATGAGGAATGTTGGTCATTGTCTTGATGTCCTGCCAGGCTTCTCTAATATTGCCTGATGCCATGGTTACTTCAATTTTCTCTCTAAAGACAAGCTTATCTGTTTTGACCTGTCTTTTAATTTCTCTTTGTATTTCTTTCTTGGCTATTTCATTTTTCTCAGTGTGGGCCACTCTCTTTTCATAGTAGGTATTTTAGTTTTTTTTTAAACCCAAAGTTTATTATGTGGGTATTTTTTAACACTCTTGGCGGGCACAATACAGTCGACACAAAACTGAACATAATCAGAGATTACCTCAACTTGCTGATTTAAGTCAGAGCAATTGAAAGTGTCCCATAAGGTGCATTCAAAACAACCCTGAAGGGCCAGGATGCTGTCCTCATTCCAAATTTTAAGCGTCCTGATTGGTAGTTTCTCCCTCTGCAGTCTTCTCTGATACACTGGTTTTAAGTAAACATCGTTATGGTCTGATGCCTCCAGGGGAGGCAGTGCAGAGGCTGAGTAAGCACCTGACACTGTGCCATAGCAAAGATCAAGAGTTTTATTTTTCCGTGTGCAGCACTTAACGTATTGGCAGTAGGTGTGCAAAGTCCTTTTTAATGAACAGTTATTGAAATCCTCCAGAAAAAATTTTGGTGTATCCGGGGAGAGGGATTCTAACTTTTTTGATAAATTGAATATTTCTTCAGAGGCTTTAGAATTGTTTGCCTGTGGATGAATGTAGACCACAGTGAAAAAAAGTTGTGGGAATTCACAAGGGAGGTAATATGGTCTGAGTGACACGCAGATCAGTTCAATATGCGGAGTACAGAGACGCTCCATCACCGCAACCGAGCCGCACCAGGCATCCCGTACCAGGAGACACACCCCTCCTCCGCTTGTTTTTCCAGTGATGCTCGGATCCCGGTCAAGATGGAAAGCCATGAAGCCCGATGGCTCCACATTGGTGGAAGGAACATTCTCATCCAACCAAGTTTCCGTAATGGCAAGTATGCAAGCCTCACGGTACTCCTGCAGGCTTTGCTGTGGAGGGATTGGGCGTTGAGCAACAGGCAGGTAGGCAATGGAAAGTGATGTTTAAGCTTTTTAAGTCTCTGTTGTATGCCGTATACGCTTTCTGTTTGCGCTTTTGGTAAAAGCACGTGCTCCTCAATTTTAGATAAGATATTTGTGTCCAAAGAGGATTTAACGTTGAATTTAGGTTAAAAAATCGCGCGAGTACTGGATAATGCCGCCAGCAGCATTTCCGTGATTCAGGCAGTCCACCTAACACGGCTAAATAAGCAGCAAAAATAATCAAACAGTCCACCAAGTTGTCGAGGCCATGGTCCCAACAAAGTTTGTCAGGTTTGATAGTACTTTTATGCAGGACACCACATTTAAACAGACAGAAACACAACACCACTCACGCCACTCACTGTATGTCGCCACAGTGCACAGTTCAGCGCCCAGTCAGCACTGCCCTGCACTGTGGAGCTGGGCACTAACTCCACTGGAATGGGATCCATTGGTGCAGGTGGAGCCAGAGCAGAGGGGTGGGCTGAAGCCTCTTCCAGGACCGAGAAGTGGCTAGACAAGGAGAGCAGTGGTAATGATGGAACTCTCCCTGGAGCCGTTTTGGTCCTCCACCTCAGGTTTTGATCAACTCAGAGGACCTGTTCTCTTTATAACCTTTGACCCCTACTATGTTGAACCTTTGCTGAGTGGGACTGTAGTTGGTCTTCAGGACTCCAGCTCCATTGGTTAAGCAGTTGTCCCTCCTGCTGCCTGCTCTCTGTGTTGACCACAAGCATCTGCTGACCTCAGACAGAGTGCAGCTCAGTGTGATGCATTCAATGCAGCCGGTAAAAATGAGTTGATCAATGTGACTGGTTGCTTAAAGGTGGGTTTTAAATAAGAGGAAAATCTAGAGCTAGTGTTTAGGGACTTCAGGCTTTGGTGCTCTGTGCTGCAGATCCCTGTCACAACTGATAAACCCCCCACCCACCCCCACCCCAATCATAGTTTACCTTCAGAGTAAAACTCTTACCATGCCATATATGGTCAGCCAGCTCATCCTGATTCATCATCCTCAGGATGTCCACTGTGATCCTCAGAAATGCCTCTCTGCTGCTCCTCTGCTCCTCATCTTTACCAACCAACTTATCCTTTCTCTGACTCTCAGAGCACTCTGGGTAATCTGGACCTAAACCTCTCCGGATTCTCTTCAGCTGGTACTTCACAAAGGTGTTGATGTTCTCCTCCAGCAGCTGGAGAACATAAGACAGTGGAGATTAAATGTTAAAGAGAAGAACACTGACATCAACATCTGGATCATGGTGGAGCAGCAGACCTGTAGATCATGAACTTCTCTGTTAAAGTGTGATGTTCTCACCAGAAATATGGAGTCCAGCTCTGATTCAGGCAGTTTGGAGACAAAACTGGGGAGTCCAGAAGTTTCCATTTGATCTCTGTAGATTAGCACAGAACGTATTAAAGAGATCAGTGACTCAGCATTATTATCATCAGGATGACATCAGGATGAGCATGAATGAAGCTGTTTTAAAGTGTTGGGATGTTTTTAGGGGCAGGGTAAAGGACCTCTGATGTCATGCTAATCCCCTTCTGGTTGCCAAACCAAAGTCTTTGTTTTTATGGCCTTCAGAACCTGAACCACTCTGAGGTCATCATCTCACCTCTCAGCAGGTCAGCGCCCACATGTTTACATTTCTGACCTCCTGATTGGAGGGAGACTGAGGCCTCACTCTTTCTAAAACAGAGGGACAGATGATGGTTGATCTCAGAATGATGAAGCACAGACACATGGAGGAGAAGAACCATCAGGCTGCTCCACCTTCAGCTCACTGAGAGCTCAGAGAGTGGTCTACCATATGGGCTGAGCCAGGAGCTAAAAAGAGCTGACCTGACCTCAGCAGGTCCATCCAAAAAAAAAAAACACCTATGAGGGACTCAAACATGGAGGTCAAAGCTCATATTTCTGCATTCTTGGCGATAACTTTAAGGGTCTTTTACCCTTAAAGTTATCGCCAAGACGTTTAGAGTCGTCACTCCTTATGGGCGCACTGCTGGGCTCAGGAGGCTCTGATATCTCCATCCTAATAAAACTAACATCATTGTTACCTTCATCATCTAAAAGTGACTCAAACATGGAGGTCAAAGTTAATTTTTTCTGAATTCTCACCTTTTCTTAGCAGGTCTGTTCTTCTTAAAGTCAATGGGTTCATGTTTGGAGTCATCACTCTTCATTGACACACCGCTGGGCTCAGGAGGCTCTGATCTCTCCATCCTAATAAAACTAACATCATCGTTCCCGTCATCATCTAAAAGTGACTCTAACATGGAGGTCAAAGTTAATTTTTTCTGAATTCTCACCTTTTCTTAGCAGGTCTGTTCTTCTTAAAGTCAATGGGTTCATGTTTGGAGTCATCACTCTTCATTGACACACCGCTGGGCTCAGAAGGCTCTGGTCTCTTCATTCTGATAAAACAAACACCATCATCATCAGATGCTGTGAGCTGTTATTACAGCATAAAGATACAGACATACAAAGAGAGACATGAATATGTAGTGATGATGATGATGATGATGATGATGATGATGATGATGAAATAAAGAAGAGTATGGGGTCTGCTCTTTTGTAAAATGTCTTGAGGTACCATCTGTCAAGGTTTAGCACTATTACAATAAAACTGATGATGATGATGATGATGATGATGATGATAATGATGATGGTGTCCGAGTGTGATGGTTCAGATCTTCATCTCACCTCAGACCCTGGTCTTCTTCATTCACAGAGGTTTTAGATGGAGGGATCCCCTCCTCTGGTTCTTCAGTCTTATCCATAGTAGAGCGCCCCCTGCTGTCTGTCAGCTGTGATGAAGGAGTCAGAGAGCAGAGTGTTAACAACAACCTCTTCCTGCAGGACAGTCATTTGGAAGGTGATTGCACTAATGTTGGGCGGCACAGTGGTGCAGCAGGTAGTGTACGTGCCTCAGGTCATGGTTAGGCAGGGGCCTTTCTGTGTGAAGTTTGCATGTTCTACCCATGCATGCTTGGGTTCCCTCCGGGTGCTCTGGCTTCCTCCCACAGACCAAAAACATACTCATTTGATTCATTGATGACTCTCAATTGCCCTTAGGTATGAATGTGAGCATGTCTGGCTCTCTATGTGGCCCTGCAATCAACTGGCAACCAGTTCAGGGTGTACCCCTCCTGTCAGGATTTTTCCCTTTACAGTCCTAAGATCGCTCAGTTTCAAGGTTCGTACCAACACCTGACATTTATTCATAATAATGATGATAAGCAGCTGGATGCAATTGAGTAGAGATTTACTTGCCAGCAAGGAGTTACAACCACACAGAGTGTCAAGCAGCCTGAGAGTTGAACTGAAAACTAGTACAGTGTCTTCTCCCTTTTATAGCATTGTATGTGGTCACGTGAGGGGGGTTTGGTGAGGCTGATGGCCTTGCAGGTGCAGCAAGTTCAGCAAGTTCATGGGAATAACTTGAGTTTCTGGGAAGAAGGAGCAACGAGAGGGCTAAGAGGGCTAAGCACAGTCATGTAGTGTGTGTCTATGTGTGAGAATATAGTCAGTATGGAGAGGGCTATGTAAGGTCATGTAGGGCTATGTAATGATTTTACAGGAATTCAGGATAGTTCAAATACACAAGAAAAAACTATATATAATATGCACAAGAGTCAAGTTGTTCCTCACACCTCCTCTGGCTTAAAGCTATGGTCTACGATTTGGAAGCTTGGTACATCTTAATAACACCGTTTATAAGGCTGTTATGGTCCTATGGTCTGATCTACGTAACATAAAGTCCAAAAAGAATGAAAAAAATCCACTCAGTATATCCACTGCAAAGCAGCATAATAGTTGACCAATCCGAATCGCTGTTCCCAGCGGTTTGGATTAGTCCGTGAGTCCATCCAATCCCCTGTCTCTCCTGCTCCGCACCGTCTCGCCCATGGTCCCGCCTCCTCCCCCACTCCTTCTCTCATGTACCAGTGATCAGCTAGCAACACAGCTACTGAAGCATCATGGAGCCGGGAGGCTGCTTCTGTCACATCGAAGAGAGGGAAACGTAAAAGTTTCGAGGAAAAGGTTGAAGTAAGGAAGAAATATGAGTAATACAGGTCCCAACAGAGACTCAACATTGGAGAATCATACGGTGAAAAAAGCTGCAGAATGACTTTGGATTGTTGAACACTGCACCAGCCGCCGGCTACCGAACAGCCGGCCGCAGCACGGGCTACCGGCTGGCGAACGACCGCAACACCGGTCGCTGGCCGGAGCACTGGGTGCCGACCGCAGCACTGGGCGCCGGCTTGGGAACGGCCAAGTATCGGCCACCGGCTGACCTTTAGCACCAGTCGTTCCGCCCCTGGTTGATCAGGTAATAGCTTTGTTTACTACAGTGGGAGATGTCTGCTGAATAACTCTGGTTAGTCTGTGCCTATACTGGCTAATAACTGAACGTTGTTGGTTGGAGCGTGTAGGCTCTGTCAATAGATTTTAGCATAAGTTAGCCACTCATCGTTAGCATTGTAAACTGAGTTGACATGCCGAGAAAGATAAATCCTCGCCCACTATCGGCTCTGCTCTGGCGCCGCCAGACCCGCTTCGCCGCCGGTCCAATTGAAATGGCTACCGCTGTGTGTTACAAGGGGGATGACTGTCGTGTTTGTTACTTTCAGTTGAGCTGAGTTGTTTTGTGGTTGTTGTTGATATTTTCTGCCGGTCGGCTTGTTGCTCTATCAGAGGGGGCGTGTTTAAGAGGCGATACAAGCTGGGGGGCGGGATCTTGGAACACTGAGGGGAGAGTTGAGTGAAGGGGGGGCAGGCTGCGTTTTTCAAATCTGTCTCAACAGCCAAACTGTTTTTCAGATCGTAGACCCTAGCTTTAATGACAGCTGGGATAGGCTCCAGCCCCCTGTAATCTGAAAAGGGATAACTGGTGTGGAAAGTGAATGCATGAAAATGAATAAATTCACAAATGTTTGTCTGCTTCCTGCTCTCTGCTGCTTCCTGCTCCTCTATAGTGAGAAACATGAAGGTAGTGAAGTCAGTGGGTGGAGTCAGGGGGATACATGGGGCCAGAGCAGAATCAAATCTGAAGCTGCTGGAAAGAATTAAGATTATCATTCATGTTGGCACTAATGACTCCCAGCTTCATCAGTCAGAAGTCACTAAAGTTAATGTAAAAATGTAAAAATCAGGCCAGTGATGACATGCACATCTGTATGTCAACATTTAACTGTTTGCTATGGTGGTGGAGTCCAGCAAACTAACCTGCCGATTAGTTGTTATGCCCCACAGCAGGGGAATAACCAATGATTGGTTTGTCGGTTGTGTCCATGGGATGCATTTGCAGACGGAAGCACCTCTCATTCATTGTTTACTTCTGAAACCAGTGCAGGTGCGATCTGTACTATATGTCAAGATAATGGTTGGATTTTACATTATTTTAACATTATTTCTCATTAAGGGACAGCAGTCTGTGGTGGTGTAAATGCAGCTGGTGCCTCTAGTGTGCTGTTAGTACTACCATCGTAGGGACGCGAACAGCCGAGCTAACTGAATTGGTTGTTACTTACCATTGCCATTTTGGATCATTGGTTGATTAATTGTCAGTTAACATTTTTCTTTTTTTTTTTTTTACAGTTTGAAACTGTTGCCTTGTCTTTTGTCTCTTAGGTCCCTCCATAAATGTTTTAGTTTCAGGTTGCCTCAGTTAAGTTCTACAGTTATAATGTTTAGTTAGTCTCCAGTTTGGCTAAAGATTATATTTTGGTGTCTTTGTGTAAGAGATACTCCTCAGTTCAATAACCAGATCAATAGCCTCTGATGGCTTTTGGGGTTACTCGGGGCCTCTTTATAAAGCTTGCTTATGCACAAAACAGGGCTTGAAAGTGGCGTATTCCACCTCCCATGCAAAGGTTTTGGTTCATAAAAACAAACTTTGCGGGAGAATGTGCGCACTGGCAGTGGTGTGCGGTCAGGGGAGGCAGGGGAGGCAGTGCCTCCCCTAGGCTAACAAGAAAAAAAAATAAATATATGTTTTTATAAAAATATTTTTTTTCAGTTGTTCGTATACAATTTGTAATAATTAAAGAATAAAAAAGGAAATTGCTGATTTGTCAATAAGAGGGAGGCTAACAGAGGGGACGGACAGCGTTTCGCGCTGGCTTCATGCATGTAATGTGCATCGGAGGCAGAGCCCAGATCTGCCTCTTCGACCGTTTACTTGAAATCACAACGTTTTGCAGGTTCGCGCATGCGTACTAAGGTCTCACGCTGATTAACGTGGGCATCGATGAGGCACAGCGCTTCTCTGCCTCCGGAGGTTGTAATACCGCACCCTCTTTGAGGTCTCGCGATAGTTTGTTAGTGCAGACGTTGCTATAGAGGGATTATCAGTCTACGTCATCATAAAGCTGCGCACGCATCTTGACCGCAGAAGCAGCGTTTAGCTCCATTCATTCAGACGAGTTAGCATTTTAAACACTAAATTCAACCTGTTAGCAGCATCAAAATGTACGGTTGTTCTGTGGACAGCTGTCAAAAACAATACTACACAATCGAGGCAACTTCTGTCAAGTTTCGACCGTTACAGAGCAACCGGTGTTTCGGAGTTAATAGCGACCATGCTAACTAGTGACTTTCAGCCGACAGTAGCCGTGATTAAGAGCCGAGAGTCACCAGTTAACAGGGTCACACTTTACACTGATACACCAGCGCGTCTGCGTGTGTGTGATTAAATGTGTCTTCTTTATCCGACCTCAGTTAACCAGGTTTAACTGCAAACAAGCAATATTAACTGCTGATACAGATTTGACTTTGCTTATTTAATGAAAAAGTTGGTTTGGGGCTGAGGTTATGACCAAACATGGACTCAATACAGACAGTAAATAATGAGTGATCCTATAAATTATGATTAACAGAAACAGATTTTATGAACAAAGTAAAATTACGTAATATTATAAAATGATGAACCAGTCTATTAACCCTGAAATACACAACCATTAATATTCTGATTTGGTGCAGTTCTCTGGTCGTAGTTTTCTGGTTCTTTTATTATGAACTGAGTTTCAGACTCAGCAGTCTGTGGGCTCTTTTTGGTCTGGGAGGGTTTCTGATTTATTGACACATGTTTACTTCCTGGTCTGTCACAGTCTAGTAAGTGTCCATGGATAACGCAGTGTTTTTGGTGGTTAACTCCCCCACGTCGGTTGACAAACCATTATACTCTGCAGTGCTTCTGCACCCAAGTTGCGCGCGCTTCCGCCGTTGTTGACAAACAAATAATCCCTCTATAGTGATTCTTGCCTAGCTTGAACATTAACTCAGAAGAAACCAAACTTTAATCTTCTAAAAAAAAACACATTGAGATCACAAAACCCAATGCCAGAAATCCAACACAAAAGTTCCCTTTTCAGCAGAGAAACCAGAGGGATGGCTTCTTATTTTTTGAAACGTCCTCTTTCCATGCGCTTCCAAACTTTTGCGTCCTCTGCTTCGCTCCTCACCTGCCAAATGACTGATACTCGGCATCTATTGTCTCTAGAACTCGGCACACGCTGCTGATTTCACAAACTCCATTCACCCGCAGCAGCCGAGGAGCGGGCACTTACGGAGCGCGCCGTTGAGCAGCGTGCAGCCGAGTGCTGCAGAGCGCGCTTGGAGCAGAGGGGCAGGGGAGCATAATGACTGATTTTAGGAGGCACACACCCGCACTTCCAGACGGACGAACACAAGCCACCGCGCTGCGGCCGCCAGCCGTCTAATTTTGTCAGCTGCGAGGCCGTGATGTTCGTGATCGAGGTGGCTTGTGTTTGTCTGGCTGGAGGCGGCTCCTGACTGATATTTTCAGTGGTGCGCGCTGTGACCACTGGCCGTCTAGGTGTGCCGACTGTTTTTGAGCTTTCCCGGTTTTCTCTGATTGCCAGCACGCCTCTGCCCCTTTTATATCAGTTTTTCAATTTCATCTGGCGGGCCAGATAGTATTGGAGACGGGCCAGTTTTGGCCTGCGGGCCGTTAGTTGCCAAGCGCTGCTAGTGTATTTCTCCCATCTCCACTTGCACACAACACATACACAGCACAGACTGTCACCGCGTTAAAGGGGCAGGGCTGGCCAGTAACAATTTGTATTTGCAAATGTTAGCAGTGCACCGTATATATAACACACACATATAGAAATTTCAACTTTAGCTGGCTGCCTGCCTCCCTCGTCATGGACCTCACCGCACGTTACTGCGCACTGGTATGTCAACTTTGATGCTAGCATACTAACATTTTGGAGATGTGGGAAACTGACAGCACAGACGGTGAGGGGGTGAAGTGAAGCCAGATCTTCTCATAAATGTAATGTCATCACATATCAGACTTATAGACCTATGTCATCATAAACACCTGAGTCTGTGGTGTTTTAGACATGTTCACTTAGCTTGCTGCAATGCCTGAATGGGTAGCAAGGCACACATTACCGGATAGCTAAACACTTTGAACTTGACCATAGTATTGTTTGATAACTTCAATGATGTAGAGACGTGGAGTGAGTTTGAGAGAACACTTGAATGCTCATTTAATGAAGGTAGAAATATCAATCAACTCATCTCCATCATGTGAAACTGAAACCAAACCAAAATGTTTTCTTACTTAGTTATACCAAACTAACCAAGATACAAATGTACCAGTTACTCACAAATAATGCCTCTCCAAGGCTTACACAGGCGGATGTTGCTGGATAGGAAAGGAGGTCTCGACACTAGCCTATTCACCAAACAAAATGGCTTCTGCTCTGCGGTCAATATCGCGTTGTCCACTGAAGTAGTGTCGCGTGTCCGTAAATACCTCATTTTGGTCACCGTTGTTGTTGGCCGTCGCTCGGTGATGTCACGTCCGCTCGAGTTTCAACACGATCAAATCATATATCATATAATAGGATGTATAAGCTGACATTATGCTAACTGTATCCTTTTCACTCTTATCAAACACAAAACACTGCAGCTGATGCCCTGCAGCAGCATTATCTGTGAGTTTCCCTTCTAGGCGGAACTAATGACCTCAATGACTGTTTCCCACACGGACATAAATTGTTCCTCTGTAGTCAGGATGAAAATCTGTCTGTCACGGGTGCTGTCACACATGCACACACCGCTGATTGGCAGTTGCAGCACAGTCACACACAACATTGCCTGAAAAGATCAACT
Source organism: Scarus forsteni (assembly GCA_036419115.1). NCBI lineage: Eukaryota > Metazoa > Chordata > Actinopteri > Labriformes > Labridae > Scarus > Scarus forsteni. The sequence goes on from JAZDUH010000168.1 coordinate 355,373, forward strand.
TTTTTAACTTTGACATCGTGCAACGAGTGAGGTGATTGTCTTGTATACAGCAACCGCATCGCGGGAGGGTTAGCCCCGCCCCATCGCGGCTATACATTGACTTTGCATGGCAAGTGATCGCCGAGGTAGTACAAGTAGCATCCAGTCCAATCTCCCTAATCAATACAGATATAAAAATTATCAGTAAAGCCCTTAGAAAAGGTTATTCCATCTATTATTCACCCTGATCAAACCGGATTCATAAAAGGAAGACATTCATCCAATAATACACGCTGGTTAATTAATATAATGCAGTATTCATTATCACAGTCAACAGAAACATACATTGTCTCATTAGGCGCAGAGAAAGCCTTCGACAGGGAAAGCTGGGACTTCCTGTTTCCCGCACTGGAGAGGTTCGGTTTCGGACCATTATTTATTCACTGGATTAGGACTCTCTACACCTCACCCTCAGCCACAGTCATCACTAATGGGAAAACATCACAAAACTTTACATTGCACAGGGGGCCTAGGCAAGGGTGTCCACTCTCCCCCTCATTATTTAATATCTTTATTGAACCCCTAGCAGCAGCCATTTGCCAGAATAATAACATCATAGGTATCGAGACTCCAACATCTCATCACAAAATCAGTTTATATGCAGATGACATATTGTTGTATCAGAAATCCCAATCTAGGTCATTAAAAGAAACAGTTAATTTAATCAGATCATTCTCCCACAAATCAGACTACTGAATAATCTGGTCTAAATCAAGTATTCTTCCCATTAAAAACAGCAGTTGGGATGTGGCAGCCCACACATCACCTATTCCTATATGCACCAGTCACCTGACGTACTTGGGTATTCACATCTCCTCCAGGTTGTCAGAGCTGTTTAATCTAAATTTTACACCACTGTTGAAAACAATTACAGATGACCTCAAACGATGGATAAATTTGCCAATATCTCTCATAGGCAGAATAGCTACTGTTAAAATGTCAATATTACCAAAAATAAATGACCTATTTTCAATTATTCCAATTCAACCTACAATCACTTGGTTTAAATCTCTAGATTCCGTTATTTCAAAATACTACCGGAAAAATAAACCAGCAAGGATTAAATTATCCACACTACAGAAACCCAAACATCTCGGAGGCTTAGAAGCCCCACAATTCTTCCGCTACTTCTTAGCAAACCATCTGCAGTATATCATAAAATGGATACACAATAGTCAACAATGGAACACGTGGTTAGACATAGAAAAAACATTTTGTAATGAAATGAAAATTTCAGACCTACCGTTTTTAAATCAATCAGGTAAACTCCACCCATGTTTTAAAAGTCTAACTGTGCGTTCACACCAAAAGAGGCAAAAGCGGCCAAAGCGGCAACGACGCCGGAAGTTAATACATTTTCAATGAGAGCCCGGCGTCCTGAGCGGCCAAAGCGTCCTGAGCGGCTAAAGCGGCTAAAGCGGCTAAAGCGGCTAGAGCGTCAAAAGCGGCCCCAGATGAGAAGTTGAGCCTCGCTCAACTTTATGGTAATTAGCTATGACGCAGTTCAGCGGCAAACGGTGGCAACCAATCAGAGTAGAGATGCCCTTCGACTTAGCGGGCCCTAAAGGACAACTCATGTAACTTCGGTTCCTAGTTCCGGCGTCTCGAGTCCTGGATGACACGCTGCACAACAAAGCATTTTATCAGCAGAATTTGAAAACGAAGCGCCATTTAAAAAGAGCAAAAATGCGTCTGTTCTCTCTCTATTAGCGGAAGAATGCAGAAAAAATGGATAGGTCTGAGGGACCACTACAGGAAGGAGGAGAGAGAAAGACAGGAGGAGAAGTGGGTCTGCTGGAGGTGCGGGCCGTGTGTGGCAGTATGCCTCCGTGATGGGTTTTTTGGACCCATTCTTGGAGGAGTGTCCTTCCACCTCCAACCTTGATGAAGGTCCGGTGGAGGGCGAGGAGAGCAGGGAAGATGAGGGAGAGACAGAAGAGTATGTCACACACACACACGAACACACACTGTGCAAAAACGCGCTCCTTTCCACCACAAGATTTTAGTATATTCAACACTGTAAAAGTTTGATGTCGTGGATAAATCAATATTATCTCCTTTGTAAATTGCTTCCTGCCTGTCAATCCGCTCCTGACTGATTAGATGGTGATTTTACGTTATGTTCATGCTATATTTTAAGCTGAAGTTGAACAACAGCAAGCAGCTGCTGCTGAGAAGAAGTCCGCTGCACGGCTCCTTTAAATGACAAGCAAGATTTTACGTTGACGTCAGTCACGTGACGAGCGGCCAAAGCGGCTAAAATCTTTGGCCTCTTTGGCCGCTGTCGGCTTTCTCGGGCGTGCTTGCCGCTTTGGCCGCTTTTGCCTCTTTTGGTGTGAACGCACAGTAACCATATCAACAGCTCTGACAGCCTGGTGGAAATTCCACAAAATCACAAACACCTCTTTTGCAATGTCAGAATACACACCAATATGGAACAATCCAGGCATCAAAATCAACAAAAAAACAATTGACTTCCATGCATGGACCAGGAAGGGAATCACTCATTTTAGACACATTTTCATTAATAACACTATGCTGCCATTCTCTGATCTGGTCCAGGAGTTCAGCATTGGGGAAAACCATTTTCTTGAACACCTACAACTTAAATGTGCCATTAACTCTAAATTCAATATTACTTGTACAAACTTAGACTTACCCACCTCAACTTTGGACTTGATTAAAATCAACCCTACAAAAAAATCATTGTCCAAAATATATAAAATAATTGCTAACTGAGACAAATCAATATCACTACCATCAATAAAGTGGGAGCACGACCTGGCCCTCACCCAATGCTGACTCCTGGAACCAAATCTGTGAAAACACCTTTTCTATGAGCACTAACAGTAATATTCAACTAATCCAGTACAAAATCATCCACAGGGTTCACTTTACAGGGCACAGGATGTTTAAAATGGGTTTAGCACAATCTGACACTTCACCCACTGCTCCCAAAACACTCCATGCACTTACCTTCATGCCACCTGGAACTGCACACCTGTACAGCAATTATGGGTTGATATTATCACATCTCGCTCAAATATTCTGGGCTGCCCCATCCCTCTGTCCCCTTCACTGTGCCTGCTAGGGGATTTATCATCATTCAACCATAAAATGAAAATAAATAAACCTCTTCTCATAGCCCTAACCATCGCTAAGAAAACTATCCTCATGAACTGGAAATCAAAACAAGCATTAAACATTACACACTGGAAAAACCTCCTGGCCGACTACATATCAATGGAAAATCTAACTGAATCAAAAATGCATAAGATAGAAGACCAGGACTCTATTTGGCAACCCCTTCTAGCATATCTCTATTCATAAACAAATATCCCTTTCATGCAAGCTAGTACTGCCCCCCCTCTTGCCCTTTTCTCTCTCATCTACCCTTTGAAATTGCACAGTTTTGTGGGACCCAAGGAAGGTAAATATATTCAGGTGATGGTGGTGGGGGACGTCTTTCCACCTAGGTACCCAGATTTGACCCACTGCTATGTGGGGCCCACTGGCCAAGCGGCCTCCTCTGGCGTTATGGGGTGCTCTGTGTGGCCTGGTCCAGGGGGATTTGGCTCCCGGGGACTTGGGGGCTTCTGGCCTGCTGTGGAGGGGTAGGGGTTGCTCAGTACTGAGGGCGGGGCGGCTTGGGGCTGGGTGGATGGGTGGTTGGGGAGGACGGGTGTTGTCTGCAGGGGGCTGCCGCCCTGGACCCCTGGGTGTTGTACTTGCTTCTGTTGGGGGGGGGGGGGGTCTGTGCCCCCTTGGGTCCTCGGATGGTCCGTGGGCCTGGTAGCTGTGGGGACCGTGTGGTGGGTCTCGGGTGCCTTGGTGGCCCGGGAGGTGCTAGTGGCCGTGGTTTCCCTGGTCATGTGCAACTACTCAGGTATTCGGTGACCACCTCACATGCATGCGTGCACAGATACTCAAACTCCTTTCGAGACTAACTAATAGAAATGATTGATCTCGTCAAAAGATGCTGAGTCAGGCTCTATTACACATCCTCTCACATCCTGTGATGCATGCCACTCCATTTCTTATCCATGTGGGCCCATCCCCCCTACTATCAAGACCCCAAATTTCTGGTGTCCCTGGTTACTTACAGCCTGTACTTCCTGTATGGACTTAAATCAGCAGTGCCTGTTTGTCCTCCCTTTCATTTATCTTGTCTCATCCTGTCTGTCACTGTTTCCCCTTCTTTCACACTGTGGTGTGGCACGGCCCTCCCCTTCAGCTCATATCAGAGGTTTAATAAAGTTTGATTTGATGGAGTAGCCTACAGGGAGGGCTGGTGATGGTCACTGTAGCAGTGAATCATATTCTGTGACTGCTAGAAAAAAAATGCATTGGTCTTTTCAACACTGTCATCGGACACAGTGCTTAGCAGAAAAGATAATGCAGACAAGGGAAAAAAAAAAGACAGAAACAAGTAGCGTCCAGTGTGTATGCACCTTTAAGGGTGTGAGCATGCTACTGATCACACGACAAGCAATCATGTGACCTTTGAGATCCAATTAACGTAAGTTTTTGTAAATGAACCTAAAACAAGCAGTAATTCTCTGTGACAAAATGTACAGAACATTAAGCAATAAAACAAATTACATTACATTGCTAATTCATGCAATGTTCATATATCATACTTCATCTTCAAATGAAATAGAGCCATGGACAGCACTGATTGTTTAGTATTAGCAGTCTACAGTCTAACTGCTGAGTAAGCATATAAACAGTGCAGTGACACTTGTGCAGAATGTTGCACAAAGGATGCTCTTTCACTGCTGGAAGATCACACAGCCTGAGGATCAGGATAGAGAGATTTTTGTAAATCAGTAAATATAAATCAGCGCAGATGATAGTCTGCACTCACGTTGCTATAAGAGCTCTAAGTGAAAATGAAAAAATGTGTCTACAATCGATGTAGAAATTATTTGTTCCTCAACCATAATTTTGATCAATTTAGTGGCGTGGAGGCCTGGGTCAACACAGAAATCATTGATCCTGATCCACATCTTCTTTGGTTTTGGCAGACTAAAAGTGTCCAAAGTGTATCACTGCTCACTCTGACGCACAGCCGTGTTGAGAAAAGACTGCAGGCTGGCGATGCAAAAACATTCATGAGGTGCTTTGCATTAACCATTCATGGTAACATGTGGGTGTATAAAGGGTGGGATGTGAAAGTAAATCCACCTGTGCAACTTTCCAGGTGAACTGTGATTTCTAAAGGGAAATGTGCTTGCAAGTGTGGACATGCACGATTTATAAATCAGATTATTTTTGGCACACGACATTTTCAGCTTTCAGGCGCACATTCATGTTTAGTATGGATCTTATGCAATGTTTTATAAATGAGGCCCCAGACCTTTTCCTTGTGTGTATTTCTATTTATCATTAGATGTGTATTGTTGTGTTGGTTTTCATTATTTACAGGTCTGACCACAGTCTCTCCACATCTACTTAGGGGGTGTCTGGACTACATTGTGCAACCTCCAGAATATTTTTGATGTCTATTTATTAATTAAATGAATACATACTGTTGCCTTTTAAAGTCTAACTTTGTGAGTAAAACTAAAATTGTATTTCTATTTTCTACACACCTTCCTCTGGATTCATTTGTGCTCTTACCTGTGTTTACTTTAGAAAGAGAAACCTTCTGTTGAAGGGTCACAGCCTGATGAGGATATCTGTTAACATTCTTTGGGTGGGAGTCCCAGAGTTGTGCTGCTGGGTTTCATTTTAACAACAAAAGTCCCTCATCAGTCCTAAATAGGCTATAACTGGGCATGTCTTTGGGAAACCCTGGTCTGATAGGATCCCAGACAGCAGAAACATTTGATCCAGATCCATCTTGAGACTGGCACAGGTGGAATCAGGAGCAGGGGCGTAGCCTTCATTTCAGAAGTGAGGGGGACAGATTGTTCAGGAGCAGGATGATTATTATTAAATTATTTATTGGAAGATCCTCTCCCATTCAGTTGCACCAAACAATTGCAAACACCTGATGACTAGGGAAAGCGTGAAAGTGAGTATTTTATGATAGGCGCAAGAATGAAGAAAATGTCAAATAAGTTGACCTAAAGCTCTTTTCAACTCTCAAACCTTTAAAGTTGTATAATCCTACGGCTTCTCCAGACCCATTTACATTTGCCACAGCATGTGTCAGGTCACCACACTTTCCCCAGTGCCTTTCACCAGGTTTAGAGATGGGTATCGGTTCTTGTTAAGAATCAATGAGGAACAGTTCAATCCATGGATATCATAATCTTTTATGCTTAACGATTCCCCTGTCGATTTTTTACATTACAGTTATCAGTTTCCCAAGAAAAATCTGATTCAAGATCAGAAGCACTGTAAAACTAAACACACAAAATGTCAGGAGTTGTCAAAAGCTGTCGTTTGTTCGCTTTTCTATCTGCTGTTTGGCAATACATTGGGCTTTCTGATAAGTCCAGCTGAAGCTGAGGCTGCAGTGGACCAGACAGACCAACAAGATCCTCTGTTCTCCACAAAACAAAAGAACCAGTGTTACACAAATCACCAAATAAAGTCACAGTTGTGGTATATTTTAACAAGTTTAAAGTCATGTATGCACAACAGTAATCTGTGAGGTCCAGTAAGGTGTAACACTTGCTCTGATTGAGATGCTGTATTAATGGTAGCATCAGGAAATTAAGAAAGCGTTCAATAGACAAGTATTTCATAAAGCCCCCCAGCGTAGGATGAGTCATTAAAATTTTTTATTTGTTTCAGGAAAGTAAACAAACTCCAAAATACCATTAAAAGTCAGTGGAAAAACAGCTTTTGTGCTGTTTTGGGCTTGATATTTTCGTGCAGGTAGAAGATATGAAGCAAGAAATCTGGGAAGAACACACCATGATATACTTGGACTTCAGTGGGCCTATAACATTGCTTTTGTTCATCTAGCTCGAATCCTCCCTGTGGCATCTAGTCAGATTATCTGTCTCACTGTCCGTGCTCGCTCCTCACTGAAAGACATGCAGCGCTGTAGCGTACACTCCATGGTGCGTTCATGGCAACTCGGAAATATCAGCACCAACTTGTTGAAAATGAATTTAACGTTATCCAACTCAGAATTACAGGCAAAAAAAAGTGTCATCCAGACATTACAACAGCAGAGAAATATTCAGACTGCTTTAAAACTCTGGAGTTTCAGCTTAGTAGGAAACTCAATTTGAATAAAGTGGAAGCAGACACTGCTGTTAGGATGAAGAAGTTAGAACTACAGGCACTGACTTCAAAGTTCAGCTCATGTGTGGACTTAAATTCTGTTTGGTGTGAGTAAGAACATTCCTCTTGCCCCTGTGTTCAGAGAAGCAGAAGTTTAATCTTATTTCACACATTCATTCATTCAGTAGGGCAGTGTAGGCATTGGTGCACAGTTAGTTCCAGTACAGGAAAGTAAATTAACAAGGTGGACTTACCAAACCAAGCTGTGCTCCTGATCAAGGAGAAGGACGGGAAATGACAGACTACTGGTCAGTAAATATACAGTAGCTGTGTAACCAGGTGCACGGTTAACATTACAGATAAGTAAAAGAGAAAGGACAGACTGCTGGTCAGCAAATATACAGTAGCTGCATAGTAAAAAGCACGGTTAACCTTACCAACAAGTAAAAGAGAAATGACACAGAACGCATTTCAGGTGAGGATCCCCCTTCTCTGCTTATTTTGATGGTTTCTGGACTGTTTTTTGCTGTTTACTGTTTTGGGTTTTTTGATCCTCTGCTTCTTTGCTAAGGAGGATGAGAAGGGTAACAAAAACATTATTTTCTGGTAGTTGATGAGTTGCTAATGTGTAAGTGGGTGTCCTGTAGAAATTGTCTTTGACTCCAGTGATGACTGGGGCAGAGTTATCAGATAGTTCTTGGAAGTGCTCGGAAATACTTCTTCAGGAGCAGCAAGTCATCACTCTGACATATCTCCATTAGTGCATGATCATTGGACTTGTTTGTACGTGTGTGTGTATATTTCAACCTATGTAAGTAAAAGCATGTCTCAACAACAGAGTGTAAAGAACTGAATTTCCTGTGAGGGATTAATAAAAGTAAAAATGTCTTCTTCTAGTCATTCCAGTGGATTTTAGGACGCACATATTAGAGTTGGCACGTGAGCAACCCTGGTCTGGACGCCTCTGGGTCACCAAAATGTACATTTTTGTCCTAATAAGTAAACTTAATAAAATGAACTTCATGTTCACTACTTTCTCTCTCGCCTCTCCTGCCGTCTGCTGGCCTCTGATCATCTTCAGATTGACTGAACCCTCTGATCATCTCCAGATCATTAACATGCTCTCTTACCTTCTGAAAAGTCCTTCTTCTTCTCTTAAATGTCCAAATAATTCAAGAAATAAAAGTGTCACTCAGAACAAACTTCAGCTCAGAGAAAAAACAACTGCGCCACAGCAGCAGGAAATAAAAGTGGAAATACCTGTCCAACAGGTAATGCCGTCACAGTCAGGGGCATCACTGGAGACTCACAGGAAGAGAGCAAATGCAGCATATTATCACAAAATTTCACAACCAGCCAGCAAAACTAAGAAATTATTTAGTATTACTGTTTCAGTCTTTTTTTAAATACAGAACAACAACTGGAGCCTATCCCAGCAGTCATTGAGCGAGAGGTGGGGTACACCCTGAACCGGTCGCCAGTCAATCGCAGGGCAACATAGAGTCACCAAATCACCTAATGAGCATGTCTGTGGGAGGAAGCCAGAGTACCAGGAGATAACCCACGTATGCACGGGAAAGACATGCAAGATTCACACAGAAAGGCCCCTGTCTGACCCAGGAATCAAACCAGAAACCTTCATGCTATGAGGCACGTACACCACCTGCTTTACCATCGTGCCTCCCCAGTAAGAGTATCTTTACAACATTAACAATAAAAATACTTAATACATCTTCAGACTAAATTGGAACATTCTTAAAGGTGCTATGAGGAGAATTTATCGCCAGCGTAATGCTGCGTTCCTGTAACCTCGGAAATGGGAGTGACATCATCTCCGACTTATCGGGTTCCAGTTGAAGTCAGAAAAAAAATATGCTGATCTACCAGGCTATTGTTAGCTGTTGTCAGCACGCCCTGTGTTGTTGTATGAAGAATGTATGGCAGCATTTTTGTAAATATAAATCAAACAATACTATGTATACAGCTGATCTAGAGCGACACACCCCAGTCAGAAGTGCAAATAAATGGATTATTACAGGAGCTAAATAACTGTTCACACTGGGGACATCCATCTTAGATTGACACCTCGGGGTGGCGAGGTTTCACCGAGTTCCCAGTAGGAAATTCAGACTTCGGGAGACGTTCCAGTTTTAGTTTCCCCCTCGGAGCTCAAAATTCCTACTTCTGACTACAACTTGAACGCACCGGAGACGTGAAGCCAAATGTGTTTGTTGTGATGCTAATGAATGCAGCATAGATCTTTGTCGGAACTCTGCATTGTTTTACAAGTTATTCTTCAACGACTTGCAGGATGCAAAGTGACGAGGTAATGTATCTGCTTCTAGTTACGTAGCGGTAGTTTTTGATGTATGACGACAAGCAATGAGGGGGAAAGTTATTATCGTAGTTGTAGCCGGCTATATATCGCTACTTACAGCCCAGCGCTCTCAGACGTGTAATATAAATAATAAAGTAATATAAATTTGCTCTATTTTTAATTGTCTGGTTCCCCGAAGTTGAGTATCCAGGCCAGTCTAGCCCTGACCGACCCGACCAGGAGGCTAAAGAATAGCATTTATAGATAACCTATTTAGATGCTATAAAACTCATCGATACTCATCGATAAGTGCGTATTTCGATCAGGCATACGTCTAAAAGTGAGACTTTTTTGTAATTACTTAAAAACTCCTCACAGTCTCTTTAAGCTCATAGCAGTATACTCTTAAGCTTACTTTAGGAGGCCTTTTTAAGTTTGCAAAAGTATTTATTTATTTATTTATTTATTTGTCCCTTACATGCAAGCTGACAACAAAATCCATACACAGGTGCATGGACGTAATTTTGGGGGGGGGGGGGGGACACGGGGGACATGTCCCCCCCACTTTTTCAAAAGCCCATTTCAGTCCCCTGCAGGTTTAACCGTCTGAAAGCAGTGTGACGTTCTGCTATAGCCGAATACACGTCTAGCACTAGGACCCAACGGCCGCTCAAGCCGAAGACTTCCCTCAGTCTGGACCGCCCACAAGCAAGTACTAACGGCTGCGACCTGCGGGAAGGCGGGGCTAGATGTCCAGCCCCGCCCACATCCATTACGCCATTGTGATTTGTTCAGGGACAGTCCAGCCCCGCCCACATCCACTACGCTCAGTGGACAGTCGGGATTTCAGAAACTCGATTGAAACAGCGTTCTATTTGACTGACGGCTGACTTAGAAATAATAAACATTCAATGAACATGAATGAACACGAAAACTGTTTGTTCTTGGCAGCGATACATTGTGTTTTTGCAAATAATAAATAGGTTTTCACCGTTTATAACACTAACGGAAACCCATAAGGAGAATGGTCTAGCAGAATGCTAAGGAGTGGAGAAGTGACTGATTGTCATTTTATTAATCAATTACTCACAATCATGTAGTACGGAAACGTAGTACTGTCACCCTCTATAAATAGAAAATGATTAGTAACACGTTATAACGCGTTATGTTTATTGTTAGAACAATATATTTTCACATTATAACGTGATAATCTTTATTGTTAGAACCTGAAACGTTTCATGTTATAACGTGATAGTTTGCTATATTGTAAAACGTGATAATTTATATTGTATAAACGTGATAATTTTATTATAATGTGATAATATTGTATTAAATTATGACGTTTTTACAATATAATAATCACTTTTATACAATATAATTATCACGTTTATATAATATAAATTATCACGTTTTTACAATACAACAAACTATCATGTTATAATGTGAAAATATATTGTTCTAACAATAAACATAACACGTTATAACATGTTACTAATCAATTTTTATTTATATAGGGTGACAGTAATACGCTTCTGTAATGTAGGCTACATCAACACATTTTTAAATAATCAGTAAAAGATCACATTATATAATTCACTTATCTTCCAGTGATGTATCAGACTGAAAAAAAGTTTTTACCACTATTTAGCCAACATCAATTTATTAATATTAACCTCTGTTTAAACTGTTTTTGTATTATTTTTGTATTATTAACCTCTGTTCAAACTGTATTTGTATTTTATTTATTCAAATTGTTACCAACAGAACTTACCTTTGCCAACCTCCTGACCAGCCCTCTCTCTACAATTACTTTTCTATAGAGGGCATCCAGTACACCACCATCTTTTGTACTATTTTATTTTTATTATATCTGACCTAATATCAGAATGTGTGAACAAGTGTTTGTGATAGCAAATAACGGAAACCAAAGGAAAAACTGTTCAAATATTTAGCAACAATGAACAGACTCTTCTGATCAAATTATGGAAGCAATAGCAGGTCAGGCTAAACATGATACTATGGGTGCAGCCTCCAAGCAGACCAAGCCATTTCCCTACAACAAAAATGTACAATTATTATCTTTTCATCCTCCAGTTAAGAAGGGAAGACGTCCACCACTGGCGTTTTTTTTTTTTTTTTGATCCATCAAGATGTTATGAAGTGGATGATCCTGGTGGTTGTTCTGAACGGCCTCTCACATCTTCTGTGTACATGTCTCCACAACCAAGTAGTTTAACCAAGCTGCCTTGCATCTTTGTGTATGATGCAGCCTCCCCAACAGACTGCAGCATAAAACAACACACAGACTGATAAATCATCTACTACAGATGTTTCAACAATTTATTCAAACAAAATAATACAAAACATGAACATTTGACTGAAATTCTTCTTCTTCGCTGTCCACTCCGAAAAGGAAAGCATAACATGTCAATAAATTTGGAAACAAACGTAGAATTTTGGTCAATGGTAACTACAGTTATTATTTGGTCATGAACACATTTACTCAGTCTGGAAGAACTAGAGCAAAGATAAGTATTTGTTGAGTACTTGTTGAATATAACTGATAACTTGTAGTCATTTTGTTTTCAAAGTAAAAAAAGTAGAATTAAGTAGTAGTATTATTAATAGTTTATTTTAAAAGGAAGAATAGTGCACTAGCAGCTGCAGTATGATGACAGTAATGGTAAAGGTACTAAATAAATATATTACAGTAAATAAAATAAAAATAAATTATTGAAGAGTAATAAAAATAAACATAGGGTGGAATATTAACAAACAGAGGAGGAACAACAACATCATTAGAGGCAGGTGATGTTATAGGGGCAGGGAGGGGTTGCCATTGTTGTAATGGTAATAGTAGTAACAACAACAGTAATATTATTATTTTTGTTATTATTATTATTGTGCCGGAGAACCCATGTATGCATGGGGAAGAAACATGCAAGATTCACACAAGGCCTTTATCCAGCAGGGAATCAAACCAGAAACCTTCATGCTGTGAGGCACGCACGTACACTACCTGCTTCACCATCGTGCCTCCACAGTAAGAGTATCTTTACAACATTAACAATAAAAATGCTTAATACATCTTCAGACTAAATTGGAACATGCTTAAGCTCATAGCAGTATACTCTTAAGTTTACTTTAGGGAGGCCTTTTTAAGTTTGCAAAAGTATTTATTTATTTATTTATGTATTTATTTGTCCCTTACATGCAAGCTGACAACAAAATCCATACACAGGTGCATGGACGTAATTTTAGGGGGGCACGGGGACATGTCCCCCCACTTTTCAAAAGCCCATTTCAGTCCCCTGCAGGTTTAACTGTCCTGAAAACTGTGTGATGTTCTGCTATAGCCGAATACGTCTAGCACTAGGACAACGGCCGCCTCAAGCCTAAGACTTCCCTCAGTCTGGACCGCCCACAAGCTCTGTGATTGGCTCTGGCGCTCCCTGTGTGATTATCCCTGCTGTCAGTCACTCCATCACCCGCCGGTTCATGTTTGCTCATCAGACTCTGAGCACAGCGTTTGGATGTATTATGAGAAAAAAAAAAAGATAAAAATTATAAAATAATACATCCTTGGCACAGCGCCGTTCGAAGAGTTTTTAGGAGGGTGGCGTTCATTCTGCGTCGTTCACGTCATGTGATATATCAGAGATTCAATTAGCTTACACTGACGTTTGAATCCGCGTGACTTTTTGTTTGGTAATTAGGCGCAGCCAAGATGTTAAAAAAAAAAAAAAAGTAAAGTCCACAAAAGAGACTTCATTAGAAGTCAGAGTGTAAGCATCACCCCAGCCTGTAACACCTTCACTGGCTCCCAGTCCACTTCAAAATCCTCCTCTAATACAACTTCTCAAAAATTTTGTAAACTTTCTTCTTCTTCTTTTTTCTTCCTCTCCTCCTCCTCTCTCCTCCTCCTTCTTCTGCTCCTCTTTGTTTCATCTCCTCCTTTCTTCCCACTGTTCTCCTTTCTCCAACTCCTCCTCCTTCCTTCTTCTCCACCTCCTTCTTATTATTGTTCTCCTTTGTTCTCCTTCTCTTCCTCCTTTCCTCTCCTCCTCTTCCCTCCTTTTCCTCTAATTCAGATTTTATTATTATTATTAACCTTGACAGCTGTAGAGCCTCAACAATGCAATTTTTTATATTTTTTAAAAAGTTTTCATTTAATGCTAAAGTGACACACTTTTGATAGTTATTTTCGTAAAATATTTCTTTTTTTAAACAGCAGCAACAGTGAAAAAAAAAATTAAATGTAATTTTACTAGAGCTGTAAGATGATTGAAAAAAATTAATTACCGGATTTATAATTATTTAATCTAATTAATCACATTTTAATCTCATATCTGCTTAAAGTACCCAAATAAAGAATTTGAATTCTAGGATATTATAAAATTGTAGTGCAGGACTAATCAAATGAATACACTAAGAAGTGAAGATTTGTAAATCCACATTTTTATTGGTGACTAAATAAAACCAAAGTCAGGGCAACTTGTCCAGAAAATTCTAAGCTCAATCAGGCAACTCAAATTACACTTTAAGTGTGTTTCATAAATCAAATTCAAAATAAGAAAAAGGTCGAGGACATCCAGCAAAACAATTAGGCCTGATGCATTATTAAAGAATGTAGTACAAATATAGATAAATAAATTCAAAAATAAAATAAGACTAAGTCCTAAATAGGCCATTCCTGTTGTCACCTGGGCTTTGTTTGGTTTGACTAGAGACGCATGTGTGAAGTGACATGTGCCACTGCCATGTACGGGTCCTCCAGCTGGACAATATTAAAATGTTTGTGTGCTATCATTAATCTTGCCATTAATTTTTATAACATATCAATTTGCGGTGTAATTAATTAATCTAATTAAAGTGACAGCCCTAAATTTTATACAACCATGTAGATTTGTTTCCGTAGACTATAACTGTACCATCAAAATCGGTACAGGCCGCCCCCCCCCCCCCCGCCACATACACAGTCATGCAAAAATATGCACTCACATCAGTGTTCAACCACATGTCCCCCCCACCTTTGAAATCAAAAATTCGTCCATACACAGGTGCACATTACATCCTCAGACAACCACATTCATGATGGGAAAGGAGCAATAAGAAGAGAAATATCTCTTATATTTGTCTGTCCCTAATTGAACAATTAAAAACCAGAAGAAAGAAAAGGTGGTCAGACATCACATACAGTTGATTTTCAGTAACCTACACCAACCAGTCCTTCATTATAAAAACAAAAACAAGCAATAAAATGTAAGTACAATAAAATAAAGAACTGATAAATATACAAATTTACAGCAAAAAACAATTGATGCTTAACATCCAGTTTAAGTTTCAAGTGTGTATTGACACATTTTTTTGCATTTGTACATTTTTTTTAATTGATAAGTATCTGTACAACCCTTACATCCTGTAATTGGGAATTCCATATTCTTACTACTGCTGAAGTACACATTTTTAAAATAGTTCGAGCAACGTGGTGCTTAAAATCAAACTTTCTTCTAGGATTTTGATCTTCTGAAGTAAACACAAACAGCTTTTGTAGGTTTTCTGTTAAAACTCGGTTTCTGTCTTTGAACATAAACAGTAATGTCTGGAGTTCTATTATCACAGAAAGCTTCAACAATACTGATTTAATAAATAAACTATTTAGCTCTCTAAATTGACTTTGAGAATGATTCTGATTGCTCTTTTCTGCAATAAAAACAAAGGCTTTATATTAGTCATATATGTATTACCCCACACTTCTGCAGAATAACTCAGATAAGGCAGTATAACTGAACAGTACAACATTCTCATTATTTGCAATCTAAAACATCCTTGACTTTTTCAAAATAAAAGTTTTCTCTAAGAACTTTATTTTAACATGTGATGCATGTGATTTCCATTTCATGTCCTCATCCATTATGATTCCCAGAAACCTAAACTCAGATACCTGCTTAATATTAACTCCATCCAAGTATAATGAAACTTTGACTTTACTTCTTTTAGAAAAAAAAACATAAACTTAGTTTTTTATCAGATTTAACAACAGCTTATTTACATCAAACCATATTTTAAGTTTCACCATTTCACTTTTAATACATTCAGATAATGTTTTTAAATTATGTCCTGAACAAAAGAAATTTGTGTCATCTGTAAACAAACAAACAAAAAAAAAACGTAACCCCTCAGAAATGTCCCAAATGTCATTAATATAAAAAATAAAAAGTTTTGGCCCCAAAACTGAACCTTGTGGGACTCCACACTCAATCCTCAAACATTCAGATGTAGTACCAGCAAACTGGACATATTGTTGTTGATTATGTAAATAGATAGTTAACCAGTTTAGATCAACTCCTCTCACACTGTATGTATTCAGTTTAACAATTAAAATTAAGTGATCTAATGTAATGAATGCCTTCTTAAGTCAATGAATACTCCAATAGTGTATTTCCCTCTGTCAATTGCAGTTGTGATTTCTTCCATTATTTCAAATATTGCCAGATTGGTAGACCTATTTGTCCTAAAACCATATTGACTTTCAAGTAATATCTTTTTTTTTTTTTTATGTCTATTCCATCACTATCAGTTGATGTCTTATTTTTTATTGGAACTATCACAGAAATAATTTGATTTTCTTAAACTTCATTCAGAAACATTGACTGTGACACCTTATTTCCTCCTTCCCAGACACTTTCTGCTTGACCAGGATTTTTTATAATCTCATTTACCAAATTAGGCCCAACATTTACAAAAAAAAAGAATTAAATTAATTTACCACTTCAGTCATGTTTTTAATCACCTTATGGTCCTTGATGAAATGGTTAGGTAGGTCTGTTGTTCTGAATTTGTTACCTATTACACTGTTTAGAATATTCCATGTACCCTTAATGTTTTTATTTTCTTGTGAAACTGTATTGTAATATTTCTTTGTTGCCTGCTTCAATATATTGGTTAATTTATTTTTGTTTACCTTGTACTTTCTTTCAGCCATGTCTGTTCTAGATTTTATGAACTCTATATACAGTTTATTTTTCTTTTTACATGCTTTTTGTAAGGTCTTTGTTATCCAAGGTGTTTTGTCATAATTCATTTTATGCTTACTTACAACTATTGGACAGTGTGTATCATAAAGAGCTTAATAATTTGAGGAAGAATCATATGCAGTTTTTACTTGAACTGTGTAAACTCCATTTCACTCCTGTTTTAAAAGATCATTTCTGAAAGCATCTGTTCAGTCACTTGTCCTCAACCTTTTAGATCTGCAACATTTCTCTGTCTTCTTTAGCTGTAATTTAAAATTAAATGTTGCAAATACAGGTAGATGGTCACTTAAATCATTATCACTATTGTGAAGAATAATTTGACCTTTGTACATATTTTATGTATTCAACTTTTGTACATATTGTATATAATCTTTTCATGTATTTGTCTCTTTATAACCCTGTTCCAATCCTGTCATATAATCATGCTTGTAATCATTGTCTAGCTTTTGCATACTTCTGACACAAACACACACATACCTTACATACTGATTCACTACTGATAATGTGACCTCTGTACGTAACCTCGTATGGAGGCTGTCTCTCGGCCTTTATCAAGTTTGAGGGACATCCTCCATACCAGCTCAGTCTGGCTCGTTCCAAGACAGTGATGTACCGAGGTCACTACATACACACACCTTTCTTGTCACTCTTATAGAAGAGAGAAAACATAACACATCCTCAGTACAACATCCAGCTTCCTGTTGAAATGTTGTTAACGTGCTACAAAGTAAATCCCATCTTTTTGCCTTCAGTTGTGTCTTCGTCATTTTTATTTTGAGTTATGTCAGAGGTTTTTGGTACGAACTGTGAAAGTTATACTGAGCTTTTAGAATTGCAAAGGGACAAAATCGTGACATAAATTGGATCTTCGAGTCGCTCCTCACAGCTGTGACCCTGGGAGAGGGGGAGGCCATCGTGAAAGTCCATGCACAGCCTGGGAAAAGATTTCCAGCATTGAACAGCCCGTCTTGAGGGTTCGGTGGTCTCCGCACTTGACTGGGGCCCGGTGACGAGGATCCACTCAAGACACAGCTGGCTGCACACTGGTGAGCATTAGGGATGGGAATCGAAAACCAATTTCAGTTGAGAATCGTTAACAGCTCCATCAAAGAATCGATATCATTAATCTTTTTGCTTATCAATTCCCTTATCAGTTCCTTCCACTGACAGGGATCAGAAGCATCAGAATTGTAGCTTGATTTTTATTGCACCTACTACACAACCTTAAGTGAGTGGAAACACCAGCAACTTGCAGAAGCAGTTATCTATGCTGTGACGTGTTTGACATTGTTGACACTGAAAATCAGACCAACATTTGCCCACTCACAAAAATCTGCAGGAATCGATAAGGGAATCGTTATAGAATTGGATCGATTAGCAGGATTGTTAACAGCATCGGTATTGATAAAATCTTATCAATTCCCATCCCTAGTGAGCATAGATCTTTTGTTTACCCTTTACTATCTAAAGAGTAGTATAGGAAGGAAGCCTCAGAGCGGATTTACCACCCGCTGTTTATGGTATAGGAGATCTCTGAGCGGCCTTACACACCGCTGGTTGTCAGTGTAGGATGATTCAGGGCAGATTTGTAACCTGCTAATGCCTTACACTAGGAGTTTAGGATGAACCAGAGGTAGTGTGTACAGCTATCTAATTGTCCCTAAACTAGGATACCGCTCCTAAATGACTTTAACTGCGATAGAAGGCAGTCTCAGGAGTGAAGACAATTGTGTGACAATTGTATAATGTGTGTGTGTGACACTATTGGCTGCAGTTGTTCTTGGTTCTAAATTGAGAGGCTGTGTGCGTGTGAGTGACACTGGTCAAATAGAGAAGCTGCAGAAAAAGACGGCTACATCCGCTGTGAATTAGTCACAGTAGAAGCCTGATGTAGTGGACGATCTTTTTTTGATGGTGGCTGATCTATATTGATTAGTGTATGATATACACTGTAAAATGGGGAAGAGAAACAATAAACCAAGTAAACAGTAAACTGAGTAAAAGATAGAATAAGGACTATGAATTTGATGTAAAACAGTTAAAGAAGCCAATAAGAAAAGAAAAAATAACTATGACCTGTAACAGCTTGAGGTCAGGTCATTGCCAAAAATGGTGACTTTCCAAGTTAAAAGTAAAAAAGTTGAATTCAGTTTTCACAAAATTAAGTTAATGGGAGGTATTTATAAGCACATTGATTATGTTACCAACAATAATAGACAACTAGAACATTTGCTTTGTTTTTTTTCTTCAAAAAGACATATTTAGTTTTCTGTCATTAATGTAACCACACTTTAGGTTATCATTACAAAATTCATATATGTATACTTTTGATAAAGGATAAAATATGCTGATAAAATTACTGCCATTCACTATGGATGAAGTTAAGCAATAATATATTTGGATAAGAGCTAAATTGAAAAGACATAATTGATAAAATCTTAAATAATGTCTAATGATATATGACCCTGGGGCTTCTCTTACATATTCTTGACATTTAAAAAATAAGGTCTGTGATACCAGTAACACCAGTGATGTTGATGTTTGATTGTTAAATTGCCACTTCAGTTTTAGCTTTATTCATATATTAAACCAAGTGATTTTACATAATTGACCAATTATCATATATATGTATATACATATGTATATAAAAATGAGGAAATACTGTAACACTGTCCAATAGAATTGAATCATGGCAGTGGGACAAGTGTTCTTTTAGATACAAAGGAATTAATGCTGAACTAGGAAAATAATAATAATAATACAATTGCTACCCTAAATACACTGAAATTATCTTCATTTAAAATGGTATCTAATTACATAATTTTAGTTTAATCTGGATGATAATTTTTTAAGGAGACAAAGTTTTGTTATATTTATTATTACTATTATTTTATTTATAAGAATATATCTATATATTGTGCGTCTGGAATATGCAGGGACATGTTTGTCACAGTACTTTGAGAATGACCCAGTCACAGGCAGCAGTGAATGCTGAAAAGAAAGAGGAGCGCAGCAATATAAAGCAAAAAGATATGTTAGAACAACAAAAACTGAAACAATTAGAATATGATATGATGACATGACGTTTGTTTAAACAAGATAAGGGTGTAACGGAGCAAGCTCTAACACCTAAAGACAAAGAAAACCAGATTCAAGAGACCAGATATCAGAAGAGGTCCCTGAAACAGAGGAACCCCTCCATCTGTCTCGTTCTCATTCTAAGACTTAAAAAGAATTCTCTTTAAAGTTAGAGGTACTTTAATGTTAAATTCTTAAGTGAGCTCTAATTGCTCCTCAACAAATCATCAAAATCAATTTAGCTATGATTTTAGGTTCAAAATAGGTTAGCGCAACCATGGACAATACACCCATCATGAGTTTTTCAAAAATAAAGCTCTCTTGTGAAAAGTGAACTCCTGTGAAAAGAAAATTTATATTTTTTTCAGTTCAGATATGTATATAAAAACAGCCCTATGAGAAATTCATAGTATAGTTCATAGAAAGTGGTAAGTTCCTAGCATTAAAATTCATGGAGAAGTACAGACTACTTTATCCAGAAAGACCTCTGGTTAGTTAGTAAAAGAATCGGAATTGAGAATCGTTAGGAGCCGGAATCGATCAAATTCAAACGATGCCCAACCCTACTCACACCAAAAAATTCCACTTTGCAACTTATCTTAAAAAATTTGCATAATTAAAGTTTACCCCTTTCAATAGTTACAATGACACTAATAAACCACCTGGGGTCATGTGTGCTGATTTCTTTAATGTTGTAGATGTTATGGGTTCACATCCACAAACTGATTTTGTATTACTATTTGTCTTTACCTACAATTTATTATATCAATAATAATCTGTTCAAATAAATGAAAATGGGAATGTGAAGAATAATTTGACCTTTGTACATATTTAATGTATTTAACTTTTGTACATATTGTATATAATCTTTTCATGTATTTGTTTCTTTATAACCCTGTTCCAATCCTGTCATATAATCATGCTTTTAATCATTGTCTAACTTTTGCATACTTCTGACACAGACACACACACATACCTTACATACTGATTCACTACTGATAATGTGACCTCCGTACGTAACCTCGTATGGAGGCTGTCTCTTGGCCTTTATCAAGTTTGACAACATCCAGCTTCCTGTTGTAATGTTGTTACTCAACGCGCTGTGTAGTAAATCCCATCTGATTGCCTTCAGTTGTGTCTTCATCATTTTTATTTTGAGTTATGTCAGGGTTTTTTTTGGTACGAACTGTGAAAGTTATACTGAGCTTTTAGAATTGCAAAGGGACAAAATCCTGACAACTATTAATACTATTCTCAAGTACATAATTAAAAATGTTATTAATGTTGCACTGAACAAAGTTACTCTACTGGGCTTTGTGATCAATGGGTGTAGCCCTCTGCTGTATAATGGGTCCAGAAAGTCTGAAGATTGTCTATGGGTAGATACCTTAAAAAGATCGATTTAAAAGTCAACACAAAGTATCAGTGACTTTTTTACATTTAAATCTTTCATTAATTCATTTAATGTCTCATTACAGACTTTTATATTTGATCCTGGTTTCCTGTAAACAAATGCAACAACCATGTTTCTCCTTTCTAATTTTATTTCCACAGTGATAGACTCCATTATATCATCTGTTAAGCATTCCACTGGTCTACATATGAAATTACTTTCAATATAAAGAGACACACCCCCTCCATTCTGATTAGCTTTATTAATTACATATACATCATATCCATTAATATGCAAATCAATGTCCTTCTCTTCATTTATCCATGTCTCAGATAGAGCGATCAGTTTAATTTATTTTTTAAAAGTGTATCTGTCATTTAACAGAGGTATTCTACACGCTGTCATTTTCTTAAGAGTAAGATTGTCATGGTTCTGTCTGTTTTTGGTTATTTTGTTTTATTATGAACATTGTTCCTTGGTTTAACCTCTTCTTTATTGATTCTGTTCTTCCTAGTTGAGTTACTGGTTTTGTGTCTTGTCTCATGTTTCCTGTTTTATTTTGAAATCCCCGTGTTCCTCGTGGTGTTTCCTGCCCTCCCTTCTGTGTCTCCCTGATGATGATTCCCTTCACCTGTGTGCTGGTCTCACCTGTGCTTGATGATTCACCTGTGTATTTAGTCTCTGTGTTCCCTCTGTGTTGGGTCATTGTTCGTCTTCCCTACCGTCTACCATGTGTTCTTCGGCGTTCTTCCGTGTCTCCTGTGCTTCCTGTGATCTTTCGTGAGTTTTACATTGTTGTTGAGGATTTGGTCTTTTGATTTACACTTTGTTTTTTAGGTTTTGGTCCCTGTTGTTAGTTAATAAAGGGTTTTTGGTTTTCTGCATTTGGGTCCCACACTTTTGTTTTTTGTTAGCTTTTTTTTATTTTTTTTAATCGTGACAAAGATTTTTACTGAAAACCGATTTTTGTGAGAAATCTCAACAGAAGAAAAAGAAAAGAGATAAACAGGCTTAAGGAGCTCTGAAGAAAAAAAAAATCATTTTGGTGTCACATGTTCAATATTTGACTTCCCCTGAAGTTTGTGTTCTTCTGCAGACCTTGGCTGCAGTAAAAGGTTTATTTGAGTTCCTGTTTCCTTCCTATCATCTCTAACCACTCTGACCCTTCTCCTCTGACCTCTGGCTTTAACACTGTATTTTCAGCTGCTCACTGAATATTTTCTCTTTTCAGACCACTCTCATTATTTATAAAAATGGTTGTGGGTGAAAATCCAAGAAGATCAACAGTTTCTGACAGACCAGCTATGATGAAAATCACTTTAATCACTTCTCTTCTCCATTTTGATGCTCAGTTTGAACTTCATCATGTCATCTTTACTGAGTCTACATGTCTAAATGCATTGAGTTGCTGTTATGTGATTAGGTGATTGCAGTTAGCAGACAGTTCTGAATGGATATAATTTGAATAAACAACCTGAAATAACTGATTAAATGGTAATTAATAAATGGTTAAAATGATATATAAAACAGCTAACATAAACAATAAAATAGCTAAAATAAATTCTAAAATTTTAAATTGGGTACAATAAATATAAAACAGTCAAAATAAATTATAAAATGGCTTAAAAAAATAAACATCTTAAGTTAATTTTAAATGGCTAATCTTATGAATTATAAATATAGGTAAAATGGCTAAAATAAATGATCAGACACCTGAAATAAATCATAAAATGAGCAAAAATAACTTCATAAACAAGAAGGAACCATGCACCCCCAATCAACACACACACTGTTAACACTGAATCCATCTCATCAGTCCATCATGGATAGAAATTAAAATTTAATTAATTATAAAACAGCTAAAATAAAACATAATGGCTAATTAAAACCTCCAACTGCGTAAAAATAAACTATGAAGCAACTAAAATAAATTTTAAAACAGTTACAATAAGTGATCCAAAAGCTAAAATAAATTATAAAAAGTCTGGATTGTAAACCAGCTAGAATAAATGATGAAACTTCTAAAATACATGATGAAAGGGCTTAAAATAAATTTCAAAAGAATAAAATAGCATATCTAATGGCCAAATTAACTCTGTCAGTATCTCACTGATCCCTTAAAGTCTGTTTTCACCTGGGATGATGATTTCAGCAGCTCTGACTGTGGTGACTGCTGTGGGATAAAAACTTTTCTTAAATCTGTTGCTCCTTGTTTGGACTGATCTGTACCTTCTACCTGAGGACAGCAGCTCAAACAGAGTGTGTCGGGCTGTGAAGAGTCCTTCAGGAGGTCCTGAACTTTTTAAGAATCATGTCCAACATGATACATCCCTATCTGCTCTGGATTGTTTGTTTTTGTTTGTTTTTCCTCTTTTTTTGTCCCCTGATGTTTTTGTTTTTGGATTGTTGTATAAATACTAAACATACAGGGGTACTTAATGTTTTGGCTACTTATTCTGTGGCTCTTTCACGCACTCCCTGTAAATAATTAGTTATAGCTACACCATATTCAATTATATAAACTGTTAAATATAAAGAGCATCAATAAAATAATTTTCCATCAATGACTTAAACAGTTGAATATAATGAGTCACTACAGAGTTTCATATTTTATGTTCTTCTGATTTTAAACTCAAATGTTTTTATTTAACCTTCAAACTTTGTTCAGTCTTTTTCTCATCTGTTGTCCTGTTCAGTTTTATTATTTAGATTTTTTCATGTTTAATGTAAATAAAAATTAACATGATTCTGAAGATGATTATTGTTGAAATGTATTTCTTTATTCTGATTGTAATTTTGAATATAATGTAAATAAACATATTCATCACTGTAATACACATAATTTTAAGTGTAATAAATATGTATTGATCAGTTTGATAAAAATATTTATTAGTGTAGTTATGTGGGACCTTGATTGTCTCTCGGTTTCTATAAAAATCTATAAATTGATAAAACAGTTGAAAATAAAGATCAAACTAAATATTAAAACATTTTTAAAAGCAGTGTAATAAATATAGCTGAGTAAAAAATATATCTATTACTTTGATACATTTATTTTTCTAACTGATTTATATAATTATGAGGTTTCTGGAAAAAAATAATCCTTCAACAGTTAAATATTTTAACTGATCGATACATTTGTCATAATGATATGTATATAATTCAGTTTATGACATATTTTATCAGATTAATAAATATATATCAGTGTGTTCAACTGTTTAAAAATATTAAATATCTTTATTTCAGTTTATATTTTATCGGTTCATAAAAAGATGAAAAGGTTAAGAAACATATTTATCAATTTAATAGGTAATTTATCTATGCATAATATATTTATCAGTTTAATAAATGGGTTTTCACAGTTTAGTAACATCTTCATTTATTCAGTATTTTTGTGTCAGTTCAATAAAGGTGTGTGTTTTTTTATTAAATATATTGATCAGTCTGCAGCTGGTTCTTGGTGTTCAGATGTTCATCATCAGGTAAATAAAGACATGAAACATTTATTTTCTTTATTTTATTATTTATTAGATTTCAGTATCTGTTTTTGTTCAGAACAATCAGCTGTTCATAGGTGACATCAGCTGACTGATGATCAGCTGTTTCCTGTCAGCACAAACAGACGTCTCTTCAGAGGACAAGACATCTCAGGTCTTTGAGTCCTCTGCAGGTTTGGACTCCAGAGGACACAGAGACATTGAAGAACCAGACCAGACCCCAAACCCAGGATAGAGGGGCTCAGTGAATGTGGTCTCTGTGGTGTGGAGGTGGATCAGTCCATCAGAGGAGACTTCATAGAAGGACAGAGATCCAGCAGGACAGTCCACATACACCCCTACTCTACCAGACGGTGGAGAGGAGGAGGAGGAGGAGGAGGAGGATGTTGCGCTTTTATTGTGAAGGACAGAGTAACCACGACCAGAGCAGCTCAGACTCCATGAATGTTCATTCCATCCAAACATACATTCATAACTGTTTCCTCTCCTCCTGATTCTTCTGCAACTCACTGAAACATAAACCTTTCCTCTCCACTGGACCTCCCAGTAACAGCGACCGCTCAGAGCAGACCTGCACAGAAGCTGAAGACCATCAAATCTGTCTGGATGATCAGGATATGACTGAAGCTCGTCCACACATGTCACCGTCCTGTTGTCTTCAGACAGTCTGAGTCCTCTGCTCACTGTGTTTGTGTCCACCTCCAGCTCACAGTTGTCTGATGGAGAGAAGCAGAAACATCACAGCAGCAGGTCATCATCTGATCATCTACAATCATCTGAGCTGACGCTCCATCAGCCTGAGGGTTCAGAGTCAGCTCTGATGGTTTTAGCTTTTATCTCTGCTGAGTGGTTTTGATTTCTGTGTTTGTGGCTCCATGGTCCATGTTCAGTTTTCATACGTGTTCTCCTGAGATCTGATTGGACAGCAGCTGAGTCATGTGAGGATGAAGCTTCATGTTTAATCTGTCAGATATTCCAGGATTTAAAGCAGCAGCTCAGAGTTTCAGAGGACGTAGAACAACTGAACAGATCGATGGTTTTGACTTGGAACCGACCCATATGGAATTTTTGAGGCCGATGTTGAGACCGATATTTGTCAGAAAAAATTACAGATTATGAATTTATCAGCCAATTAATTTGATATATATGTATAAGGTGTGTGTGTGTGTATAACTTGGCTCCAAAACACAACAATAAATACATGAATTACAGGCTGAACATTTTTTTTTAAAATACTTTGTCCTTTAGTATTTGTTTAACTTTACACCAGTGAGGAAATTTATGGGAACAAAACATCGAAAATGCATTGAACTTCTGGGAAATAAATTATATCACCTTAACAAAAGAGTCATTCTGTCTTTTTTTGATGAAAATTATAGGAGGATTATAGTTAAGAGAGACAGAACAACTTTTAAAAAGTTTTAAACAGGAAAGCAACCACAACACTGAAGGTAACATTCTTTTCATTTGCATCTTTTATTTTTCTTCTCTGCAGCTTTCAAGTACAAAATAAAAGAGTTTATTAAACTGAGGCAAATTCCTGCAAAATAAAACAAATTAACTTTTAAAAATATAAATATAAAGATCATTTATGAACTCATTATCACATCTGCCTTTCTTTTCCAAGTCGTCATTAGTGCATCAGAAGTAGATTTTAGTTCAGGTAGAATCACTTTTTTATTGTACACGAGGTAACGTGTGAGGAAATTAAAATATTGATGCAACACTGTGGTCTTTAGTCTTGACCAAAGTAAAAGACCTGAGCTAATGATGCACTCATGTAACACCATGGTCAAACATGTGGTCCTTTAAAGCTCCTGAAATATAACATCATTCTTCTCTCCAGTCTCCAACCTGGTAGCTCAGATTGAACTCTGCTCCTCCTCAGAAACCTTCATCAAACACCTGAGCAGGATCTCTGTCCTCCATCTCAGGAGCAGAGCTAAACCTCACTCACTCCCCTCTCTCTCTCAGGAGCAGAAGAACTTGTTCACACCTTTATCTCCTCCAGGCTGGACTACAGCAGTGCTCCTCTCATCAGGATCTCCAGCAAGGACCTCCACAAGCTCCAGAGAGCACAAACCAGCAGTGAGAGGGTCCTGATGAGAGGAACCATGTAGGACATCACACCCATCCTTCAGACTCTCCTCAGGCCCCCTGAACATCTCCAGACTGAACCTAAAATCCCTCTGCTCACCCCTCAGAGCATCCATGGACACTCTCCCTCAGACCTGAAGGAGATCACACCCTCCAGAGACCCCCACCAGAAACCTCTGCTCTCTGCTGATTTTTGTTCCTCATCTTCACTTTGATCATGTGACCTGTTCCTCAGACTAATGACCTCTGACCTTCATGTCTCCATGGTTTATCCTCCTGATGGTGTTTTATCTCTGGAGCTCTGAGAGAATCCTTCAGATGAAAAGTTCATGAGGAGTAAAAAGTTTAATGATCATCATTAAAACAAAGATTAAAAACACTCACACTTCTTCAGACCAGGTCTCAGGGTCCACAGTCCACCATGGTCCAACCTGGAGACAGAAACCAAAGCTGTGATCAGTTCTTCATTCATGAGGGTCCTGAGAGAGCCTCCCTCTCCAGCCCACACCAATCAGGAGGGTCTACAGAAAACCTTCCCCTCTGTCTCCATCCAGGGTCTGTCTGGGCTGAGAGCTCTGAGTGGATCTTCTTAACCAGGTCAGACCGTGGTTTCAGTGAGACCGGCCCATGGATGGCTCTTTATTTTCAGACTTCTGCATCACAAACAGGATCTATGTGTTTACTTCTGCTGTTAGTACATGAGTGTGACCTGTGTTTATCAGTCTGAGTGTGGGTTTAATGATTTCTTTGTGAATGTGGGACCTGATCCAGCAGGAACAACATCTGAGTGTGATCATCTCAGAGAGAAAAGTTTGAGTTCAATGTTTGTCACAGGGGCAGGATCTGTGGTGCAGCAGGTAGTGCACATGCCTCACAGCAAGAAGGTACGATCCCCGGGTCAGACAGGGGCCTTTCTGTGTGAAGTTTGCATGTTCTTCCCGTGCATGTGTGGGTTCCCTCTCTTCCTCCCCACAGACTAAAAACATGCTCATTAGGTTAACTGGTGACACTAAATTGCCCTTAGGTAGGATTGTAAGTGTAAATGGTTTTCTGCCTCTCTGTTTGGCAAATGGATAAAGGGGTATAGAAAATGAATGAATGAATGTTTTTGACAGCTGTGGATGAAAAGTAAATAACAGCCACTGTTATGAAGACTCAGATCGAAACATCTACTTCCTGTCCAAACTCAAATGAGTCTCCAGTCTCTCTCTGCAGCCCTGACGTCTCTGACTCTCATTAATCTCACTTTTCAGGCTGCTGAACATCAACATGTGATTCTTTCTTCTTCTGTGGTGTCAATGTACCTCAGGATGTTCAGTCTGCAGTGTGGATCCTCCCGTCGAGCAGACAGCAGCTTCTCTCCTCGTTCTCCTGGATGATTGTAGCTCAGGTCCAGCTCTGTCAGAGAGGACGAGCTTAGAGCAGAGTCCAGAGACACACAGCCCTCCTCTGAGACCAGACAGCCGGATAGACTGCAGACAGACAGACAGACAGACAGACAGGTAAATCTACAGTTTGACATCATAGTATCAGGTCCAGAATGAAGGTCTGTCTGTGGTACCTTCAGTCTCTAAAGTAGTATGGGAGGAGGAGCCTTTAATCATCAGGACCTTTAAAGTCCTCCATCAGTCCAGGTCCAGGAGGGAGACCCTAACAGCAGACTTAAAACCTCTTTTTATGATAAAGCTTAAAACAAGTCTGGTTCTAGGTGCTTACATGGACTTTGACTTCTCAGGGAAAGAGGTGCAGACTACACATTTAATGACTCTGTAATAGTTTGGTTTATATAAAACAGTCAATGGTCTGGATGTGCTGCTGATTGAGGGGTCCATCATCTCAAAGACTCAGACCTGTTCTGGTCTAACAGCTTTGACAACCTCAAAAGGCTTTTAATCAAACCTTGAGCTGTCGGTCTTTCGCCTGCAGAGTTTCTAGATCTGATGAACCTGATCCATCTGCAGTTTGGACTCTTCAGTCCAGCAGACAGCTCTCTCCTCTGAATCCTTTAACCAGGTCAGGTCTAGGGAGACTGTGAGCTGAGGACTGAGGACAGAGCTCCTTCTCTGAATATCTACATCTGTTTTATGACTAAGGCCCTCAGTCTGTTTTAATCAAACATTTGTAGTTCCTTCCTGATGATGTAGTCCTGATTAACTTTAATTTAAACATTTTGATTGTTTACCTGAGAGTCTCCAGTCTGCAGTTTGGACTCTTCAGTCCAGCAGACAGCTCCATCACTCCTGAATCCTGCAGGTCGTTGTTACTCAGGTCCAGGACTCTCAGACCAGAGGACTGTGAGCTGAGGACTGAGGACAGAGCTCCACAGCTTCTCTCTGACAGTCTACAAACACTCAGCCTGATAAAGAAATCAGAAGATCATGAAGACAAACAGATGATGATCATTCTTGTAAAAATACAGAAATCTGACGTAGCCTGTGCAGGTAGGTGCACCTACAGAGCTTTGCTGGAGGCTTTGACCACTGGCAGCAGCCTCAGAAGAGCCTCCTCTGAAGCAGAGTATTTCTTCAGGTCAAACTCGTCCAGGTCCTTCTCTGAGGACAGTAAGATGAAGACCAGAGCAGACCACTGAGCAGGAGACAGTCTATCTGTGGAGAGACGTCCTGATCTCAGGGCCTGTTGGATCTCCTCCACCAGAGAACGATCATTCAGTTCATTCAGACAGTGGAACAGATTGATGCTCTTCTCTGCAGACGTGTCCTCACTGATCTTAAACTTAATGTACTCAACTGTTTTCTGATTGGTCAGTGAGCTACTTCCTGTTTGCCTCATCAGACCTTGTAGAAGGTCTTGATTGGTCTGCAGTGAAAGACCCAGAAGGAAGCGCAGGAACAAGTCCAGATGTCCATTTGGACTCTGTAAGGCCTGGTCCACAGCTCTCTGGTACAGCTGTGTGATTGTAGATGTGTTGGAGGTTGATGGTTCTTCTGCCATCAGATTGACTCCAGAGTTGATGAAGGTCAGATGGACATGAAGAGCAGCCAGGAACTCCTGAACACTCAGATGGATGAAGCAGAACACCTTGTCCTGGTACAGTCCCCTCTCCTCTTTAAAGATCTGTGTGAACACTCCAGAGTACACTGAGGCTGCTCTGATGTCGATGCCACACTCTGTCAGGTCTGGTTCATAGAAGATCAGGTTTCCTCTCTGCAGCTGCTCAAAAGCCAGTTTACCCAGAGACTGGATCATCTCCCTGCTCTCTGGACTCCAGTGAAGATCAGTCTCTGCTCCTCCATCATACTTGATGCTCCTCACTTTGGACTGAACCACCAGGAAGTGGATGTACATCTCAGTCAGGGTCTTGGGCAGCTCTCCTTCCTCTCTGGTCTTCAGCTCATGGTCCAGGACTGTGGCAGTGATCCAGCAGAAGACTGGGATGTGGCACATGATGTGAAGGCTTCTGGACTTCTTAATGTGGGAGATGATTCTTTTGGCCTGCTCCTCATCTTTGAACCGTTTCCTGAAGTACTCCTCCTTCTGCTGGTCAGTAAAACCTCTGACCTCTGTCACCATGTCAACACATCCAGGAGGGATCTGATTGGCTGCTGCAGGGCGTGGTGATCCAGAGGTGAGCAGATGGGAGCAGGTTCCCCCTGATGAGGTTGATCAGCAGCACATCCACTGAGGTGGACTCTGTGACATCAGTCAGGATTCTTGTTTGGTGGAAGTCCAGAGGAAGCCGACACTCATCCAGACCATCAAAGATGAACAAGACCTGGAACTCCTCAAACCTGCAGATTCCTGCTTCTTTGGTTTCTCTGAAGAAGTGATGAACAAGCTCCACCAAGCTGAACTTCTGCTCCTTCAGCAGATTCAGCTCTCTGAAGGTGAATGGAAACATGAAGTGTATGTCCTGGTGGGCTTTGTCTTCAGCCCAGTCCAGGGTGAACTTCTGAGTGAGGACTGTTTTACCAATGCCAGCCACGCCCTTCGTCATCACTGTTCTGATTGGTCCATCTTCTCCAGGAGGTCCTTTAAAGATGTCTTCTCCTCTGATGGTCTTCTCTGGTCCATGTGGTCTCCTGGATGTGGTCTCCATCCGTTGGACCTCATGCTCCTCATTGACCCCTCCAGCCTCTCCCTCTGTGATGTAGAGCTCTGTGTAGATCTGGTTCAGCAGGGTCAGGTTTCCTGCTTTAGTGATCCCCTCAAACACGGTCTGGAACTTCTGCTTCAGGTTGGACTTGAGGTTTTGTCGACATGCTGAGGCATCTGATCCTGAAGGAAAAACCAGTAATTGACATTAAAGTCTGGATTCTGGACAATGTCTGACATCACAGAGGGCTGCTCAGACTTCATTTTATCAAAAAGTCTGTTTCTATTCAAACTTTGTGGTTATGAATTTCATATTAAAATAGATAATAATTATTTAAGATTAATTTGTGTAACACTATCAATTCAAAGGTTTACAAAGTGCTTTGACAAACACATATGAACTTACAGAAAACAAAGCACATGAGTCTCTGCACAAAAGGATCAAACCAATAACAAGCTCAATTTTTTATCCAAGAACCCTCACAAACAAATCACAGAATAAACCAAACACAAAAAGAACCAAGAGCAGAGAGCAGCAGCATTTCTGGTATCTTTCAGACCAATAAGGTCATGGAAGGGGGAAGATTTCAAGAAACATGTGGAAACCTAAAACCAAGAAAAAATCCATGTCCCCCTACATTCCTTCCAGAAAGAACCAGTTCTCAGGTTATAAAAACCCAGACAACACATGAACAGAAGAACATAAGGAAGACCATGAGGACCAAAATAAGAGGAGGTAAGATGGGGAGATGCAGACACGAGTGAATAGAAGAGATAATCAGCAATAAAAGCAGCAACACAAGGAAACAATAAAAAGGAAAAACAACTATGAAATGAGACAACAATTCATGAAATAGAAAAACATCAAAAGGAGAAAACACAATAAAACGGCAAAAAACTGACAAACATTAAGAGTTTGACACAAGATTACCAGTCAGAAAGTAAAGCAATGCAGCATAGATTAAACTAAATAGAAAATTAAAGTAAGCAATAATACTGATATGAATAAGAAAAGTAAGCAACAGGGTAAGGAACTTTAAGTACCAGAAGCTTAATTATGAGAACAATAAAGACAAATATTGGGCTAAAAAGACAGAAAATCAGAAACAAGGTTAAAACTGAGGAGACATCACATGAAAGCAAGTCTGTAAAGGTGAGTATCTAAAGTGACTTTAAAGACTGTTTCTGCAGGCCTCGTCTCGTGGGGCAGGTGGTTTAAAGTAAAGGAGCTCTGATGGAGAAAGCCTGATCACCTTTAGTTTGGAGTCTTGGCCTCTGCCTGAGGATCTGAGGCTGTGAACTGGTGAACAGATCAGTAGCTCTGAAATAGAGCTCGACCCATGAGTGCTTTAAAAGTGATGAATAAAATCTGAAAGGTTAAAACCAGCCAAAGCGGAGGTGCTATGCATTCTGTTAAAACCAGCCAAAAGGTGAGAAAGAGATTGTTGATTTAAACCAGGCTGGACAGAGTTACAGGGTGAGGGTATGGATGATTTTGTCCAGGTCTGGTGGGGGAGTAACTGTTACATACAGTATATTTGAAATTGTTCTCAAAAGAAAGAAACAGGATTGAAGTCTTTCACTGATATGGGTGGAGAGGGTGAGGTCAGAATCAGCATAATCCTAAATTTCTGGCTGTGGGTTTAATTTTTAGTGAAAGAGGACTGAGGCTGGACTGTTTGAGGAGGGAGTTATTTAGCTGAAGTGAGTTCACTGCCATCCAACACTTGATGTCAGTAAGACAGTCAGACAGCAGCTAGGCCTCTTGGATCTTCAGGTCTTTGAGAAAAGTCTTTCTGTGTGTGTGGTCTGAGTCACAGAGAAAAGGAAACTTGGTGATGCTGAATTGGGGCAGCATGTCAGTCCTGTTGGGATGCTAACCCATCATGCATAAAAAGTGAGACTCCCCCAAAACAGATTAAAATTGTCAATGAAGTGAAAGTTTTATGAGGGGCAGGATGATTGGAGCCAGGAGTACAAACTGGGGATTCTGCTTAAACACTCTGCTTTATGTCTGAGAGTGGGAATTGGGCTGGAGTTAAAAACATTTAAATAAAGTAAAATACTTTTTGGTGGCATCAGACCATCTGGGGGAGGTGCCGACATGCAGAACAATGTCAGGAGGAGGATGGGGAGTAAATGCAGCAGGTTGTCCAGGATTATGGGGATGGTGGAGCCAGGAAAACAGTGAGTGATGGTGTTATAAACTGATGGACCTGGTTATGGAGTCTGATGATTGGTGCAATAGGATGCCAGAGGAGAGAGGAGGTGAAATGTGCTGGCTGTTGATAGTGGTTGGGAGGTGAAGATTGATGTGAAGAAAGAGTATTGATGCCCAATAGAGGAGCCCCCCACCCCACCATCCAACCCCCCACCACTGAGAGATTAGAGAAAGGCTCCTTTCGCTTCCTAGGTTGGTAGGTAGGTTGAATTTATTGTCCCAGTGAGGAAATTCATTTGCAGCAGAGTGAAAAAACATACAAAAACACAACAGCCATACACAGTCACATACACTGTCCCACTAAAAAACAGAACAACTCTGAAAGACAATCCAGAAACAAAGTATAGTCTCTGTTAGATTTGGTCAGTATTTCTGTCCCACTTAAGTTTATCATCCAAAACCAAAAAATACTTGTGCTCAGAAACAGAGTCAAAAACCTCTCCTTTAATGACAGTTGGAGAGTGTGTGGAGCCTGAAGTCAATTGTCAGCTCCTTTGTCTTTGCTGTATTTAGAAGGAGATGGGAATCATCACACCAGGAGATGAACTCATTCAGGACACTGATACCGTGTTCCTGCTCATCCTCTTGAAGCAAACAGATCAAAGCTGTATCATCAGCAAATTTCACCAGATGTCTTCATAGGAACTGATGCAGCTGTTGGTGTATCAAATATACAGCAATGGGGAAAGTGAGGAGAGCCGATGTTAGTGATGGTTCTGTCCGAGCGTTGTGAACATTCAGACCTGCTGCTGCCTCTGGCTGAAAATTCAATATCCATAAAAATAAGTCCACCTTCCAGAGCAAAGTCCACAACTAGTCTCTGAACAAGATGTTTTGAGTCTGAATTTTAATGCAGATGAAAAAAATAATAATAAGCCTTGACATAATTTTTTCAAATGAGAGTGCACCAAGTGCAACAATGTTAAAATAGCATCATCAACAACTTTCCCAGGTTGATAAGCAAACTGAAAGGGATCTAATTTTGATTGAGTTTGCTCAATTGGGTGTTTTTAATTATTCATTCAAAACATTTCATTGCCAGCAGGGTTAATGCTACAGGAAAAGTGATTCAAATCACTAGGTTTTGCAACTTTGGGCACAGGAATAATAGTTGATGTCTACAATTTTAAACAGCATATCCAGTGAAGCCTGAAACAGTTCAGTGAAAACAGGGGACAATTGTTCAGCACAAACAGATGTTATCTAGCCTTTTATGTTTTACTTTATTGAATATTGCACAATCAGACTGCTTGATTGTTATAGTGTGATCATGTGATATCTCTGGGTAAACTTGATTAGGATTATCAAAATTTTAAATCGAGAAGAAAAATTATTGAGTTATTAACTTTATGTTGTTCCTGTTTTAAAAGCGGTAGTTTTGCTTCTGCCTTTATGAGGAATGTTGGTCATTGTCTTGATGCCCTGCCAGGCTTCTCTACTATTGCCTGATGCCATGGTTACTTCAATTTTCTTTAAAAAGACAAACTGATCTGTTTTGAAAATGTCTTTTAATTTCTCTTTGTATTTACTTGCTATTTCATCTCAGCATCCACTCTCCACTGTAGTAGTATTTTAGTTTTTTTAAACCCAAAGTTTATTATGTGGGTATTTTTTAACACTCTTGGTGGGCACAATACAGTCTACACCAAACTGAATATAATCAGAGATTACCTCAACTTGCTGATTTAAGTCAGAGCAATTGAAAGTGTCATAAGGTGCATTCATAACAACCCTGAAGCCAGGATGCTGTCCTCATTAAACTTTGAGTGTCCTGATTTGTAGTTTCTCCTCTGCAGTCTTCTCTCTGATACACTGTTTTAAGTAAACATCGTTATGGTCTGTATGCCTCCAAAGTTTATCATGCAGAAACCAGTAAGCCCCTGACACTGTGCCATAGCAAAGATCAAAGTTTTATTTTTCCATGTCAGCCTGAAGTCATATTGGCAGTAGGTCCTTTGTCCTTTTGTAATGAACAGATGGGAAATCACACCAGAAAATGAACTGGTGCATCTGGGGAGAGGTGTTCTAACTTTTGTGATAAATTGAATATTTCATCAGAGGCTTTCACCAGAATTGTTTGCCTGTGGATGAACTGGTGCAGCTGTTGGTATCAAATATACAGCAATGGGTATGGAGATAATTTTGTTTCTTTATCATTCAATCAAAAAGAAAATTCAATATCCAAAAATAAGATTTCAAGAGCAAAAGACAATAAGTTGAAATTGGAAAAAAGATGTTTGCCAATATCGTGTTAAATGCAGATGAAAAAAAAAAAAAACTGAGAACATATTGCTGATTTTTCATAATGAGTCCTTTTGCTTTAGTTGAGAACCTTCTCTTGCAAATCTAATTTTTGATTGAGTTTGCAAACTCAATTTTGTTTAATTATTCATTCAAAACATTTCATTGCCAGCGGGGTACGCTGGTGATGAGAAATAGATTCAAATCACTAGGTTGGTTTTGCAACTTTGGGCACAGGAATAATAGTTGATGTCTTCCACAATTTTGAAACAGCATGCTGGTCCAGTGAAGCCTGAAACAGTTCAGTGAAAACAGGGGACAATTGTTCAGCACAATGGTTCCTACAGCACATTACCACAGATGTTATCTGGGCCGGGCTTTTACATGGGTTTACTTTATTGAATATTGCACGCATCAGACTGCTTGTTTGTTATAGTGTGATCATGTGATATCTCTGGGTACACTTGATTAGGATTATAATAATTTTCAAATCGAGAAGAAAAATTATTGAGTTCATTAACTTTATGTTGTTCCTGTTCTCTCCCAAAGTCTGTGGTAGTTTTGCTTCTGCCTTTATGAGGAATGTTGGTCATTGTCTTGATGCCCTGCCAGACTTCTCTACTATTGCCTCATGCCATCGTTACTTCAATTTTCTCTCTAAAGACAACCTTATCTGTTTTGACCTGTCTTTTAATTTCTCTTTATATTTCTTTCTTGGCTATTTCATTTTTTCTCCATCGCTTGGCCACTCTTTTTCATGTAGTAGGTTTTTTTTAAACCCAAAGTTTATCATTTGGGTATTTTTTAACACTCTTGGTGGGCACAATACAGTCTACACAAAACTGAATATAATCAGAGATTACCTCAACTTGCTGATTTAAGTCAGAGCAATTGAAAGTGTCCCATAAGGTGCATTCAAAACAACCCTGAAGGGCCAGGATGCTGTCCTCATTCCAAACTTTGAGTGTCCTGATTTGTAGTTTCTCCCTCTGCAGTCTTCTCTGATAAACTGGTTTTAAGTAAACAACATTATGTCCATGAAGTTGTAACAGTCAGGTGATGGAAAAGACACCTGACACTGTGCCATAGCAAAGTGAATTACAAACATGCAGCAACGCTTAGCATATTGGCAGGAGGTGTGCAAAGTCCTTTTAATAAACACTGTGTTTGAAACCCTGTAACTTTGTAGGAACCATGACACCGCATGTGGGAATAAAATGTTTTAATCACTCACTGGATGAATGTAGACCACAGTGAAAAAAAGTTGTGAATTCACAAGCTGGAGATAATTTGTTTCTTTATCATTCAATCAAACAACAGAATAGATTTGAAACCAAAAAGAGATTTGTAAGCAAAAGAGAATAAGTTGAAATTGGAAAAAAGAGTTGAGATCAAGAGAAGGTTGCACTGAAAGCAAAGAACAAACAAACTGGAAACATATTTCTCAGATTTTTTTCAGTTGCAACCTGTTGTTTTTTGATCTCAACTTCAGTGCACCTGTTGTATTTTGATCTCAACTTTTTTTTTTACCAATTCCAACTTATTGTCTTTTGCTTACAAATCTCTTTTTGGTTTCAAATCTATTCTTTTGATTGAATGATAAAACAAAAGATTATTCCATACAAGGGAGGTAATCATGGTCTGAGTGACACACAGATCAGGGTTCCCCAGTGTATATAAGTCTGGAGTACCAGAGTCTTTACTCCCTCACCACAACCGAGCCGCACCAGGCATCCTGCATTCAGGAGACACACCTCATCCGTGTTTTTCAAGTGATGCTCGGATCCCGGTCAAGACAAGCCGTGAAGCCGATGGCTCCACATTGGTGGAAGGAATGTTCTCATCCAACCAAGTTTCCATAATGGCAAGTATGCAAGCCTCACAGTACTCCTGCAGGCTTTGCTGTCGAGGGATTGGGCGTTGAGCAACAGGTATGTAGGCAATGGAAAGCGATGTTTAAGCTTTTTAAGTCTCTGTCGTATGCCGTATACGCTTTCTGTTTGCGCTTTTGGTAAAAGCATGTGCTCCTCAATTTTAGATGAGATATTTGTGTCCAAATAGGATTTAACGCTGAATTTAGGTAAAAAAAAATCGCGTGAGTACTGGATAATGCCTCCAGCAGCATTTCCGTGATTCAGGCAGTCCACCAAACACGACAAATAAGCAGCAAAAATAATCCAACAGTCCACCAAGTTGTCGAGGCCATGGTCCCAACAAAGTTTGTCAGGTTTGATAGGACTTTTACGCAGGACACCATATTTAAACAGACAGAAACACAACGCCACTCACGCCACTCACTGTATGTCGCCACAGTGCACAGTTCAGCGCCCGGTCAGCACTGCCCCGCACTGTGGAGCTGGGAACTAACTCCACTGGAATGGGATCCATTGGTGCAGGTGGAGCAAGAGCAGAGGGGTGGGCTGAAGCCTCTTCCAGGACCGAGAAGTGGCTAGAGACGGAGAGCAGTGATAATGATGGAACTCTCCCTGGAGCCGTTTTGGTCCTCAGCCTCAGTTTTTGATCAACTCAGAGGACCTGTTCTCTTTATAACCTTTGACCCCCACTATGTTGAACATTTGCTGAGTGGGACTGTAGTTGGTCTTCAGGACTCCAGCTCCATTGGTTCAGCGGTCGTCCCTCCTGCTGCCTGCTCTCTGTGTTGACCACAAGCATCTGCTGACCTCACGCAAAGTGTAGCTCAAAGTGATGTATTCATTGCATCTGGTAAAAATGAGTTGATCAATGTGACTGGCTGCTAAAAGTAGGGTTTAAATAAAAGGAAAATCTAGAGCTTGTGTTTAGGGACTTCAGGCCTTGGTTCTCTGGGCTGCAGACCCCTGTCACAACTGATAACCCTCCCACCCCCCAGTTACCTTCAGGATAAAGCTCTCACCATTCCATATACAATCAGCCAGCTCATCCTGATTCATCATCTTCAGGAAGTCCACTGTGATCTTCAGAAATGCCTCTTTGCTGCTCCACTGCTCCTCATCTTTACCAACCAACTTATCCTTTCTCTGACTCTCAGAGCACTCTGGGTAATCTGGACCTAAACCTCTCCGGATTCTCTTCAGCTGGTTCTTCACAAAGGTGTTGATGTTCTCCTCCAGCAGCTGGAGAACAGAAGACAGTGGAGATTAAATGTTAAAGAGAAGAACACTGACATCAACATCTGGATCATGGTGGAGCAGCAGACCTGTAGATCATGGACTTCACTGTTAAAGTGTGATGTTCTTACCAGAAATATGGAGTCCAGCTCTGATTCAGGCAGTTTGGAGACAAAACTGGGGAGTCCAGAAGTTTCCCCCTGATCTCTGTAGATTAGAACAGAACATATTAAAGAGATCAGTGACTCAGCATTATTATCATCAGGATGACTCAGCATGAATGAAGCTGTTTTAAAGTGTTGGGATGTTTTTAGGGGCAGGGTAAAGGACCTCTGATGTCATGCTAATCCCCTTCTGGCTGCTAAACCAAAGTCTTTGTTTTTATGGCCTTCAGAACCTGAACCACTCTGAGTTCATCATCTCACCTCTCAGCAGGTCAGCGCCCACATGTTAACAGAGATGTTTACATTTCTGACCTCCTGATGGATGGAGACTGAGGCCTCACTCTTTCTAAAACAGAGGGACTGATGATGGTTCATCTCAGCATGATGGAGCATAGACACATGGAGGAGAAGAACCATCAGGCTGCTCCACCTTCAGCTCACTGAGAGCTCAGACAGTGGTCTACCACACAGCTAAGGAAGAGGGCTAAAGGGTTAAGACAGTCTGAGGGGAAAGGGAGCTGACCTGACCTCAGCAGGTTAGTGAAACAAACATCCTCATCACCTCTGAGTGAGTCAACATGGAGATCAAAATTAGTTTTTTCTGAATTCTCACCTTTTCTTATTAGGTCTGTTCTTCTTAAAGTCAATGGGTTCATGTTTAGAGTCATCACTCCTCAGAGAGTGGACACACTGCTGGGAAGAGGGCTCAGGAGACAGTCTGGTCTCTGACCATCCTAATAAAACTAAACATCCTCATTGTTTTTGTCACCTCTCAAAGTGACTCAAACATGGAGGTCAAAGTTAGTTTTTTCTGAAAACTCACCTTTTCTTAGCAGGTCTGTTCTTCTTAAAGTCAATGGGTTCATGTTTAGACCAGTCACTCTTCATGGACACACTGCTGGGCTCAGGAGACTCTGATCTCTTCATCCTAATAAAACAAACATCATCATCATCAGACACTGTGAGCTGTTATTACAACATGAAGATACAGACATACAGAGAGAGAGACATGAATATGTAGTGATGATGATGATGATGATGATGGTGAAATAATGAAGAGTATGGCATTAACCTGTCCTTTTGTAAAGTGTCTTGAAGTAACACCTGACATGGTTTAGCACTATTACAATAAAACTGATGATGATTGATGATGATGATGATGATGATGATGATGATGATGATGATGTCAGAGTGTGATTGTTCAGGTCTTCATCTCACCTCAGACCCTGGTCTTCTTCATTCACAGAGGTTGTAGATGGAGGGACCCCCTCCTCTGGTTCGTCAGTCTGATCCATAGTAGAGCGCCCCCTGCTGTCTGTCATCTGTTATGATGGAGTCAGAGAGCAGAGCGTTAACAACAACCTCTTCCTGCAGGACGGTCATTTGGAAGTTGATTACACGAATGTTGGGCGGCACAGTGGTGCAGCAGGTAGTGTACGTGCCTCAGATCATGGTTAGACAGGGGCCTTTCTGTGTGAAGTTTGCATGTTCTACCCATGCATGTGTGGGTTCTCTCCAGGCACTCTGGGTCCTCCCACAGACCAAAATACATGCTCATTTAATTAATTGGTATGAATGTGAGCGTGAATGGTTGTCTGTCTCTCTGTGTTGCCCTGTAATCAACTGGCAACCAGTTCAGAGTGTACCCCGCCTGTTACGATTTTTCCTTTTACAGTCCTAAGATTGTTCAGTTTCAAGGTTCATACCAACACCTGACATTTATTCATGATAAAGATGACTAGAAGCAGCTGGATGCAATTGAGTAGAGATTTACTTGCGGCAAGGAGTTACAACAATACAGAGTGTCAAGCAGTCTGAGAGTTGAACTGAGACTAGTACAGTGTCTTCTCCCTTTTATAACATTGTCTGTGGTCAGGTGAGGGGGGTCTGGTGAGGCAGAAGGCCTTGCAGGTGCAGCAAGTTCAGCAAGTTCATGGGATAACTTGAGTTTCTGGGAAGAAGGAGCAACAAGAGGGCTAAGAGGGCTAAGCAAGGTCATGTAGTGTGTGTGTGTGTGTGTAGGATTGTAGTCAGTAGCAAGGAGAGGACTATGGAAGGTCATGTAGGGCTATGTAATGGTTTTACATGAATTCAGGATAGTTCAAATACAGAAAAAAAACCTATATACAATATATACAAGAGTCAAGTTGTTCCTCACACCTCCTCTCGCTTAATGACAGCTGGGATAGGCTCCAGCCCCCTGTGACCCTAAAGGGATAACTGGTGTAGAAAATGAATGCATGAAATGAATGAATGCACAAATGTTTGTCTGCTTCCTGCTCTCTGCTGCTTCCGGCTCCTCTATACTGAGAAACATGAAGGTAGTGAAGTCAGTGGGTGGAGTCAGGGGGATGCATGGGGCCAAGGCAGAATCAAATCTGAAGCTGCTGGAAAGAAACAAGATTATCATCCATGTTGGCACTAATGACTCCCAGCTTCATCAGTCAGAAGTCACTGAAGTTAATGTAAAGTTGGTGTGGGGAGCTGATAGAACAATGCCAGTTTTCTCTGGTCCCCTAAAAATCAGGCCAGTGATGACATGCACATCTGTATGTCAACATTTAACTGTTTGCCATGGTGGTGGAGTCCAGCAAACTAACCTGCCGATTAGTTGTTATGCCCCACAGCAGGGGGATAACCAATGATTGGTTTGCTGGTTGTGTCCATGGGATGCATTTGCAGACGGAAGCACCTCTCATTCATTGTTTCCTTCCGAAACCAGTGCAGGTGCGATCTGTACTGTATGTCAAGATAATGGTTGGATTTTACTTTATTTTAACATTATTTCTCATTAAGGGACAGCAGTCTGTGGTGTAAATGCAGCTGGTGCCTCTAGTGTGCTGTTAGTACTACCATCGTAAGGTCGCGAACAGCCGAGCTAACTGAATTGGTTGTTGCTTACCATTGCCATTTTGGATTGTTGGTTGATTTATTGTTAGTTAATGTGTTTTTGTTTTGTTTTTTCACAGTTTGCAACTGTTGCCTTGTCTTTTGTCCTTTAGGTCCCTCCATAAATGTTTTAGTTTCAGGTTGCCTTCGTTAAGTTCTACACTTATAATCTTTAGTTAGTCTCTAGTTTGGTTAAAGATTATATTTTGGTTTCTTTGTGTAAGAGATACTCCTCATTTCAATAATGAGATCAATAGCCTCTGATAGCTTTTGGGGTTACTCGGGGCCTCTTTATAAAGCTTGCTTTTGCACAAAACGGAGCTTGAAGTGGCGTATGCCACCTCCCACACAAAGGTTGTGGTTCATAAAAATAAACTTTATGCGGAGAATGTGCACACTGGTATGTCAACCTTGATGCTTTGATGCATACTAACATTTTGGAGATGTGGGAAACTGACAACACAGATGTTGAGGGGGTGAAGTGAAGCCAGATCTTCTCATAAATGTAATGTCATCACATATCAGACTTATAGACCTATGTCATCATAAACACCTGAGTCTGTGATGTTTTAGACATGTTCACTTAGCTTGTTGCATTACCTGAATGCGTAGCAAGGCACACATTACCGGATAGCTAAACACTTTGAACTTGACCGTAGTATTGTTTGATAACTTCAAAGATGTAGAGATGTGGAGTGAGTTTTAGAGAACACTTGGATGCTCGTTTAATGAAGGTAGCAATATCAATCAACTCGGCTGCATCATGTGAAACTGAAATCAAACAAAAATGTTTTCTTACTTAATTTACTACTAACCAAAATTAATTCCTTAAGATACAAATGAACCAGTTACTTACAAATAACGTCTCACCAAGGCTTTCACAGGTGGATGTTGCTGGATAGGTCTTGACACCAGCCTATTCACAAAACAAATCGGCTTCCTCGGCCTTTATGCTGCGTTCACACTGCAAGCGACTCTGAGGTCAAAATCGCACGCCCACTGAAGTATCGTTGCATGTCCATAAATACCTCATTTTGGTCAATGTTGCCATCGGCCGTCACTTGGTGATGTCACGTCTGCTTGAGTTTCACGGTGATCATATCATATATCATATAATAGGATGTATAAGCGGACATTATTCCAGCTGTATACTTTTCACTCACTTATCAACCACAAAACACTGCAGCTGATGACCTGCAGCAGCATCATCTGTGAGTTTTCTGTGGTCCAACTAGGCGGAACTAATGTCCTCACTGACTAATGTTTCCCACACAGACATAAATTGTTCCTCTGTAGTCCAGATGAAAAACTGTCTGTCCAGGGTACTGTCACACACGCACACACACACACTGATTGGCTGTTGTTGCACAGCCACACACGACATCACCTGAAAAGATCAACTTTTTTTTACTTTAATATCACGCCACGAGTGAGGTGATCGTCTTGTATGCAGCAAAGGGTTAGCCCCGCAGGAGGGTTAGCCCCGCCCCATCGCAGCTGTACATTGACATTGCAAGGAGAGTAATCGCAGAGGTAGTACAAGTAGTGTCCGGTGTGTATGTACCTTTAAGGGTATGAGCATGCCACTGATCACACGACAAGCAATCATGTGACCTTTGAGATCCAATGAATGTAAATTTTGCAAAAACATTGTTGTTGTGTGTAGAGGGTGGGATGTGAAGTAAATCCACCTGTGCAACTTTCCAGGTGAACTGTGATTTCTAAAAGGAAATGTGCTTGCAAGTGTGCGCATGCACGGTTTATAAATCAGATTATTTTTGGCTCACAACATTTTCAGCTTTCAGGCGCACGTTCATCATAGCATGGATCTTATGCAATGTTTTATAAATGAGGCCCCAGAACTTTCCTTGTGTGTATTTCTATTTATCATTAGATGTGTATTGTTGTGTTGGTTTTCATTATTTACATGTCTGACCACAGTCTCTCCACATCTACTTAGGGGGTGTCTGGACTACATTGTGCAACCTCCAGAATATTTTTGATGTCTATTTATTAATTAAATGAATACATATTGTTGCCTTTTAAAGTCTAACTTTGTGAGTAAAACTAAAATTGTTTTTATATTTGTCTACACACCTGCCTGTGCAATCACTTGTGCGATACCTGTTTACACTTTAGAAGAAGAAACCCTCTTCTGAAGGGTCAGTGGCTGACTAGGATTTCTGTTAACATTCTTTGGGTGGGAGTCCCAGAGTTGTGCTGCTGGGTTTCATTTTAACAACAAAAGTCCCTCACCAGTCCTAAATAGGTTACAACTTATAACTGGGCATGTCTTTGGGAAACCCTGGTCTGATAGGAACCCACATAGCAGAAACACTCAGTCCAGATCTGGCTTGAGACTGGCAAGGTAGCATTCAGGAGGCACTGGCATGAGGCGTGTGGCCCAGATCTGGCCGAGGTCCAGCAAAGTTAGCTCTTGTCCTACAAAGGCAAACCAGTAGGATGTACTTTTCCTGCAACAGCAGCAGTAATCATCCATCCTGTCAGGTGTCCATTTGCTCTGTTTTTGGCAGCTCCACAGGATGATGTCATCAGCTCTCAACTCACCTCAGTGAATTACCCTGATAATTCACTGCTGCTCAGACATGACCTTACTCAGACTTTTAAGCAGATTAAAAAAAGTAGAGGTTTGTGAGGAAATTACCATGAAAGGGTTTTGGTGAAAACATTTGGCTGTTTGTGTTCCACATGCAGCTCAGCTGCACCAAGCAGCCTTAGGTGGGCTTTACACGAGTACGAATTTGTAAGACTCCGGTAAAATAAATTATCGATCTGGGGATATTGACACACGGGGACGTGTATTTGTCCATGACTGCGCATCTTTTTTGAAAACGGGTCTGCAAGTGGATATCTGCGTATTCGTCTTCATGCCGTAGTTGGTATAAACAGGTAAATCCGGAAAAGACAGTGACCTCATAGCACCCCTTCTCCTCCCTGCCCCCCAACCCACGTTGTCACACACAACAACAACAATGGTGGCAGCCGGGCTGATTCTGATCTTGTTCCAGCAAGTGCAACAAGTGCTCATGCAGAGACGCAGCATGTTACACGTGCATGAGCACTTGTTGACGTGGAATCCGCCTCGGAGCAGGACCAGACGGGCAACCCGACAGGATTTTGCGTGGATTTTGCGTTGTCATGTAAATACACAAGCCTATGTACAATACGATGTGTAAACAGCGATACATGTTTTGATGCCGGCACCAAGACAATACGGGGCCGTCCTCGTGTGAGAAGGGCCTTAGTGAGGTCATCCAACATCAGCTTTTCACATCAACAAAATGCTTCACTACTTCCACTGAATATTCCTGGAACACCAAATATTGTCAGATTAAAAATGTTCCCTCTGACCTTTGAGTGAAGACCAGTTTTCTTTATTTT
This sequence comes from Scarus forsteni, assembly GCA_036419115.1. Lineage (NCBI taxonomy): Eukaryota > Metazoa > Chordata > Actinopteri > Labriformes > Labridae > Scarus > Scarus forsteni. The sequence continues at coordinate 400,093 of JAZDUH010000168.1, forward strand.
CAGAGTTGACGTGAACAATGAGAACAGTTTCACCACAATTCACTAAAATGGACCATGAGGAAAAGTGTCTGACAGAGGGTTCTGTGATTCTGATTGGTCAGTGAATCAATCAGAGAGCTGACAGACAGTCAGTACACTTTTCTGGGTTATTGTAGGCTTAAAGCATGAATCTAAGAGGAAGAGAGCTAAAGCTTCAAACTTAGGATGAATCCTAATTGTACCCTTAGCCCTTGTCTTACCCCTTACCCCTTGGTTTTGCGCATTCACGTCGAGTGAAGTGGTGTCCCAAGGGGAAGACCATGGACTATACAGCCCTCGAAACAAAGACAGACCGGGACCTCATATGAAACCAAGGGGTGAGGAAATTTCCCATAATACACCGGGCCCGCCGACACAAAGTAGAGTGGAGACCAACGGGAGCGATAAATTATGAATAAATATTTTATCATCAAGTAAATATTAATCATGTTTTTGGTTCTTGGTTGCATTTTAGAATTTCTCTTTACAATAAACTAGCTTTCACAGCCGTGGCTACGGTTATTGTTGCATCTGCTTACGTCACAGCCAGCGAGCGGTTAGGATGAAGGGGAGGGCTAAGGGGTAAAATCGGGATTCACTCTAAACATGTCACATTGTTTTGGGATGGGAGAGGACAGCAGGAAATAATTCCCATGATTCCCTGCAAACCTACAGTCATCTTTTGTTATAGTTTTGATTGGGAGCCCTCTAGTGGCACATACCCTGGATTCAAGCCTGAACTAGTCCAGCCATGTGTTAATAATTAAACAGTAAGGGATCAGTGCTTGTGTCAACAAGGAAATGAGGCAAAGTCCATCATGCTTGTACAGAGTAAAGTGCCATAAAACAGACTTTTGGCCACTCTAGATCAGTGATAATCAACTGCAGGCCTGGGGGCCATATTGGGCCCTCCATAGCTTCCCATCTGGCTCCTAGGGTATTCAGACAATGAGAGGAAGGAAATATGTTGTGGTTTTGAGGGTATATTTAGTTCTAACATATCTACAATTTTGGACACAACTTAACAAAAGGTGGTATTGAAACAATTCCAGCAAGAGAGATTTCATTTTGATCTGATGACGGCCATTGTTAGATCCAGAGGTGAAGTAATGAGTTACAAACTAGTTATTAAAACATGAAAACCTTAGAAAGAAGAGACCAAAATTTTAATTACCTATGTGGCTGGCAGCAGTATGGGTGATTCAGACTGATCTCACCTCTAAAGGCAAACAAGTAGATTTGAAAAGAAAATTAGAACATGTTGGGTATACCAAAATATTTGTATCATTTAACCTTTTTTTTTTTTCAAATCTGGCATCTATAACCTCCGTCAAGCAAGAAACTGGCCCTTGAACAAAAGAAGTTGATAACCCCTGCTCTAGATGAAGAACTGAGGCTCCATTTACTGACAACACTTTAAGACTTACATTATTTGTCATAAGGACGCCAAGAGTTCAGGAAAATACTGTCTTTAAAATCAAAATATGAGACTGAACGATCATTCCTGTTCATTTCAAAGAGGACTCAAGATTAATGAGGATGTTTCAAGGTTTATAGTAGTTCACTCTGTTAACAGTCTTTAAATGTATCTGCACAAATCACATGGCTGACAGAGAGAGGAGAATGATACAGTTATAAAGCCACTATACAGATACTTTGTTTTTTATCTTGAGCTTCATACATACAAAAAAACAGAATTAAAGAAGAGTAAAAAGCCCTCACATTGACTGAGCAGCATGTCTGTTATATTAGTGTCTCTGTTTCATTTTAAAGTTTATCACTCAGCATTCACTCCTTTCACTGAACTGATCATCCAGACATTAAAACAGCAGAGAAATATTAAGACTGCTTGAACACTCTGGAGTTTCAGCTTAGTAGGAAACTCAATTTGAATAAAGTGGAAGCAGACACTGCTGTTAGGATGAAGAAGTTAGAACTACAGGCACTGACTTCAAAGTTCAGCTCATGTGTAGACTTAAATTCTGTTTGGTGTGAGTAAGAATATTCCTCTTGCCCCTGTGTTCAGAGAAGCAGAAGTTTCATCTTATTTCACACATTCACTCATTCATTCATTCATTCATTCAGTAGAGCAGTATAGGCATTGGTGCACAGTTAGTTCCAGTACAGGAAAGTAAATTAACAAGGTGGACTTACCAAACCAAGCTGTGCTCCTGATCAAGGAGAAGGACGGGAAATGACAGACTACTGGTCAGTAAATATACAGTAGCTGTGTAACCAGGTGCACGGTTAACATTACAGACAAGTAAAAGAGAAATGACACAGAACACATTTCAGGTGAGGATCCCCCTTCTCTGCTTATTTTGATGGTTTTTGGACTGTTTTTTGCTGTTTACTGTTTTGGGTTTTTTGATCCTCTGCTTCTTTGCTAAGGAGGATGAGAAGGGTAACAAAAACATTATTTTCTGGTAGTTGATGAGTTGCTAATGTGTAAGTGGGTGTCCTGTAGAAATTGTCTTTGACTCCAGTGATGACTGGGGCAGAGTTATCAGATAGTTCTTGGAAGTGCTCGGAAACACTTCTTCACGAGCAGCAAGCCATCACTCTGACATCTCTCCATTAGTGCATGATCATTGGACTTGTTTGTACATGTGGTGTATATTTCAACCTATGTAAGTAAAAGCATGTATCAACAACAGAGTGTAAAGAACTGAATTTCCTGTGAGGGATTAATAAAAGTAAAAATGTCTTCTTCTAGTCATTCCAGTGGATTTTAGGACGCACATATTAGAGTTGGCACATGAGCAACCCTGGTCTGGATGCCTCTGGGTGACCAAAATGTACATTTTTGTCCTAATAAGTAAACTTAATAAAATGAACTTCATGTTCACTACTTTCTCTCTCGCCTCTCCTGCCGTCTGCTGGCCTCTGATCATCTTCAGATTGACTGAACCCTTCGATCATCTCCAGATCATTAACATGCTCTCTTACCTTCTGAAAAGTCCTTCTTCTTCTCTTAAATGTCCAAATAATTCAAGAAATAAAAGTGTCACTCAGAGCAAACTTCAGCTCAGAGAAAAAACAACTGCGCCACAGCAGCAGGAAATAAAAGTGGAAATACCTGTCCGACAGGTAATGCCGTCACAGTCAGGGGCGTCACTGGAGACTCACAGGAAGAGAGCAAATGCAGCACATGATCACAAAATTTCACAACCAGCCAGCAAAACTAAGAAATTATTTAGTATTACTGTTTCAGTCTTTTTTTAAATACAGAACAACAACTGGAGCCTATCCCAGCAGTCATTGAGCGAGAGGTGGGGTACACCCTGAACCGGTCGCCAGTCAATCGCAGGGCAACATAGAGTCACCAAATCACCTGATGAGCATGTCTGTGGGAGGAAGCCGAGTGCCCGAAGATAACCCATGTATGCACGGGAAGAACATGCAAGATTCACACAGAAAGGCCCCTGTCCAACCCAGGAATCAAACCAGAAACCTTCATGCTGTGAGGCACACACACTACCTGCTTCACCATCGTGCCTCCACAGTAAGAGTATCTTTACAACATTAACAATAAAAATACTTAATACATCTTCAGACTAAATTGGAACATGCTTAAGCTCATAGCAGTATACTCTTAAGTTTACTTTAGGAGGCCTTTTTAAGTTTGCAAAAGTATTTATTTATTTATTTATGTATTTATTTGTCCCTTACATGCAAGCTGACAACAAAATCCATACACAGGTGCATGGACGTAATTTTAGGGGGGGGGGGGGGCACGGGGGACATGTCCCCCCCACTTTTTCAAAAGTCCATTTCAGTCCCCTGCAGGTTTAACTGTCTGAAAACAGTGTGATGTTCTGCTATAGCCGAATACACGTCTAGCACTAGGACCCAACGGCCGCTCAAGCCTAAGACTTCCCTCAGTCTGGACCGCCCACAAGCTCTGTGATTGGCTCTGGCGCTCCCTGTGTGATTATCCCTGCTGTCAGTCACTCCATCACCCGCCGGCTAATGTTTGCTAATCAGACTCTGAGCACAGCGTTCGGATGTATTATGAGAAAAAAAAAAAAAAAGATAAAAATTATAAAATAATACATCCTTGGCACAGCGCCGTTCGAAGAGTTTTTAGGAGGGTGGCGTTCATTCTGCGTCGTTCACGTCATGTGATATATCAGAGATTCATTCAGCCTACACTGACGTTTGAATCCGCGTGACTTTTTGTTTGGTAATTAGGCGCAGCCAAGATGTTGGAAAAAAAAAAATAAAGTCCACAAAAGAGACTTCATTAGAAGTCAGAGTGTAAGCATCACCCCAGCCTGTAACACCTTCACTGGCTCCCAGTCCACTTCAAAATCCTCCTCTAATACAACTTCTCAAAAATCTTGTAAACTTTCTTCTTCTTCTTTTTTCTTCCTCTTCTCCTCCTCTCTCCTCCTCCTTCTTCTCCTCCTCTTTGTTTCATCTCCTCCTCTTTGTTTCATCTCCTCCTTTCTTCCCACTCCTCCTCCTTCCTTCTTCTCCACCTCCTCCTTATTATTGTTCTCATTTGTTCTCCTTCTCTTCCTCCTTTCCTCTCCTCCTCTTCCCTCCTTTTCCTCTAATTCAGATTTTATTATTATTATTAACCTTGACAGCTGTAGAGCCTCAACAATGCAATTTTTTATATTTTTTAAAAAGCTTTCATTTAATGCTAAAGCGATACACTTTTGATTGTTATTTTCGTAAAATATTTCTTTTTTTAAACAGCAGCAACAGTGAAAAAAAAATCAAATGTAATTTTATTAGAGCTGTAAGATGATTGAAAAAAATTAATTACCGGATTTATAATTATTTAATCTAATTAATCACATTTTAATCTCATATCTGCTTAAAGTACCCAAATAAAGAATTTGAATTCTAGGATATTATAAAATTGTAGTGCATGACTAATCAAATGAATACACTAAGAAGTGAAGATTTGTAAATCCACATTTTTATTGGTGACTAAATAAAACCAAAGTCAGGGCAACTTGTCCAGAAAATTCTAAGCTCAATCAGGCAACTCAAATTACACTTTAAGTGTGTTTCATAAATCAAACTCAAAATAAGAAAAAGGTCGAGGACATCCAGCAAACCAATTAGGCCTGATGCATTATTAAAGAATGTAGTACAAATATAGATAAATACATTCAAAAATAAAATAAGACTAAGTCCTAAATAGGCCATTCCTGTTGTCACCTGGGCTTTGTTTGGTTTGACTAGAGACGCATGTGTGAAGTGACATGTGCCACTGCCATGTACGGGTCCTCCAGCTGGACAATATTAAAATGTTTGTGTGCTATCATTAATCTTGCCATTAATTTTTTATAACATATTAGTTTGCGGTGTAATTAATTAATCTAATTAAAGTGACAGCCCTAAATTATATACAACCATGTAGATTTGTTTCCGTAGACTATAACTGTACCATCAAAATCGGTGGTTGTTGTAACAGTAATTAGAGAGGCTGGACGAGGTAGAGGAGCAGAGGCAGACTTTGATGGACTGGCTCCCCGCCACATACACAGTCATGCAAAAATATGCACTCACATCAGTGTTCAACCACATGTCCCCCCCACCTTTGAAATCAAAAATTCGTCCATACACAGGTGCACATTACATCCTCAGACAACCACATTCATGATGGGAAAGGAGCAGTAAGAAGAGAAATATCTCTTATATTTGTCTGTCCCTAATTGAACAATTAAAAACCAGAAGAAAGAAAAGGTGGTCAGACATCACATACAGTTGATTTTCAATAGCCTACACCAACCAGTCCATCATCATAAAAACAAAAACAAGCAAAAAAATGTAAGTACAATAAAATAAAGAACTGATAAATATACAAATCTACAGCAAAAAACAATTGATGCTTAACTTCCTGTTTAAATTTCAAGTGTATTGACACATTTTTTTGCATTTGTACATTTTTTTTAATTGATGAGTCTCTGTACAACCTTTAAGTCCTGTAATTGGGAATTCCATATTTTTACTACTACTGAAGTACACACATTTTAAAATAGTTTGAGCAACGTGGTGCTTAAAATCAAACTTTCTTCTAGGATTT